>QODF01000048.1:1457847-1513643 GCA_024372805.1 Oostethus manadensis
ATATATATATATATATATATATATATATATGGATTTAATTGCACAAATAGGTACAAGATTGCTGCAGTTGGTCAGGTCTAGCTTCAGCAACACTATGTGCTCAAAGAATGAAGTCAGCTGACTACCGGAATATACTACACGAGCAGGTTATTTCATCAATGGATTTTTTTCTTCCCTGATGGCACGGGCATATTCCAAGATGACAATGACAGGATTCATCTGGCTCAAATTGTGAAAGTGTGGTTCAGGGAGCATGAAACGTTTTCACACATGGAGTCCAGACCTTAACCCCAATGGAAAGCTTTGGGATCTGCTGAAGAAGGCTTTGCGCAGCGGTCAGACTCAACCATTATCAATGCAAGATCTTGGTGAAAAATGAATGCAACACTGGATGGAAATAAATCATGTGACATTGCAGAAGCTTATCAAAACAAGGCAATTAACTACATATTAGCGTGTATGAACTTTTTTTTTGGCCAGGCAGTGTGTGTGTGTATACTGTATATACCGTATTTTTCTGACAACAGAGCGCACCGGAATATAAACCGCACCCAGTATTTTTTAGATTTTTTTTTTCCCCATTTATTAGCCGCACCGGACTATATCCCACAAATATATACTGGTACATTGTGAAATTACATTTACACAGAAGGGATAAGCAGAAAAAAAAGAAACATATTTGGTGAATGATTGTTTATATGCCTTGTTTCCAAACACTCTCTGTAACACGGCAGTAAAACAGCTCAAACAGAAAAGTCATTGTTTTTATTCATCCTCTTCCTGTTCAATGAAACCACTGGAGTCATCTTTTTTGAAGAGTTGAAGAGGCTCAGAACATCTCCATCACACACAATTTCCTTCTCTCTGTCGTTCTCAATGTTGCTTTTCATCTACATGATGAGGTTGTGAAAAATAAATATTTTACGTTCGTGCTGCGTTTTTTTCTGAGCGCGAGTCATCTTCTCTTTACACGCTGGAGGCATCTGTGCATATACACACACACACGCATACATACTGCGTATATATAAAAAAAAGAATATATATATATATATATATACATAAGCATTCTTTTGTGTGGAAATTATATAATAAGTATTATTTAAAAGTTTCTTAAAGATGTATTCATTTTCCATACTGCTAGTCCTCATTAGGGTCATAGCTGACTTGGGGCGAGAAGCAGGGTGCACTAGAGGCTGGTCTTAAGTCAATCACTTGACACAGAGAAAAACAATCATTCACACTCACATTCCCACCCACAGCCAAATTAGAGTCTCCGATTAGCATGACACGCATGATTTTGGAATGTGGAAGGAAGCCAAAGTATCCGGAAAACCCATGCATGCATGGGGAGAACATGCAGACTTCACACAGATGTTCGCACCCTCGATCTTTATGAGGCAATACTGTAATTAGAGAGCCGTTGAAGGCCAATCCTATAGCTCTGGCATTACAGAGGTTCAGGTTGTTGCGATTGTAAACTGTTGCACTCCACTCAGTGGTGCTAAATACATCTGGTCCCTTGTCCTGGCAACATCTGGGCTGTACTGGTCCTCTATGAAGCCATAAGGGAGCTCCCATATGTCAAGACATAATGCAGAGGTAGGGGGATCATGCTCATTAAAACCAAGTGTATTTCAATACTAGGGTTGACACTGCAAAGATATGGGGCATGTCAACTGGCTCTAGTTGTTGCGGGCCATGATGAGACGAGAACTCAACAAATTAGATACAACTTCAGTGATATAACAGGCAGTAGCTAAAAGAGAGGAAAGGGACGAAGAAACTAAATGGGTGAAAGGGGGATGCCTATGGACACACTGCATCTGGGACCGTCACCCAAGGTAAACAATGTTCAGGGAGCCATCTGGTTGAGACTTGAGAGAGGGGGGCAGTAGAGGGCAATTGTGGGGGGCAGTGGGTGGAGGGAAGGGTTGCAATGAGCACAAACATATGGAAAAGCAGATTTTTCCTCTCCCTGCAGCAGTCAGCGATGGCAAATGTCAGCATGCACCATGTCCACGCTTGACTGTGCTGCACTAAGCACCACCACCTGGCCCTTCTTGCTCAGCCACCGAGTGTGGGCAGCAGTAACAGCATGGAGCCTTTCCCCAGGGTGGAGAAAAGCATCACGGTGCTCAGAGTCATCCACATGCACGCATGTACACCAACACCTCCTGAACTCCCTGCTCTTTTCACACAAGAAAAACCCAAAAGAAACATAAGACTGCCTATACTTTACAGAAAACTGTATTGGAACAAACGACATAAAAGGTTTTACCCAAGAGAAACAGAATGTTCCCACATCTGTCTGCTGTGAGAACAAAGCATGTGAAGAAACGTAAAACAATATTCTTCCAATGTTCATACTCTTTACAATACATACAGTACACTGTATGTATAGATCAATAAATACACTGTATGGTATACTGTATATATCAATTATTGAAAATATATGATCAACCACAAGAGCCAATCAAAAAATTTTCATTTAGAGACTGTTAGTTCGACAGTTGTTTGGCCACTTGAGTGTTAGCGTCAATGTTTGCTTACAGTGTGGAAGACCAAAGTCAGCTCCCTTCATGCAGAGCAAGCAGTCATGAGGAAGGACGAGCAACACCAAATTTCTTATTAATTCACTAATTTGTTGTGACTGCTTGGCATAAAAAGCTTGCTTCCTTGCCATCTGAGGCCAGGCAAGCCCAGTGACATTTTACTTACAGACACATACACATGCCAATATATTAAGGGCACCATTGTAAAAGAAACTGCATACTGTGCACCACACCATTTTAACAAAATCTTACAGAAATGTTGTTGTTTTTGAATTTTGAAGGAATGTTTTTGAGATTTGATTTAAGTTATTTTGGAGATGTAATAGTAAACATACTCATGAAAACAAACAACAGACACGAGCACTCACACTGGCCTACTTTTATGTGCAGTGGTGAGAATAAAGGCAGAATCACTCTTGATTATATCCATGGAAGCACCACCAGGGAATGGTATTAAAGTATTTTACTGGCCACTGACTAGGCATGACAAGTTAGTGTGTTAGTGTTAGTGTGTTGTGGCTTATCGCCTGCCTGAGGTTTGGAGAAATTATCTGTCAGAATGTTAATCAGGGTCTCTGCTACATGTAATTGATTGTGGCGGCATAACCCTAATCCGCCCCACCTTAAAAATTAGGTTTTTGTTTTTTTTTAAACTTGAAAACAATTTTAGGTAATGGATTGTATGAATGGATATATATATACACAGTATAGGCTATATACAGTGAGGGAAAAAACTATTTGAACCCCAGCTGATTTTGTAAGTTTGCCCACTAACAAAGAAATGATCAGTCTATAATTTCAATGGTAGGTTTATTTGAACACTGAGAGACAACAATGACAAAAAAAATCCAGAAAAATGCGTTTCAAGAAGAATTATAAATTAATTTGCATTTCCATAAAGGAAATAAGTATTTGAAAAACGTGCTTCAGTACTTGGTGGAAAAACCTTTGTTGGCAATCACAGAGGTCAGCCGTTTCTTGTAGTTGGCCACAAGGTTTGCACACATCTCAGGGGGGATTTTGGCCCACTCCTCTTTGCAGATCCTCTCCAATTAATAATGTTTTGTGGCCGATGTTTGGCAACTCGAACCTTCAGCTCCCTCCACAGAAAAACACCCCCAAAGCATAATGTTTCCACCTCCATATTTGACGGTGGGGACGGTGTTTTTGGAGTCATAGGCAGCATTCCTCCTCCTCCAAACACAGCAAGTTGAGTTGATGTCAAAGAACTCAATTTTGGTCTCATCTGAACACATTCACCCAGTTTTCCTCTGAATCAGTCAGATGTTCAGTGGTAAACTTCAAACGGGCATGTAGATGGACTTTCTTGAGCAAGGGGACCTTGCGGGCACAGCAGGATTTCAGTCCTTCACGGCGTAGTGTGTTACCGTTTTTGTGGTGACTCTGGTCCCAGCTATCTTGAGATCATTTAAGTTCCTCCCGAGTGGTTCTGGGCTGATTCCTCACCGTTCTCATTATCATTGAAACTCCACGAGGTGAGATCTTGCATGGAGCTCCAGACCGAGGGAGATTGGCAGTTAATTTATGTTTCTTCCATTTGCGAATAATTCCACCAACTGTTGTCACCTTCTCACCCAGCTGCTTGGCGATGGTCTTGTAGCCCATTCCAGCCTTGTGTAGGTCCACAATCTTGTCCTTGACATCCTTAGAAAGCTCTTTGGTCTTGGCCATGGTGCAGAGTTTGGCATCTGGATTGATTGATTGCTTCTGTGGACAGTTCTCTTTTATACAGATAACGAGCTGAGAGGGCTGCCAATGTCAGCTCGTTACCTGTATAAGATCCACCTGGGAGCTAGACATGTTGCTGACGGATAGAGTATCAAATACTTATTTCCAATGCAAATTAATTTATAACTCTTTTTGAAACGCATTTTTCGCGGATTTTTTTTGTCATTGTTGTTTCTCAGTGTTCAAATAAACCTACCATTGAAATTATAGACTGATCATTTCTTTGTTAGTGGGCAAACTTACAAAATCAGCTGGCGTTCAAATAGTTTTTTCCCCTCACTGTAGATACATACTACTACAAACTACTAGTGGCTATTTACGTTCATGGGATATATCTTACTTATATATATATACTTATATAATTACTTTTTTAAAGTGTCACTTAATCTTTCTTGATAACATTTTAATACTTATAGCTTTTCTTCAAAACACTCCAACAGGTAGCTCAAAAGCTTGCAATGATAAGCTTGTTGATCAAACACCTCCTCGTAGCTTTAATAGTGTCTGTGCAAACGTTACAGTATGTAGGATATTCATTCACTTTAATATCTATCTGTACATGAAATTTCACTCAAATCTGGTGGTGCGAAATAACTACTTTAACACTTTGGTTAGAGAAGCAAATTAGGTATTAAATTAAATTTAGTCATGTTTTATCAGATAGACGTAATCATTCAACCTGTTAATTTATTCTTAATTCAACGTGAAGTGTTGGTTGCACTTTATTCAAATAAAACGTGAATGCATTTGCCATTAATTGTTGTTTACTTGTTTATATCCATAATTAATGTATACCTGATTGTCTTACAAAAAGCAATGGGAATTTAGGAGACTTCACCTGCACTGTCCAGTATCCAGCTATCTAGACTGCTTGAATTTTGGCCAAAAAAGTTACTGAATCGATTTAAAGTTACTTAATCATTAATCATTTCGGTTCATATTGTTCTAAATGAACCAATATCGAATCGGCAACTAAGAATCGTGATACAAATCGAATTGTTGTCAAAACAAATCGTTGCATCCCTAGAGACTTGACATTTTAGACTCTCAGTTTAAGTGCTCCCATTGACTTTGCCTTAATTTTTACCGTTTTGCTATGTTCTTCATGGTTTTTGAAAAAAGTTAAATTAATAAGTTAATAAATAAGTATGTCATTAAAAAATTTGCCATTTGTCCTTTTAAAAAATTGCACACCGTGCAGTGGTACAACAATGCGGTGGCAGTCCCATGCAGCCCATCACCGCAGATTGCAAAAAATCCTAGGGGAAACCCTGCTTATGTACAAGTCAGAGGATGATTGAGCCAAAGGTAAGTTTAAATGGGACAGACAGCCATTGTATCACTTAAAAGTGTGGTATTTAAATTAATCTTAGGTAACCATCCTTGTTTGTGGCAAAACCCAAAGACACGCTGTACAATGTTAGAAATGAAGTCAGCCTAATGGGCTGTAAAAGTACAATTATTGTGACTGATTGAAAATATTAAACCCATTAATATGCATTAATAAAAATTTACTTTTCCAATACGTCAAAACATTTTTCGTAGTATAGCAAATGTTTTCGAAGGTCCCAATCCTCTTTTGCCTCGGTTTTCGTACAATCTTGTACATGCAACATGCATGTAACAAACTAGTCCTGTATTGTATCATTCTGCAAAATTGAGTGCCCAAACAAAGCACCCTAAGAGGTGCTGACTCACTTGTTTGGGTCAGATTGCCAAAAAAAGTTGCAAGTTCCAGCACTTTGATAAGGACAATAAAAAAAACTACTGAATTTAATCTTGCCAGGATGTACAAGAAATCCACACTAACAATTAGTTCCATCCGTTTATTTATAATTCGTTTATAATTATTTCAGATTGTTTTCTTTATTTAAAATTTTAATTATTTCTCTTTTTTGTTAACATGTTTAGGTGTCTGCAATTGGTTAACTGTATTTACTATTTTACAGCATTTCCTAAGGGGAAAATGTACTCAGTTTTTATATATTTCGGTTTTAGTCTAAACTTTTGGAACAAATTATCATAATAACATAAACCGAGGAACCACCGTATTCGAATATAATTTAAGAAAACAGTTGTATCTTCCGGTGACGGTAGCTCTTCAGGTTTTGTCAAATCAGCAGCCAGCATTCTAGACCAAAAAAATTATTGCAGTACATCAATAAGACATGATTTCAATATATGGATAAACAAGACTGGAGGATAAATGAGACAATTCCATTTGAGAAGTGACAATGTTCGGATTCAGAAATGTAACCAAATTCACCAACAAACAACAGAAAAAAAATTGCTCTGTCTAGCTAAACAACATTTTACCAGACTAATTACTCATTACTAATAATACAGTAGGACACTAACAAATTAAATGATTCTGATCAGAAATGTCTATTCAGGATCTTTTAATTAGCTTCACAAAGACTCCCCAGCTGCACTGTAAAACAGAGTCTACCTCCCTGAGGTCAATCCTCTTTTTACCAGGACTCTGGTACTTGAGCCAAAGACCTTGATGGTGAGAGAGCATAGTTAATCGACTTTCAGTCTTCCATGGGCTGTTGTACCAAATTATTGTGGATTGTGAAGAATCTTTGCCAGAGCTTCCTTTGTCATTGTGGGGTGCATAGGAGAAGCAAAACAGCAGCTTTCTCTAAAAACCTGGCCTTCACACCAAAATGCAATTTTACAAGCTCTTCAACCACAACAATAGTCTATTTTGTCCATTAATGGCTGTCTATTTCTATAGACATTTGCCCAACCAGTGCAGGACACTTGTGTGGCAGGAAAGGTGACTGGTAATTTATAAAGTCAAAGTAGTAGGTAGCATAATCTTGCTCAGTTAGTTGTCCATACATATACGGATCCAGGTTAGGACAAATCCACTGACTGAGTACTCCACAAAGACTCCAATACAATATACCAGACAATACATGCATATTTGCTTACCGCAAAACATAACTATCTACATAACATAACTTAAAACATGCACATTACTCACAGCGTATGAATAAAATCACCTATTTTAGTTGCCCAATCCAAAGGAGCTGAGGTGAGCGCTAAAACAATTATCAGCATTGATAAACTTATTGGAAAGTATCACAATAAAATTAATATTATAATTTTAAAAACATCACAAAATGTGTGGAAGTCTTTTGAAAAGGTTAAAGATAAAGCAAGAAAGTGAAGTGCAACTTGTGTCAGCAGCTATCACATGAAAACAACCAGCATGGCGTATCACTTAAAACAGGTAAGGCTGTTAAAACAACTTCATTTTATATCCCGACTGTGGATTTTAATCCAATAAATTAGGCTGCCAGCTGAGAGTTTTGAAAAGTTCCTGTTTTTCAAGCAAAGGCTGTTCCTATTTCATGTGCACTTTTCTGATGTGTGATATACCCACTTGCTGACAGGGACTGTGTTTCGTTTTTGTTCATCTTGCTTGCTGTGCTTCTGTAAATTAAGGTACTGTTTTTGCCATGTTTGTACCATGTATTTTTGTTTATCTGAGTGCTTTAGCAATTTCCTTGAGGTAGAAAAAGTTGTAAACAAGATCTCCATTAGGTGTGCTACATATATTTAAAAAAACTAAAATAAACAACACTCAACAATTAGTCGACTACAAACAAAATCTATCAAATCATATTCATCGCTTATTTGAAAACAGTCGTAGAGATGAGGTTTGTTCAAAGAGGCGAAAACATGCCCATTTGCCAAGAAACATTTTCTAATTAACTAATTTCACCTGTCGAGTGTTGCTCATTTCTTGTTCCTTTCTGGGTCCTGTTTGTTCCAAAAAAATGTGTGGGCCTGAGTGAGTCTGAATGATGCAAACTACATACACCTTATAATAAAAGAATCTGCTATGCCTCAGGTATGTTATGTACTTGGCAACTCCATTTAATTTACTTTTTTTCCCAGAGCTTGCACCCTCTCTGTGGGAAAAAACAACAACATTGTATCCTTTTTGCTAGTGAAAATGTAAATCACTGAAGTGGGAGGCAAATATGTGATATAGTTTCAGAATAAAATACAATGTGCAAAAATAACGTCCTTCTCAACATTATCTGTTTACAAGTCTACAGAGAGTCCGCGTGGCCCAGCTGTGGAGAATGATCCAGTTTCTTTAACTTGTTCAGGAACGTGGCCCCCACTAGGTGATGCACACAGCCCCAAATGTGGCAAGTTAGGAACAAGGGACAGGAACAGACAGAGAGGGAAAGACAATGGATACACGAGCAGAGGCCTTACTCCACACAGCTGCTCTTGTTCTTCAGGGAACGCAGGCGGGAGGCATCACTCAAGCGCCTAATTCCTCTAATGTGTGCAGTCATGTGATGCACATGGCGAGGTTGGGAGACTTACAGCATCAATCCTGTAACTCTTTTTGAGAGACTAACTCAGGACCAGCCCAGTGTGCATGGCTGGCTGGCCTACGGACACTGGCAACTGGACACCGGCCTGCCGAAACCAGCGAGACTACAAAGGGAGGAGGAGCCACTATGCTCATCATTTACAGTGCCTAAGGAGCCTGTTAATATGGATGTAAAAAAAATGCAAGTGCATGGTGTCTAGAGCAGAATTCCAGTCTAACACTTGCCAAGTAATTTGCCCTGCAACAGTGATTCCCAAATTTGATCTATACCTGTTAACCCTCTACTCCTGCACACCTAAAAGACAAACCTTTTATCTGAATTAACTTGAAACATAATTGGTGAGTAAATGTTAGACTTCTGGGTCATATTTGTGTATTTTGCATGGTCACATTTGAATAAAGTTTCACATGAGCACTGATAAATAAGTAATCATGCTACATATCTTTTATTCCAGTTTGATGGTATTCATTTTGAATGGATTGAATTTGAACTTTGTGTTTTTAGTTTACTCACGATGACTATGGTTTAAGTCTGCATAATTAATCTAATACCAGGGAAATTGATTTGAAGTTATTGAATCATTTCGTATCATGCTTTTCTACAACAATATCGACAACCACAAATTGTGATAGGAATCGAATCGTTGTTAAAACAAATCGTTACACCTCTAATGCATACGTGTGTTTTCCTCGTCTCTTGCGTTGAGTCTTACGTTGCACTGAGTCGCCAAAGAAAGTTCCTAGTTTGTGAATTGTTCACTTACAATGGCAATAAAGTTTTCTGATTCTGATTCTGATTCTGATTCTTTTACCACATAGGCTGGATAACAGGAGGGTTCACTCTGCATCTCTGACAAAGTGAATGAAATGCCGTCATCGTGAGGAAAACGAACGTTTGTGTGGGGAATTCTTTCCCTGGAGGACAGCTCAATCATGGTGGAATCTCATTACAAACACTATGGCAATAAATACCGGCAAAAGTCAGCGGAACCTCTTTTTACGGCGCATGAATGGAAGCAAATGAGGTTAGTTTAGTTTAGCTTGCTGGTAAGGCTGTGTGTGTGTGTGTGTGTGTGTGTGTGTGTCCAACTAGGGCTGGATGAGCATATGTTATACTGTACCACTTTAATGTAAAGAGAGTTTTACAACGTTCGATGATGACGTGCAGGTTCTGAGTGAAAAAAGATGAGCATTTGGTATTGCATCGTTGACTACACCTTCCTTAATCACAAGCATTACAGTTTGCTGAAGTTTGTTGTGTGCTTTTTTCATAACAGAGACAGGGTTTTTTTTGTTTTAAATTGGATGTTCACACTGCAGGTCAATTCCGATTTCTTTGCTCATATGCAACATGTATCGGAATTTTCATGTCAGTGTGAACAGCACAACTGGATATTTTCCAAAACCGACTCAGGTCTCATTTGTATGTGAATACAAATTGGATAGGTATGCAATGCGACTGCACTGTAAACCCTCACGCTATTTGACATGTACGTCATAGAAAGGTGTGTTTTGCCCTGCTTACTGAGACTTTAAAGGTAGGCAGTCATGGAAAGGCGTAGTTTATTCTTGATAAATGAAAGTTTATTTGTTTTGATAGGATGTAATGTCATTATTATTCTATATAATTAATTTTAAAAATGGTCCCAAAAATGTTGTTGATATCGATGATCGACAACAATTTTTAGGACAATTATTTCAGCAAAATGTGTTATTGTGACAGGCCTAGGCATGAAACTTACGTATTTGTTCATGTAATGCACACAACAGGCACACAGAGCAATGAACAACTTCATGCTCTGTGTCTTTTCTGCTATTCCCCTTGTGCTATGAGTATTAAGGCGCATTCATAATTGTGAGTGTTAGGTGGTAATTGTTTTTCATTTTTACTCTATGAAAATTGGTGTACCACTAGGGGTACGCGTACTTCATTTTGGGAACCTGGGCCCTACAACAAATGTCCCTTTGTAAAATAACAGCCCAAGACGTAAACATGCCTCTCATCCTCTGCCAGCTAAGATTGCCTTTATGCATCCCCTCAGGTGTGCTGCAGACAAGCAGCGTTGACAAGACATTTGGGAGCAATTGGTTTTCTGTGACTGTCCAAAAAGGAGCACAATGCAGTGAAACTGTCATGAGATTTAACACTAATCATCAAACATGATAATCAAACATGGTAGGTGACCAAAAACATAACCTTCCTTTACACGATTGACACATCACAGTCTTGTTACTGTATATGCAAAAGGTGCAACATAAAACAGTAAAAGAGACGACAATACAATGTCCGTCAGTATATATACAATATATACATTCAACAAAAGTGAGTACTTAGCCATGCTGTAATTTCTTGCAGCAATAGTGTTTGTAATAAAGTAAAACAATTAAGAGACAGACACCTTACCAGATGTTGCCTTGACGGAGTGCTTCTGTAGAAAATCCAGAGTTTGTGCCAGGGCTTTTTTGTTACAATGAGTGGAGAGCTCCTCATTACATTCAAAACACCTGGTAAAAAGGAAGTCGGAAATATACATTCAAAACTCTGCGAGCTACTGTAGAAATAAACGTTATTGTTCAACTGAAGTGGAAAAAAAATGCCAAAAAGAATCCCATTTTTCAAGACTGCAAGTATTGGCTGGTTAAAAACATACAGTACTAAAATAATTTTGTCTGAATTTATAAGTCTTCTCACCAGGCCCTCCACGTGCTCAAGCTTATGGTGATGCAGTGGGACTCAGGATAGAATGCTTTGTGGTGCTTGACAGCATGTTCGATCCCTGAGTGGTTACAGCCCTATAAAGTATAGTACATAACATACCAAAGCTTAGTTCCTCTCTCATTCAATTGGTACAAAACACTCTTTTGCACAAGTTACACATACAAGTGTTAGTATAAAGCTAGGCGTAGCCTTTTAAGAAACATAAAAGTGTACTACATAAGTGACCTCAAACTAAAAATAATACTAAAACTATATTTTACATATTATTATAGTAATACTTATCATTAAATTATCATATGGCACCAACAAATTACATAAATATTCCATACCACATGATACATATCTGCAAAATCTCCATGCCAATCCCTTACAGACACTATGCTACTGAACTTAAGTGCTAATTTTCAAATCTGTTGCATTTGCACCAATGATCAATAAACACTGCCACAGTTCTGTTTCAACTGAATTATGAATGTAAAAAAAATTACTTTTAACCCAGGTCCTGGTATTTTATTGGTATTATGGTCTCTATATACTTATTGTAATACATCTCTTACTGTGTAAAGATAAATATGACTCTGAATGTGCATCTTGGCTGTACTGCTGAGGTACAGTCAAATAATTCTTACTTGGAAACCACATTTGAGGCAGACTAATATGTCTGGAGAAGCTGCAGGCTCGCTGTTGATCATCGCCCTTTCCTTCAGACACTCAGAACACACTAACCACAAGCTGGATAACATTGCTTTCTTCACTGCGCTCAAGTCCACTGCCTTCGTTACATGATGACAAGTCAACCCTGGTGAAGAAAAGGGCAGTAATCTGTTGAATATTCCAAACAATTTTGCAGACCAGTTTGAAACTAGCACACACTGCATAGTACAGTTCTAGTTATGAACTATTCATTTCACTAGACTTTGGCTATGTTCACACAGCAGGTAAATTCCGATTTCTTTGCTCATATGCCTCACTCCCATATTCTGTGTATTATCATTCACAAAGTCCAAAACTTTTCTCTAAACGAGAAAAATCTTCACGTTTTGATTTTGACACCCCTATAGAATACGCATTACTGTTGGAACTATATTATTGTATTTACTGTTACTGAATTAACTGATAAAGATGAATCATTAGTTGGCAGTATCAAATTATAATAATCATCACTCAATTCATTAATAATTATAATAATCTAAGATTCATCATATTCAGTAACCAAACAACACATAGTAGTAGGATTATATAATATAACAAATTGAGAACGCTGAATGTGTTGATAATGTGTTGTTTACCTCTGTGACTTACCACTGACTTCATCTGACGATTCTTCATCTTGAGGTTTTCTTGGTTTATTTGTCCGCTTAGTCATGTTGGCGGCTGTCAAGGACAGGGGGTCCTTAAGACGCATTTGGAGCTTTGAAGGTTAAGGCAATGGCATTAGTATACAAAACAACCACATTGTTCCAAACTGTTCTTTGCACATGGCATGTCAAATTTTTTATTTTTGATATTTATATCAAAGTATTTTATTTTCTTTGTCAAGTTTTAAAAAGTGTCCCTTTTATTATTACTTGGGTATTATTAATACTTCACCAAAAATTGTCCGTTAGTTCTCAAACAAGGCAAATAAGCAGGCATCCTTACTAAGCAGTAATGTATGCATCAAACATACTGTAAAATAGATAAAGATGCACAAGTCCCTGCTTCCTGACAGTCCCACATAAAAGTGCTTATGACTGATTACACCAGTATACCAGTAATGTCTTATATAATGCAAATGTATGGACTGTATGTATATGAATTATGAATAGTATTTCATGTGCAATATTTAACTGCTTTAGTTTGTATTGAAACAAAGCTTTATTGATTATAATGTTGTGTTAGCTCAATTAAATTATTTCAGTCAGAAATGGTTCATCAAGCACGTCAAAAACAATGATCTAGAATGAGAAACCCAGATATTCCACAGAGAATTTGAAATGTACTTATACTATCACTTGACCGCTGTGACTTTAACCACGTGATCTCTATAAGCGGCTAATTAAAGTCATTTAAGTTACTGATGAGTTTAAAGGCCTCAATTGACCTTTTTCAGTACAGAAAAAACACAATTAAATCGATCTAAATGATAGGTAAAGTGACATTGTGCTTATGTCATTCGGGGTTTAGTAAAAGCAAATCAAAACAAACTCACCTCTTTCCTCTAGATGGCTAACACCAGCGATGCTAACTCTCTCTGGCGAGCAAACAGGCTAGCCACAGACTTGTAATAGTGACTGCAAAATGACAAGGCTTGTTTAACGTCTGTGCACCTGGTAACAAAGTCATTGCGAACTAAAGCCGAGAACATGACATGACGTTTAGGTGAAATATACTGAATATTAACCTAAACTTTATAAATGCTGCCTGGTTTCGTAGCATCAAGTAGCACACCAAGTAAACATGTGACGCACTCGGAAGGAATTTGGCAAGCTAGGGTGTTGCATTCACGTTCTACAGGAAACACACACAAATTTCCCCGTTGTGTCATGCTTAAAAGACTGTAGAATGTTAAAGAAAAAATACCCAGTAATAATTGTATGTGCGTATTTTATGCAAACAAAATAAATAATTTGAAAAGTTTCAAGCTCCATATTTAGACGAAGGCATAGCTGTACACACAATGACTTTTGTCCTTTGAGAGACCCGTACTCCGCGCATGCGCAGTGCATAATTAGCTTCACTTCTTTGCTCCATATTTAGAGTTGGCATATGTGTCGCTATAATAAGACGTCGTTTTTAAAGTACGTTAGTTAGGTTTATACTAGTCACACATGGCTCTCCGAAGATGCTTAGGATTTTTCGGAGCCGACTGCCGACGGTTATGGCACAGTTACGTCCTTCACAGTGCCTCTGCTCAGAGCGAACGAGTCTTCTCCAGTCTGACTCTTAACACGCACCCGTTTTGCACTGGTGAGTTCTCTATTTCACTTGAATTGTTATTATTACCAGTACACCCATATTCACACTTTTAATTTAACACAAACTTCATACATTTACACATTAGTGGGAAGCTGTTTGATAGTCCTTTCGTCCCCAGAGTTGTGGCTGGGTAGCCGCAACTTCGCCTCGGCGACAGCGAGCACAGATGTGACTTACGAACAGCTGAGGCAGCTCCTGTCCAGTGGCAAAGCTGTTGTTATAGACGTCAGAGAGCCTTGGGAGCTCCGGGAGTACGGCTTCATCCCCGGTTCCATTAACGTCCCCTGTGAGTGTTGTTTTTCTTAACTCAAAATGTTTGTTACTGTGGACGCATTTGTTGGGACTCACACTACTCTAAACATCAGAATGGACATTAAATGCACCATAACCTTTGCAGGTGAACTTAATTTGACCTTCTCTAAACCTTTGCATGCATACTGAATGCTCGATTCATGGCTCACTTGTGCACTTGTGAATTTTGCTGTTGAGCTCCTTGTTAGACAACAGCAAGTTGTGCAAAACTTACTGATAAGGGCTGTCACGAGACAATCTACCAGAAGATACAGATACACGAGATTGGGTTTTTGCCCACAAGACATTTCCAAATTACTTTTTTTTTTTTAAACCCCTCTAACATCAAAACTGTAGCCGGAAACGTGATTTGCAGCGCTATTGCCGCACACTTGAGTAGCCAAAACAGTCAGATGCAATCTGTAGCTTGTACAAAAAAGTGATCCAAACAACATGGCAACACACAAAGTAACCTACCTACTGCACCATGTGGGGATACAAAAAAAAACACTAATTTATTCCCATCGCAAGGCATGCTGGGTAGCTTGTGGTACCCTTTCTCCAAACGTTGTGCAGTGTTTGTTGCATTTTTGCTTGGTCATAAAATATGTTTAGGAAAAAGAAGTAAACAATGAGGCGTTAACATACTCTTGATAGCCACAATTTTGTTGTTCATAGTTCATAATGTATTGTTGTTTTTCCTGGACTACCCAGTATGCCTTGTGGGCATTTAGCACTTAGTTGTTGTTTATCACCCTCTTAATAATAGTAATATAAGATTTATGTGATGCAATAACTTGCTGTGGGTGTGTTATGTTTTTGTTTTGTTGCACCCTGAGTTAGTATGTTGTTCTGTTAGATGAACACAGACTGTATATATTGTAGCAGTGCCAAAATTGAAAGGCAAAACATGTGAAAATATATGTATATATGTTTAAATATAGCTTAGTGTGGGTGACTGTGACTACGGCTAACAGTTTGAATGGGACACACAGTAAAGACTGTGGGTGGGTCATTGTTTTGCCTTTGCGTTTACTTGCCAGTTTACTCGCCAGTACAACCAACAAGTAAATGCAAAATAAGTAAATGACAAAAACCAACTGGAAAAAATAAACACAAAACAGGAAACAAAAAAACAAAATAAAAAACAAAGACAAAATGGAAAAGAAATATGACTCCATTTGTATATATTTTTGTATATGTTGTAGTGATTCTCTTTATATTTCCATTTGTATTTCCTGTTATATTTGGAACTTCTGTGATTGCATAACATATTGACGGCCCCCCTGCCAAATTTTTTAACCCAATGTGACCCCCAAGTTAAGACCCACCTCTTGTCTACAAGAATGAGACAAGACAAAATGTTAGCATTACGTTTAAGAAATGTAAAATGAAAAATAATAAATATATATGACAATATATTGCAATCTACTAATTTACTTTTCTACTACGTTATACTTTTCTGAACTGTTTGTGTACGCTACCGCCCCCACTTCCACCCACTGAGACAAAGAGACTGTGTGACTGACAAAAGGCCTCACTCTGTTCTTGCCGTTGTTCTATGGGACAAACGAGTCACAGTGCTGAACCCAACACAGAGTGAACTCTCTTCCTGCCTCTCTGGAGGCGAGAGAAGAGGAAAACGCATACACGTGGCAATTAATAGAGGCTGGCAAAATTATTGAGTTTATTTACATTTGTGTGCTCATTTATTTATTATTGTCCCAGGCCTAGTGCCCATGAGACTTTTTTTTTCAGAATGAGAATTCTAGACATGTTTTAACCTCACAAGATCTTTTGACACCCCTAGTACTGACACTTGGACCATGGGACATTGGAATTCAAAAATATATGCAGGGGCAAATTAAACTAATCTGTAAAGGTTAGTGTATTTAGGTTCATCCTAAAATTTTCTTAAGTTTCTGAAGTTTTTTGTGAGCAGTGTACACTCCTGATCAAAATTATAAGACCAGTAGAAAAAAATAAAAAATTTACATTTTGCACTGTTGGATTTTGTGGAGGTTCCCATTAAACTGAAATCAGCTGATTAAAGGTTTAAGATAAATATCTTAAAAATCCTGAAATCCCCCTAAATTACAAATACAATTTTCAAAAAAGGGTTCAGTAATTAGTAACTTGCCCCATTATTGTTAATCACAATTGTTAATCATTTGGTTTGGGCATTTTTGAGGCCGGTGCCAATGTTACTCTAGATAATGAAGATGATTTCATAGAGGGCAACCACTTTCTGAAACTGTTGTCCATTTTTGTAACATTCCTTTCCATACATCCCTAAAAGTTCCATCCATCCAATTTCTATGCCGCTTATGCTCATAAGGGTCGTGGATCCCCAAAAATTCTCAGTCGGATTTAGATCAGGGAAACATGCAGGATGGTCCAAAATGAGTGAGGTTATTCCTGTGGAAGACACAAGCCTGCAGTCATGAGCGATGCTCCCTGCAACATCTCCACATAGCCAGCTTCCATTTGATGCCCCTGCACAAGCTGAAGCTCCATTGTTCCATTAATGGAAAAAAAAGCAACCCAGTTCATAATGGCACCCCCCCCCCCCCACTGTGCTGTGTGGAAAACATCTCAAGTGGGATCTCCTTGTCATTCCAGTAACATTCGAAGCCATTTTGGACGGTCGAGGTTACATTTTTTGAGAATAAAACTTTTCTCACATTTCAATGTCCTATGTTTGGTGCTGTTATGCAAATTCCAAACAGGCAATTTATGTGGCTTTGAAGGTGACGAGGCCTTTGAAGACCTTTTTTCTTCTTAAAAGCCTTCTCTGGCAGACGCTGTCTGACAGTTATTGGAATGCACTTGGCACTATTAACAACGTTAATTGGGGCAAAGGATTGTCCTGTGTCTTGACTGACAGCCAATTGGATCCTCCAACTCGGGGCTGTTGACACATTTTTTTGGTCTACCACTTGACTTTATCGTTCCATTCACACTCAGGATGTTTTAAGCTTAAAATGACTGATCAATAGCCTATTTCATGGTAATAGTTGTTGGCCAATGCAATACATCATTGGCCGATTATGTCCAGTAATTGAGAAATGGATGTAGCCTGGCAAACTTTTCAAATTGGATGTGAGCTTCTGCACAGTCTGCTACCAAAACTTGTAATGTCTACAATGGTGAATTAAGGAAGATTATAAGGAAGAAGTAGTCGCTGATGCAGTTCCAGTTGTGTCATTAATGTAAAATATTTTTATGACAACCTTATTTTGTTTACACAATTAGACAAGATGTGGCAAACAGCACTTTTATATTGACGTCTGAAAGTGTGTTGTGTGTGTTGAGAATGTCCGTTGACAGTTAAGATGAGCTGGGTGCAAGAATAAACCTACCTCTCGTCTTTTTTTCCATTCAAAACCTGCACAATGTCAGCGATTAACAAGTGATAAAACACAACACGCTGAAAATACACTCATCCAGCCTGAGTCTCACACACACAGTCTGACTAGAATGCTCTGCTAAACTAAGCTAACCGAGCTAGATTACATTTATTCGGGAGAGCGGCGGTTAGTATTTGTGATGAGATTTTGCCACAATTGAGTGATCAGCTGCGCAAATCCTTCCCCAGTTCCTTCTCCTCATAATGACATTGGTACGTTCACGTTATGTGTTTGGTTTTTGTACATTTTGGTTTTCATCTGCCCTTATGGAAGAGTTCATGGCGAAAACCGAACTTTCACTGTACTCACGTTTGTTTTGAGGTTTTTTTTGTTTTTGGTGTTGCATGTTTACTTGTATGTGCATACATATTTTGCAGTGGGCCAAGTGAACGCAGCCCTGCAGCTTGGTCCTGAAGAGTTCAAGGAGAAGTATGGTGGTGAGATACCTGGACAGGCAGACAACATAGTGTTCACTTGTCTGGCAGGCGTCCGGAGCAAGACTGCATTGGACACAGCCACCTCTCTGGGATACAAAGAGTACGTCTTTCTTACATATAACTTTTTAACAAAATATATCACAAGACAGAATATCAACCAATTGCATTGAATTGTTTGCATCTGCATATTTCATCTCTACATTTAACTTGTCACATTAGCGAGAAGGAAAAACGGGTATAATTTGTGACATACCCTGCTCAGTGCTCATGACCCACTTCTACACCAGCTTCCTATGATCACAGGACCCATTCTAAACCTCTTGGTTATAACTGCCCCTACACTGTGTCTCCCCAATTCATTTATGTTCAAGTAAAACATTAAAATACAATTTTAAAAGATGCGGCTTCATTTTGAAACCACACTGTGTCTCCCAGTTTACTGTCTCACTATCTCCTCAATTTCAGTGTTCAGCATTACCCTGGTGGATGGAAAGACTGGGCCAAAAATGAACATCAAAACTAAAGGATCATCTATAACTGTAGCGGTTTTTTTCTTTCTGAGAAATGACAGCCACTTGTAATAATCTGTGATCTGTAATTATTGGTTTGTACACTTGAGTTTACCACTTGTTGATTTTCAAATTTGTAACTCAGATCAGATTTAAGGGATGATCACACACAACAGCTAGTTTACCTCATTAAAAGTACAATGACAGATAGCACTGCAATAATACTTGTCGTAATTGTACATTTCTGTTCAGCATATATCATTTCAGTAGAAAAACAGAAGAAATAACAGAAGAATTATCGCTACGTGTAAAAGAATGGACGATTATACTTAATTTACAGAAGATGTTAATGTTTTATTTTTTTTCCTGGAATCAATGGGTTATGGTTTAAAGTTTATAAATATATAAAAACTTTATAAATAATGCCGTATGGTGCATGCGTTAATGTTAAATCTGATAAATGCAATAAATCTTCAGAAATGCAATGTAACTATTTAATATTCTGTTGAATTGTCAGATCTCATTCTGAATAAATTTTGTATTTCTAAGATGTTGTTTTTTTCTGAATCAGTCCCACTGCCCTGTGTATTAGACTGAGTATGTGCTATAAAAAGACAAACTGTAGTTTCCTCAGATGACACACTGCAACTAAGATCATACTAATACGAATGAAATGGTTTATATCACACTTGATGGTATTTACTGTAGGCAATAAAACAGAAACTGAACTCTGACTTACACCCTGCATCAGTAAATAATATCAATGTTATTGTTAATGGTTTTTTGTTCAATTTAAAATGTATTTCCAAAGGTGAGTTCATGACATTTTATTGTATTGTTTTGTTTGTGTGGTAGATTTTTGTTACCTCGAAATTGTTCCGTCAGTCTCTGCCTCTTGTGTGCAGTGTGCGCTTACGCTCGGAGAATGCTGCTGCCACAGTATCTCCTGTCTGATTACCTGTTTTATTCTAGAAATTGCTGCTGTGTGTTGCACAAAATTGTGTGCTCTCAATTTCTTCTGCCTTAAAAAGTGAACTGATTCAACTGAGTTTCATAAAGTTTGATCGGGGATCAGGAGATAAATAGGCTTGGAGAATCTCACTTAAAGGAAAAATTCAAATTTTGGGGAATTATGCCCATCAGCCACAATCCTTATGTGAAACATGACCACACATGTCTTTCTCTTTTCAGTGCGTTCTAAAGAGAGGGAAAACAGCTAGCATGTGGGAGCTAAGAATGCACTTAACAGGATACACCTATTTTTAATACAAAGCCCTAAAAAAACCTGTCCAAAAATGCAAACAATGTTCTATTTACGTAATTCGTATATTAACCAAGCTACAACCACATTGTTATTGTAGCAGCTAACACATTTATTTTTCTGGTGTAGCTGTGCAATGCCTCACACCAGTACCGGGTGCTGTTCAAAAACCCGGCGATAGGACACCAATCTGTACTGACTCAGAATTAAGAACAAGCAAATGAACAACTATGAATAGACAACACAATTATCTTTTCATGCTCTCTTCTTGCAGGTTCAGCTTCTAAAACCTGTGGATCATTCTTTGTATGCACAGGCTCAAAAAGATAAAGTTCTGGGTCTTCATTTGTCCAAAAATAGTTGGCAGTGGCTCTCACAAAGTTTACCATGAATACTAGCAACAGTCACAGACTTGACATGCTACTGCTGTTGACGAAAGTAGTATTAGATGTGAAAACATTGCACCCAGGAAAGAAGTTGCAGTAATGTTTAAAATCAAAAATCAAAATGGGGCAAACTACTGTATTGTACGTTATTATGACAGTACCTGTTGGTACATGGGCACAGCATGTATATGAAAAAAAAAAAACGTGGTTGGAGGTTTTTTTTAGACGGCTTAATTTTGACATGCATTAGGTTTCATGCAAACTATGTTTTCTCTTTTTGGAATGCACAGAAAAGGAAAAGAAGTGTGCACATGTTTCATGTAAGGATTGTGGATGGAAAATAAAATGAAAAAAGTGCATTTTCCTTTAAGCCACACAGATTTAATATTACATTAGTGTATGCAAATTAAAAATATGCTAGCACTCTCTTTGTTTATAGTCTATTGTTTCTTGTTTGAATTTTAAAAAAAATGTAAAAAAACTAATATTTAGTTCAAACAATTTTGAATCTTAGATCTGAGTTTTACTGAGATTAGAAAAGAATCAATTCATGAAAAGGTACCCCGCCCAAAGTCAGCTGGGATAGGCTTCAGCATACCCACGACCCTAATGAGGATAAGCGGCATGGAAAATGGATGGATGGATTAAAAGGTTTTATGGGTACTGGAATAGCATGAATAAACTGAAGTTATCTGGGGTAGTCAAAAACTCCTGCTTTTGTAGGAGTTTTGTGCTGCACAATTGTCCACTAAAAAGGTTCCATTTTAACTTAACTTATTTAACCACATGCCACATGTTGGAGAACTTAGCAGTACAGTGTTCCATTGCTACATTGCGGTTCACCTTTTTGCAGACTCAGTATTTCACTGATTTTTTTGTTTACTGCTATGAACGTGCACTGTGTTCTGAATCCTGATTGTTGACTCAGGGGGAACCCGCGTTGTGTCTACATCCTTATTGGCTAAGAGAGAACCCATGCATTATTTTCTCCGTCTTGATTGGCTACAGGACGTTTACCTGCACTTGGGTTCTCTCTCCCCGCATACATTTGGTGGAGCCAAAGCGTGACACTTATTTTTTTTAATCAAGTAAAGTTTGAACTTAGTTGTTAATTATATCATAATCATAAATCGAAAAATGATATCATAAAATATCACGCGAAAAGTGTATAAAGTGTATGGTGAGGGGTTTTACAGTATTAAAACATATATAATAATTGTAAAATAAAAAAGTTCGGGGATTTCACTTATTGGGCTATTTTGGGTGATAAACAAGGGAACGCTGTACATCCAACATAAAGTCCATCCAAACCATATAACCGCACCAGCCCAGATGGCTTGATTTTAAGCTGACCATCTTAACCTTAACAAACTAACGAGGTATGAAGATGGTGTGTTATATAATTATTTGATCAAGTAATGTTTTAGGTATCAATCCCCCTGAGTAGGCCTGATCACTCTGTTTTTTCCTCTCATATTACTATGCCATGTCAACCGTAAAATTCAGACTGCACTCACCCACCCCCTTCTTCTGCCGTCTTATTTCTCCTCAGTATCAGTTAATTCCATTTTTTTTTCTGCATTTCCGTATACTCTGCTTTTAATGTGCTGAAAACAGACCAGACTAATAAATACTAATTTATGTCAAATTGTGCCAGGGCTCTTTTGTTCTTCAGCCGCCCTCATCAGGTCATCCTTCAGCTTCTACTCGACATTCAATTAAATTCCATCACCCCATCAGGGCAGATCACATCAGTTCTGCATCTACTCTCTGCTCTGAATGACCAGGGCCTGACCTGCTTGTCCGGCTGCACTTGAAAATGAAGTGGCGGTGTAATCCACATAAAATCTCCTGAATTTACATGGGTGGAAAGCTATTTTACTGTATGTTATCAAGCTGCAGACTATGCACTTTATATGACCAGAATCTCACAAGAAGCTGTCAGATGTTGCAAGCATGCAGGTACAGAGGTTTAGGATTCCGCAGGTGTTAACTAATCAGTCTGACTGATTTGTGGAATGGCAGGCAATAGGGGCATAAAATAAAACACCACGAACATTTTTTTTTTTTTTTACTAACCCAAAGTCAGATGGGATAGACTCCAGCATACCCCCGCGACCCTAGCAGGGCAGTTGCTGTCACCATAAGATTCTGCTAAGATATAATGTTTATTTTATTTGTCATAATCTGAGACCAAAAGTAAAACTTCCTACCGTGTCCGACTGGAAAAAACAATGCCGTGCACCTCCTTGGTCTTCCTGCAGAACCAGGTAAAGTATGAGGTTCGTGCCACCTCATATTTGCAAAGATATTGCATGGTGTAGTACTATTATTGAATTTACACAAAGATATGATGAGTATGATGTTAGGAGTAAAAAGGCACAAATTAGCAAGTGTATATCTGGACCTGGATGTGGTTGCCATAGTCATTACACTCATCGACCACAATATTTACTGCATTTGTGTACTCTGAGATACAATACAAAAGCCACTGTGCATCAGACCTTTTAAGCATGATCATGATTGATTTTGACTGGAGCCACAGATGTTCTTGTAAGTACATATATTAAAGATGGAGTTTAGTGTCCATTTGGAATGTGAGAGAAAATTATTGTAGAATTTCACAGATTCATACAGGAAGACATTTTTTACAATTTTAGTCCTCTCATGTGGCTATATAATGTTCCGAAAATATTAGAAACACCTAATGATGCACTGCAGCTGTACAACACTCCAAACAACAAAAAAAGTACTTAAGATTAATACCTTTTGCCAGTCAGTCAGAACTGACCACAGCAAATTTAACTGGCCTAAATTGACACTGTAGGAAATATTTAAACTTTGACCATATAAAACTGAAATGAGAAATTAGGAGCTAAGCAACCTCAAGAACAAGAATTGAGTATACACCAAATTATTTTTACCCATGTAGAGTAATATCTGCAACCAGCATGTTCACCCTCTCTTCACGTCTTGTATCAGTCAGTCTTGTTGTACTCCATGATGATTTCCTTTGGATTGACCCTTAAAACATGTTCTGCCAAAATATGAATCACGATAAAGCATGTGGGAATTTAAGAGGGTTTTTAAACAATGGCATACCTTTTACACTAAAAATCTATGAAAACACTTCTTTAGGCTGTGGGCCAGTGAGGTCTATGTCTATGTCTATGGGGCAGGTTCTCCTCCCACCAATTTGCTAATTAGCCATTACCGCAAAAGACTGACATTAGCCAAATGAAAAGCTAAAGTAGTTTGATCTTACAGTGCCAAACCTCGCACAGTCAATGGTAATTCAGCTCACAGTAACACTATAATTCAGGGGTCTCAAACTCGTGCCATGGAGGGCCGAGACACTGCAGGTTTTCCCCCCGACCAGTTTCTCCAGCAGGTGATCAAAAATAAGTATTGAAGTATTGTAATTCGATGGCTCTACTTTTTCCTAGTTAACATTAGCTAAGGCTTTGGGTAAAAACAGCTGCCTCACAATTACTATTATAATGGCCAGAAACATCACACCAAGGTCTAACAGGTTGTACTGTATTGTACTGTAACTCATTGAGTCACCTATTTACAATTGTACTTATATACAGATACAAAATGACTCCTACTTCTCGACTTCTTCCACCTTCTTTTCATTCCATCAATATGAAGTGAGAGGTGTTGTCATTTTGAAATGTCTGTGGGTGGGGCTTTAGGCACTGTTAGGTGTTAAATGAAGTGTTTAATGATGAATGCCTTTAATGTGAATGTTGTTAAGATATGAACACTCTGTCTTGACTACAGTTTGAAAATGATTTTAAATAATATGCACAGTTCGATCAACTCCAAATAGAGTAAGATTGACACTTTCTTTGTCAACACCAAAAAATGAACACTCATCACTTTGCTGTGATGATTGACTGATTGGCCAGGCTAAGAATTCCATATAGCATCCTCTGGTGCTGCATTGCCCTGTCTGCTCCACAGTGCTACTAACTTGCAAGTCTGCACTTGATTTATTCATCATACTGATGAGGTAAATGCTTATAGGGCACCACTTGTTCATTTCTTATGCCTTTGTTCACTTGATAAGCAACACAAACAAACTACGAGTTATGAATGTAAATCAAGCCTATCCAGAATAAAATGGTGACCCAATAAGATGCCAATGGGTGTGACAATCAATTTCTTTTCAGCATTTGCAGATGCTGAGAATAAAAGGACTGCATTCTTATACACAAAACGGAGCAACACCCATTCAAGCAACTTTACAAGATGTCAACTGGGTGATTTCAAGGTTCCTTGCCAGGTAACAGACATGTTTCTGGCAGGCACTAGAGTGCTGCCTCATTGTGTTAATGTGTCATGTAGTAGCCGTCTTCAACGCTCTATGCAGAGATAAGACACACACCCATGCAGAATAGGCTGATCTACATTTTTCACGCACTCTTGCACACACCTCCAACTAATAGATGACCATATTACTTCTGGCACTGTGGTTTTTAGTACCTAATTTCCTTGGCAGCTAAGGTGCCCACAGCTGCTCAACTTGAGGATATCTGTCAAAAATACGAGGAAGGAAAGGATTAAATCCAAACGATTTGCCAAGAATTTCACCTCTTGAATAAAATCATGCAAACTACCAGGATATTGATGGGCTTTAGCCATCCACAATGCCCGCTAACCAGCTGTATCACCGGTTATGGTGGCATTTGAAGAGTGACCAGTGGTTATTAACACTGATGGGCTTCTTTCGATCTACATTCAATTTATCTACGTTCAAGCACAAAATGTACTGTCATAAAACCATCCTTGTTGATAGTGTAGTAGTGTGTCAAATACAGGGCGGTAGAAGTTAGGTTATAGGTTATTGAAATCCATACCCTCCTTATGATCCCCTTTCAATTAATTTACATTGTTTTCTTCAGAATTCTAAGACACAATGATATCACTGTAGAGGCTGAATACTGGGTGTAGACCTACTGTACTTGGCCTTTGGTGCAGCTGATGACTTTGTGACTGAACAGCATTACAAGAAATCCCAAGTGGCTCTCTCCCACCCTAAAACCTCCACGCCCCTCTGTGCTTTGCGCAGACCAAACCCCATGTCTGGACACTGACCTTAGACCTTTGTTCCTCCAAAGACCACGGATGGCCTTTGCTACGGAGTCAGACATGTTGACCCACCAGGGTCAGGCCTCGGAAAGTTCATTTTCCATGTTTCTTGCAAATAAAGCCATCAAGAGCCATTTAAACAACCTTGCTTTCATTTGATATTATGAAGAATTTTATAGCATATGTCAAATGCATTTTAAAATATTCAAAGGTGTTTTCTTGTACTGAAATAGATGTTTCCAGTGTCATTACAGGCAGGCAGGCAGGCAGGCAGGCAAGCAAAATGTAAAAAGAGGAGCGACAACAACTGAAAAGGAGATACAAAGTCACCTGAGGGTTGAGGTATGTTGTCCTGACAATTTCTGGAGGGCCCAAACTCCCATCAGTCAAATTTGGTCCTTTCGGCCCAATGACAGCATACAGCCGTTTCCTGTCCTCATTCCATCCCCTTCCACACCTTTTCCTCGTGCTGCTGATTGAGAGCGATCGAATTTGGCCAGCAGATGCCAAACACGCTCAGTGTCTTGCAGTGGTGCTTGCAGCAGAGAAATGAAACACTGAAGAAAGGAAAAGACCAGAGTATGTAAAAAACAACAACAACAAAAATAACGTTTGAGCATTTGAACAGAGAAACCGGGCCTTCCGTACTCTACCATATTAAGCAGTTTTCACATTTAAGCCATTTCTTGCAACCACTGGCCTGAAGCACCTGGCAATCTCTTAAAATGTGTTTCTGTATACAGTTTATATACAGCAATCAATATTTGTGCATCTGTGCGGTTTACATAAAAACTGGACTTGCACAGTTAGTTTAAATCCAGAAATGTCATTTCATTAGATTATATACAATATAGCAATATATCAATGTGCATCTAATCTGAACGTCTATGTTTATGGACTACAGCATAAAAAAATAACGGCAACACGGTGGAATTAATCATAGACAAAACAAACGTCATTGTGTGTGCCTGCGTGCCTGCGTGCGTGCGTGCTTGTGTGTGCGTGTGTCTGCTGAACCCAGAGCTGAACGCGGAGCTCTCCATGGTGCCGCCTCTTCAGGGCAGACGCAGAGCAACACATTTCTATATCATCAAATTAAATATAAACCTCTTGGAAAATAAAATACAAGTGTAAATATGACTGAATTTTACCCAATTATAGGCCTATACCTGAATTAAACTCTTAAACTCAGTTTAATATTAAATGTATAACATATATGTACTGTCTATATGTATGTATACGTGCAAATGTATATACATGTGTATGTATATATATATATATAAAAATAAAAAAAATATATATATATATATACATATTATATGTACATTTCTTGTTATGTACACATTTTTGGTGACATTCCACTTTATAAATAATGGCCGTTATACTAGTTATAACCACAATAATTGTATTATTTTTGAAAAACACTCTATAATGATGGACTAAACTCTGCAAGTAATCCCATGCAGAGCATAGACCATAATGACAACGTTCAGTCAGATCGCATTGAAATGGCACAGAAAATTCCATTCCGAGACACGCAGTCATGTGTTAACGGAAGAATGCTATGTAATTCTAAATGGTTAGATAAAAACCACTAAACAGCAGGTTCTTTTCAAACTTATATATGGGCCAGCGGAGGTTACATGTTGGAAACACGCTCTTTGCCATGAGTTTTTTAGCCGTGTAAAAAATCCAAGTGGGTCACTAACCTCATCCTGCAGTTTTTTACCCTGAGACGAGAGAAGGAGCTGCTTGCATTCAGCAAGAAGGGCAAAAGTTGTCACTTTCTTAGAAACTGGTGATCTCCAGTCACTTTGTGCATATGCTTTGGTGGCTAAATCCCAATTAGGGTCGGCTGACACGCTGCTCTATTCATGCACGCCCTTTCCTGCATACATTTGCTTTGGAATGGATGTGCCGCTAAATGCGTTGGACACCACAGAGAATCGGCCTGAGTGACACTTTCTTTCTGAGGCGGTCGACTGAGAAAAGGTATGAATTTATAAGGTACACCGAAACATATCAATTCACAAGACTTCTCACGCCTTTGTGTGCGTCTTCTCATGCAAAACAAAGTGAGTTTGAACCCTGCAAATGTGGCTCTGAAAAAGCCTGGCGCCAAAACTCAAAGCAAAAAGTGAATGCCTAAATGGGCGCGGGGAGAAGGGAGAGTTCGGGACAAAATCACGCATGAACAAAGTTGAATTGCGTGCCGTTGATTTGCATACTGTCTAGTGCGATTTAGAATATTAATCTGGCTCCAAATCCCGATCGTGTCACCTGGTGGGAGTCCCAAGCAAGCACAATTACTATTCACTGGGTTGCCAATGTCCCACCCGCATTAGGCAGCTGGTCGCTGATGCTGCAGCTTGTATCTTTCTCAAAAAACAAACACAAACATACACTGTATATCTTTGGAGAAAATCATGCATTCAATACAGAAAAAATGTCCAAAAGTATAACCGATGTATAGTTTAGTATATTACTTAACACGACTTGAAAAGACTCATTTATTTCAAAGTCACTTCAAAAACGTGGGAATCTTTGAGAAATTGCTTGCACAAAGATTGGGCTCTCTTGAATAGAGGCACACAAAGTTTTATGGGTCGACATAAAAAATGTGTTTTCTTTTGAGCTCGGAGGGGTCTTAAATAGTGGGCCATTGAATGCAATCCAGGAGAGGTGGTGGTGAACCCTTGGCACCGCTCAAGTATAGTCAAGGAGCATGAATGGAGATCCCTGGTGGGGCATTGCTCTCTGTATTTACGCCTAGCTTTTCAGACAGGTTGTTCCTTCTATATATTTGTGGATCATCAATGGCCAACCAGTTAAATCAGAGCCCCGCCGTTGAGACGGTAAAAAAAAAAAATCCAAAAAGGTCTGGAAAGAGCCAGGCGGAGGAGGCTCCCATAAAACTTTGAAAAAAACTTCCATTCCTCTCAGGTCGTAATTAACCAGCTTTACACGGACGCCGGTTGCATTTAAGAGAACCGCTCTTGATTGCCTCGACAATCTTGTCCTGGAATCAAATCCGACCGTGTAATTAATGTTTCGCGCAAGAAAAAGAAGACACAATACCGCTGGTCAAGACATTTAAATTCTTGTACACGTTCCATCCCATTGGCTTCCAAGCCTACAGTCTAAGTCAGAAAGGTTTTTTTAGGAGGTGGATGGGAACCAGCGGTAAAACGCGACGTGTTAATAAATAACTCCTCACCCAGCCAGGCGCCCACATTGCGCCCAGCCGAGGAGCGCGCGGGAGAATAGACGCAACTGCGTAAAGACCGCACATTGACTCACACTGAGAAGGACGCGCATTGTTTGCTTCATTCCCTATCACCGCTCAAAGAAGCGCTAATAAATACACAGTACGTGTAAGTGATGAACGGATGTGCTTGACTGTGCTGTTGCTTATGACAAATAGACCAAATGGTCAAATTACCAAATGCTTGTTTATCGTCTTACTTTTGGAAAGTATTGTTTCCAATGTGGCTAATTTAATTTTTGCACAGAAATGATTGAATAGCTCACTAATCAAACACTTCTATGTTTTCCTTTACTAGTGAATTCATGTACTGCAGCAATAGCACTCTTTAATGATAATAAATCGCAATTTGCTTTAATTCAAGAAATCATCATATCATTTATTATCATTCTTCGTTTTTTTAAATCACATGTTTTCACAGAAAACTCAAACCACCCCTACAACAGACAGCTCATTTTTTTAATTCCATTTGACAGCAAATTAGAAATCAAAACATGTACAAAAATGTAGAAAATGAGGAGCGTGTGTGTGGGTGAGTGTGTGTTTTATTTCCACGTTTCTGGCCTCTCCTCCTGCTGCTGGTTCTTCCTTTTCAGTACCTGCCTCGTCTCAAACCGGCACACGCCGAGAGTCAATAGAAGTTAACAAGTCCTCTAAACTTTCTGCTCCTTTTGTCTCAGTAAGGAAACAAAGGAGGGGCGAGAATGCTCTTTGGCGTTTCTAATAGACCAAAGGATGCCAGCAGAGTAGATTTAAAGTAACCATTGATTTCTGAAAAACGGCTCTGAATGGGACGCATGCAAAAGGATGGGGATTTATGGAGAAATTATACAGTGGATTTGTCAGTTCAAATATCGGAACTGTCTGGAGGACAAAGCCACATGCTGAGGATTAATGGTCGCGCTGGACCTTTGATTCGGCACCCTCTTTTCTCTGCCCTTGACAAATTGGATTTTGGGGATGGGAAGGTCGCCTGGCGCTTTGTTCTCATGACCGGTTCGGAGGCATTCATTATGCGGCAGGGTGAGGGAAAGTCTCCATGTGAGCAGGCCGGTGTGTTTTCCACTCTGTCCCCACAGCTGCTGGAGGAGCACAACTCTCTCACACTCACACACACGCACACAAACTCAGCACCTCTCTCCATCTGAGCCACCTTGCAGCGCACACTTGGATCCCGGGCTGGGGAGGAGGGGGGGGGGTGTGTGGAGAGGGTGGGGGGCGTTGGGGGTGGGTGGGTTACCTTGCCTGCACCCATCACTAGAAAAAGCGGGGTGCACAACGCCACCGCGTCACTTTGAGGGCGGATATTGGTCAGTCCTCCTCCTCCCAACATCCTTGAGCCATCTTCCCTGCACTCTCCCACTCGGCTTCCATCAGCCTTCATGGTTCTGATCTCACCCCACGCCATGCAAGCCACACGGGCGTCCACCACCGTCAGTGTGGTTGCAGACTGTGGAATCCCGGCCGGGCTCCGGATAGGACCGGTTCCGGGCGTCTTTAAATTGGGGAAGTACGTGTCGGATCGCAAAGAAGTTGGGCCCAAGAAAAAGGTAACTTAACCTTTATAACTTTTTTTTTCATAATGCCTGTTTTGATTCACGACATAAAAAACAATATTTGAAGACAATTCCTAACTTAAATTCAATTCAGAAAAGGCCAAAAAAAACCAGTATGACGAATTATTCGTATTATTAGAACGAACTTGATTTGTGGCTTTTAAAGCAGCACTGTCAAGCCCAATCGGCTCCTCCCTTATTAATGGGTTTGGGTTGTCAGGCTGGAAATAATTGAGCCCAATAAGTGGCCAACTTGTCAGTCTGGGCTTCTACTTAACCGTCCTAATGGGCAAGCGTGGCTGCTGTGGCTTTCATGCCCTCAGAAGCCTCACATTTGCCCTGCCTGGCGGGCCTGTTATCCCGATCAGATGTTGAATTTGAATGCAATCTGGCCACAGAAAGATGCCACTAAAGCCCGGGGCGAGGGGAAAAAAATAAATACAGTCGTTCAATATTTGGATTACAATTTATATAATGGAAAGATTTGTAAAAGCTAAATTGCATTCTTGGACGTTTCCATGTATAAAGAAACAAAAAAATGTTCCCTCATAAATGCAACCAGAGTCTCACAATGTTATTGTTAGGGCTGTCAGTGGTGGTGATTGATGCATCTAAATGCACGGCCCCCGGGCTGCAAGCGATCATCAGGTGCAATCTCCGTGTCAAATGTCACGCTTGGACCTTTAATGTCCTTGAACAGTTTAGAAACGCTCTGACACTCCTCAAATTCGTTTCCCATATCAAGTCAATTAGGCCCGTGTGTCATTCACTTTAGTAAATTATCAGCAGAGCGGATAAAGGCGCATTAAGCGCGCGTTTTGCTCATGCGTGAGCACAACACCTCAAGGTGCCAGAAAACACACTCCATAGTGATGAGGCGGTTGCATAGGAACGAATAGAGGTGTAGAAAGTATACACGAAACGGAATCTTTTCTCATAGATGTGAATGCGCTGTTAAAATGTGAATTTGGGTCATTGGTAGATTCGTTTGGTGCGGGAGGAATTTGTGGACGAGGCTGGCTGTCCAGTGCCGGACTGGATCGGACTCATCCGAGCCGCCAGAAACAATCAGGAACAAAACTTGGAGGCTGTGTCTGAACTACCTGGCGGGCAGGTAAATATTCAACCCCTCCGGCCGTCTGTTATGAACGTCAATCGTCTCCTCATGGACACTTTTTGGTTTTTTTTAAAGATTTTTTACCGAGTGATGAGAGAAATCCCAGCGGGAGAGGAGCTCAGTGTTTGGTATTCTAATGCTTTGGCCCAGTGGTATGACATCCCCACGACCGCCACCCCCACGCATGACGAAAAAGGTGAGACATGCCGCCTGCAGACAGAAAGACCATTTAACAGGAACAAACGTGAGTAATAATGACCAGTTGGGCAAGTTAAAAAGAATTGTAGCAATTGATGGATGGATGACTGCACTGTTAAAGGCTGCCAATATCGGCCCCTTTAACCACACTGGGATGGAAATCAATGGCGCGCTGACATTTTTCCAAAATCCTTTACCTTGATGGATTTACATTCCTTTTACTTTCCATTACTGCATTCGATATCACACAAAAATGAAGGAAAAGGGAATTCGGCACATGCCGAAACACACAAAAATCACAGGCTTTTTTTTACAGTTTTAGAGTTGTAAAGGTGACGCTTCATCCATTCTCACTTAAAGTAAACTAGAACACTCCCTCCCGGTTATTCATTTTCTGCTCGTGGTGATAATGGCTTTGGTGCTTGCGGATTATCCTAAATGCTTGTAATCTCAACAGAACACTCAGCGGGAGTTAATCCTTTTACAAAACAAATGGGAAAAAATATCATTTACACATATAATTAAATACCTTCCTTTCGTCGACAATGGATAATTATTTTCCATTGAAGGGTCTCTCTTTGTTAAAAAAAAAAAGCAACACCCTAAAAGATCATAACTACATCAAAGCTATGTTTAATAAAAGAGATTAATTACTGCACTTGAAATTTGAAAAAAAAAAAAAAAACGCAATCAGAAACACAAATTGGCGCGTTTCTGCAGCCCTGAAAAAGAAGAGGCTGCTGATTTATTTGGAGGTTAACGAATGTCACCGTTCCATTAATATTCATGCCTTCAAAAGCAAATAAATGACAAAAAACAAGTGCTTCACGGTAAATTAGGTGGGTGCGTTAAGGTATTGTGGCCTAATGAATGCTGACTTTTATGTGGGGTGTACATTGCCCTGATTCCCCGGGCCAGCTCACCGCGTATACGCTCCTGGACATACGCTGCGTCCCATTATTGGGCGTCAACAGATGGGCCAGCCTCATTGTTGCGATTTCAAGCCACAGCTGCTACGACTTCCACGGCAAGAGAAGGCAAGGAGAGCCTTCAATGCATCGCTCTCTGAGCGCCAGATTGGGCTGGGCCTTTGCTCTTTTGATGGGGATCATTAACAATGGCCCGGGTGAGGATTACAAAATCATTACATCTATATCAGCCTCTGAACGCTCGCCTGGGAGTCATTAAAAACATGACTGGGCCGGGCTGCCACACTTTGCAACGATTTGAACTGCGGCACCTTTGAAAACCTGGTGAACGGCTTCTTTTTGTACAGGTAGCCTTACCTGTTACGTTTCAAAACGAAAACTACTACACCGAATAAAATGCAAATACAGTAAACTTTAGACGACATTGTACGATGCATCGCAATACATTGGTGTATTGTGCAAAACCCATTTCATTTCAGTTATTCAATTAAGAGGCTTTTTAATTAAAAAGGGTTTGTAGTTACTTTGCTGATGATGCACGAATAGTTTTAATTTGCATTATACCTAATTTGGTAAGTATAAAGAAATGGTTAAAAAGTAGGGACTACCTTATTGAAATATTTTATAGTGACTCTAAGGAAGCATTAACTGAGCTACTGAAATAAATACAAATATTCAGGCGAGTTATTTCAAATCATTTATTAGGATGCACGCATCTGTTGTAGCAGTCTAGTGGCGCACATTTGCACTATACCGTTACTCTCAATGACCAATAAATAACGAACAATACATGACGATACAGAGCCGCAGCAGCCCAATAATAAAACATTGTAACCATGGCAACGCAATTTCCCCGGTTAGGTAAAGTTGTGGCTGGTTTAGGTTTCTTAGGGTTTATAATACTGTGCACACATAATAAAAAAAAGAAATATTTCAAGCTCCAGAGGTCATCACTGATCATCAGGTTCTTCTGTCTTGCGTGCAGGCGAGGAGCGTTACATCTGCTGGTACTGCTGGAGAATCTTCAAATACCCCAACACACTGAAAGCCCACCTCCACTTCCACTGCGCCCTGAGCAACGGTCGTGGCTTCGCGAACAGCGAACAGGCCAGAGGCACGGAGACCTTCAGCAGGTCTCCAAAGTCTGGGGACATCCCCAACACCTCTTCCTCACCCAGGACCTCTCAGAACATCTCCTCCACCCTTGACTCCAACAGGCGGCCTTTGTCCTCACCTTTTCTGGGCAAGGCCGGGCTGGTGAAGAAAATCAGCCCAGAGGAGCAGGACAGAGCCCTGGACATGAGCGTCACGTCATCCCGGAACCATGCACACATGCTCGGCCTGGGTTCTGCGTCCTCGGTGCTGAGCTCCATGGGCTTCCATCCGGGTGTGCGCTCCGCCTTCAAGCCCACCGGCGTCGCCAAAGCTCCGGTCAGTGAGGCCCACAGAGAAGACGCCAGCTCCAAGATGGGCGCTTTGGGGTTCGGCAAACTCATCGGGAACATGAAGTCGATGCGAAGTGTGGGCGAGACGCTGAACGGAAGCGGAAACCCGGCAGCCAAGTGCGCCCCTGCCATCATGGACGCGCCCATGGTGCCGTGCGCCAGCGCCATCCGGGGATTTCCACTCCTGCCTCACGTGGAGGAGACGTCCGCTTTCAAGCACGTTGAGAGTCGAGTGCACGCCGGTCTGTCCCCGTCCCGGTACTCTCACATGCCCCCCGGACTCCATTTTGAAAGGTTTTCTCTGCCTCACTTCGACGGCGTTAAGACTTATGGCGGCGACTGCAACATCCCTCTTATGCCGTTCACTGTCTACAACGGGGAGCTGCTGTACAGTTCCCCTTACTACCCCCTTAAATTCCATTTCAGCAACCTCCTCAAGTACCCCGACACCATGCCTTACTTTGGGGCACCCCCCATCAGCCAAGACTTGGGCTCCATCACCAACATCGACCGGGAGATAGCCATGCACACGCAGCAGCTGTCCGAAATAGCCGCGGAGAAGAACCGGAGCCGACTGGACCCTTTGCCTGCCGGCAGCGCCGGCAACGCCAGCTCTGGCAAGCCCAAAAAGGGACACCTGTGTCTGTACTGCGGCAAGCTGTACTCCAGGAAATACGGCCTGAAGATCCACATGAGGACTCACACGGGCTACAAGCCGCTCAAGTGCAAAGTGTGCTTCCGGCCTTTCGGGGACCCCAGCAACCTGAACAAGCACATCCGGCTCCACGCCGAGGGCAACACGCCCTACAGGTGCGACTTCTGCGGGAAGGTTCTGGTGCGGAGGAGGGACCTGGAGAGGCACGTCAAGTCCAGACATCCCGGGCAGACCATCCGGAAGCTGGACGATAAGTCTGGTCTGTTTGAAGGCCCGGAACCGAAGAGCGACAATGACAGCGACGTGGACGTCTGCTTCACGGACGACCAAAGTGAGCCCGAATCCAGCAAGAATAACGACTGAAGACTGAAAACATTTCAGGTTTTTTTTAGGTACCACTTCCTGTTCCTTTCCCTTTATTGCTCTTTTCTGAAGAGTACCATCTGGGTTGTTTATTTAATGCACATTAGTTTAGAGCAGGGGTGTTCAAAGTCTGGCCCTGGGGCCAATGGCGGCCCGCTGGCCTGTTGTAGAAATAAAACTAAAAAAAGGGGGGAAATACAGTAAAAAGGCACAAAGTTGAATACTTTGATACTAATAACTAACAATAACACAAAGCTAAAATATGCCCTTTTTTTACACTACACTTTCAAATATCAAAGTATCACCCCCATCCTTTGTCCTACAAAAACAAATAAATCAAGCGACGGTGGTGACTGTATGAAACCAGAGCGAGTTGAAAAGTACCGCTTATTAGTACTTATTGTATGTACATTTTTTTTTCCTTATGCAGCGATAAGAAAAATAGGCCTGTCTGTTTTTATTGTGTCACACTGTTTCATTCAAGGCATGATTTGAAAATGAACACTGCATTCTATCAAACTGCCACATAAAAGTGGGTAAAAAAAAGAGAAATATTTTGTTTTGTATTTGTTTATCATTATTTGAGTGGTAAAATGAACGCAATTCACAATAGCTACACTTCCCTATCAACTACATCAACTGCACTTTAAGGAAAACTCAAAGGACATTTCATTGCAACCAAATGGCTGCCAGATGAATATTGTGAGAATGAAACATATTTACTTTACTTCAGATCCTCGCGCTCACTCACGAAGACACTGTACTTAAATTTGCACTTTCTTGCCGAGGCACGCTGTTCTTAAAGAACCAACCAGCAGCGAGCGCCCTGTTTATTTATTGAATTATTTCTACAGAGAGACAATGTATTGACTTGATATACGTAAAGATGTGTAAAGTATGATATTTCACATACAGTGTTGTACGCGCTTGTTTATACGTGACATTGTCAAAGAGGACAACATTTTATCCCTGTCTGATATGTTGTTTTTTTTAAATAAATCAAATTGGAAAAAAAGTGTTTTTTTTTAAACAACTTGATAATTAAACTTAAAAAACAATTCTTATGATTTAATCCCTGTGTGATTACAAAAAAGGGGGTGTTAGATTTGTATCCATGCAATTTAATAAAGATGACAAATAGGCTTCTTTAAATAACTTCATTAAATACCTTCATCTTCTTTACAATGCAATAATAATAATACACTTTATTTAGTATCTATATGTTCAAATACTTTGTTGAATTAATGTTGTTTTCATCATTTATATTTAAATATTACAGTAATAGCCTACTGTACAACAAAACCTCAATTGCTTGCCACCAGATCTCAGCAAATATGCTGATTAATTACAGTGGACACTTTTCGTTTCTTGTCCACAAATTAGTTAATTCGTTTTGTAAATATATTTTGACCCTGTGTTAAGTGCTGCTCTATACTCATTCCCTTATTTCATGCCTCATGGCCATCACTCTTTGTTTTACAGGTGAACTTTTGTGTGTTTATTCTTTCAGTACATTTTGACAAAAACAAGATCAGCCCCTGAACTACCCTGTCTTTCTCACCATTTCCTTGTCCATTTGTCACATAAACAGAACGCATTTTAGATTAACCATATAATTCCACAATTGCCAGTAAAATTACCATAAGTCTCCAAAAGCATTCAGGCCAAATCAGACACTGCCTCACTGGGTGTTACAAAAGAAGATATGAAAATGTGTTACTTCAAAATATGGAAAGTATTATTGGATTTGTACTTGTTGGTATTTCCTGGACCAGTTTTGACAACTGTTGGTTACAAAACTCTCTCTTCAGTCTGTGACTGTTGTATGGTGGTCCTCTGTGAATCCTAATGTCTTACTTGCATAAATCAAATCAAATCCATACAGCATAAACAACATTACATCGTAGCAAAGGCTAGGTTTAGCCTGTCTTATCGCCACCAGGCATGCATGATGTGACATGAAGTGATGTCATGAAAGCCTGACAAAGATGTAGAGTTATGAGGATGTTTTTATGACGCAAACACAATGACACTGGCATTGTTGCGTGCCTGAGCGTGCATGCAAATGATTTAAAAAATAACAACAGCAACAAAAAGCTCACCACAATGCTTGCATTGCAGGTAGCATACCCAGCTCAGCAGAGCTGAATTTTCAATGAGATAACATTTACACAAATAAAATACTACACAGGGAGTATTATCATGACCCAAGGCTTTTGTTGGGTCTCAAATGATGAAAGTGACATTGTGAACCTTTCTGATTTTCTTCCTGATAGTCACTATTGAAAAGGAGAATTTTAAATACATTTTTTAATCAAGTGATGACAAAGGGGATAATGAGGGTAAGAAAAAAAAAACAAATTCTGGGAAATATTGTATGTTATGAATATTGCTCCTTTAACAGTCCCCCCATATTGAGCCACTATGTAAACTCATATTCACCAACTGGATCCAGGCTTTGTGTGTAGTAATTGTTGGTGACCTCAGCATCTGTGAGAGTTCTGGAAAAGTTAAGACAAGAGTGCAAGGAATAATCTGGTGGGAGAAAAAAACATGTGATAGGTTTAGCACAAATATTAAATACACATGCGTAAATGGTGTGTGTAAAATCCTACAACAATATTAATCCATAGCTTTCTCTGTTAAAGAGATATTGGTTTTAAAGTATTTTTATTATGGTAATTGTAGTCTTAAGAGATGTAGAATTGCACAGACTATATGTTATATAGCCAAATATTGTAGATACCATTCATTCATTTTCCCAATGAAGTGCAATTGGCAGTGTCAGGTGAGACACACCCTGAAAACAAATAAATAATCAACATAAAATAATATTAATATTTATCCATTGAACTGTAATACAAATGCATTTTCTGTATAATTTGTTTTTAACATTTTCTTAAGTAAAATCTGCTGTGAATTTGCACATTTCCCGATCAAATACTGTGCAGGGCAGAAACCTAACATGAGGCTGCCGTCTGCATCTCTACTCGGCGTACCATATACTGCAGTCACACCGTAGATTAAGCAGGTTTTGCTTGATGACAGATTAAACTTGGTCTTGAACTTCTGTGACAAAGAGTAATTAGAGAGTGTGCACTATTTTGTGTACAAACTGTTAACACAAACATGGAGGACACTGGATTTTTCATCTGCTGTGTATACAATATTACAAAAATGGTTAAAGGTAAGATGTGTGTGTTGTATGTCTGGCCCTTCAACTAACTCTGCCACAAGTCTTGCAAACACTAGGACACCCAGCCTTTACTCCTGCAGTCACAGCATGCAAAATGAAAAGAAGGCCATCAAAATAGTCATTATAGTATATTGATAATGACTAATCATAATAAACCGCAGTGATATTGCCATTAAGTTACAAAAATCTAATAGTTTTGACAGCCCTGCTAACTATACATACAACATATATACTATACTATACTATACTAACTACGCTTAATTATGATTAATCACAAATTAATCACACACCTCTATCTGCTCCACTTTCAATGCTAATATGCCATTAAGCCGACATAGAATTTATCGTAATACGAAAACATTCCCTGACAAAATTTATCTCTCAAAAGCATAGAGCGGACAATAACACGTTCTGTGACATTTCTATGTGGTGGTTTATTTTTTTAAGTTGATGAAACTTACCACCTTCACCAATTGACCGCTCCCCCATCTCTTTTGTGTGTTTCTCTTCTTCTGCAACTTCTGGAAGTCAAGCTTGCATATGTACAGTATTACTCAAGCACTGCTAGCACACTACTGCCACCTTCTGTTCTGGAGTTGTACACAGCATTTGGTATCTTGCCCAAAAAGCATTAGGTTCTGACAGCATAACTGGATTTCATTCATTCATTTTCTATACCGCTTATCCTCATTTGGGTCGCAGGTATGCTGGAGCCTACCCCAGCTGACTTTGGGCGGGAGGTGGGGTACACCCTGGACCGGTCGCCAGTCAATCGCAGGGCACATATAGACAAACAAACATTCACACTCACATTCATACCTATGGACAATTTAGGGTCGCCAATTAACCTAAAATGCATGTTTTTGGAATGTGGGAGGAAACCGGAGTACCCGAAAGAAAACCCACGCGCGCACGGGGAGAACATGAAAACTCCACACAGAGATGCCCAACGGAGATATGAACCCAGAACCTCCTGACTGAAGCCAACATGCTACCCATGCATCCATTGTGCGGCCATAACTGGATTTAGTAAATGTTAAATTATTAGAATTCATGCTAAAATAATGTAACTTAATAATGTTCAACCACAAAACCTGATTATATATGGTTATATAACATAACATATAACATATACAGTATATGTTAGATTACATTAGGAACCAGCATACCCAGGACCCTAATGAGGATAAGCGGTATAGAAAATGGATGGATGGATGTTACATAACATATAATATATAATGTAACATGTTATAATTAGATTCACTTAGCAACCACCAAATCTGTTTTTCTGAGTGCAGATATTTTTGTTAATAAAACAAAAATGGGACTAAGAAGTTTTGAAAACAATTAAAAGACATTTTTAACCAAATTGATAAAAAAATTTTATGAGCAAGTTGTAATAACTTTAAAGGAGTCAGTGCCGTTCGAATCTCTGTTGAGCATCTCTGCATTAAGTTTGTGTTCTCTGCGTGCATGCTTTGGTTTTCTCCGGGTACTCCGGTTTCCTCCCACATTCCAAAAACATGCATGTTAGGTTAATTGGAGACTCTAAATTGTCTATAGGTATGAATGTGAGTGTGAATGTTCGTTTGTCTGCCCTGCGATTGACTGGAGACCAGTCCTGCCTCCTCTGCCTCTTGCCCAAAGTCAGCTGGGATAGGCTCCAGCAACCCCAGCGACCTTAATGGGGATGGATGGATTCAGTGCCTCACCAGCCATGAAGCCCACTGCACATTAGATACGGCTCTGCAGTTCTACGCAACAACGAATTACACCACTAATAATAAACATACTGTTAAATAAATGCTGCTAGCGTTAATTAAAACTATCTTTGTTAAGACAAACTTATTGCAATCTTTGGCAGTGGATTGCTTTGGAGTGTGCAGGTGTGAATTTAATGAATTGTCCAGAGAGTCTATTGTTACAAAACAGAACCCGACTTTCAAAAGTCTCCGCTGTGGGCTCCTACATTAATCTGGACCAACTTCAAATAGTATTGTTTGCAAACCAACGACTCTCTTTGGGATCACAGATTACAACCCTCCTTGCAGGTCCTCTCCCATCAGTGTTTTTAATCGATTCTGGTTACAAAGCCAGACTTCATTGGCAAGCCAAGGCTGATGTGTCTCCAGGCTATGATTCATTCTCTTTTATAACCCATGTCTTTGATCACGGGGACTCACTTCAGCTGTTTGCAGGCCATAGACAAGAGGTCAAAAAGACATACTGTAGCAGTATGTCATAGCAGACTTTTGCTGGACTGCCGTTCACTAGGGATGGGGCACAAAAGTGCTAGGGTGCAAAACTGCAATCATCAAGTGAAGCTTCACTCTATACAATGTGCTCAGATGGTACAAAAGAACAATAATGAGTCAGGGTTATGGTTTCATTCAGTTCAATTTTTTATGTGACCTGCAAAGGTCAGCCTTGTATAGCTGCAAATACATGTTCAGACCTGCCTTGCGTAGAACAGGCGGTTATTCAACAAAAACATGGAATTCTTTCTAGAACCTGTTTCAACTCATATTGACTACTTACAGTACTGTTTACCACATTCTTTGTTACCTCTCGGACACAAAAGGATTGCTGAAGGTACAGTATGGTTACCCATCATCAACCATCTAAAGTGTTTTTGTTTACTTTTTGAAAGATTATACCTACTCGTTCATGGGTATCGGGAAAATGACAACATTGTAATTGTCCTGCTGTTTGAGATAACCCTTTGAATGATGTGTAGTGTTGTATTACATCGGTTACTCTTACAATTCAATGCCTTTTGCTTCTCCATGCCATTAAATGCTATATTGTGTTTAAAAAAACATTTAAATTTAACAATTTAGAAAAATCACATTTCAAATAGTATAAGTTTCAAATTGTATATACTGTATCATGGTTAGGTTGAACAACAGATATCACACACTGTCATTGACATTTCTTTTTATTGTAAAGTATTGAATCTACATTTTGCTTTAGAGTAAAACTTTTTTTAATGGTTATTTATTGATAATAGGTATTTATTGATACCCATTATCGAGTACTTTCACAGATCAAATAAGTAACAATTTCTGTCTTCAAAAATGTAAAATGCAAAATGGCTATGGTTATGATTATATAACAATAACTATGCATGGACATTCGCACTATGTTGCATGCCAAGAATCCACCAATTATTATAATAAATTATTATAATTATAATTCAATATCCTAAATTCGACAAATATATTATTTTGCATAATCAGTCCTCGTTAAGGTAATGTGAAAAAAACCCAAGTAAAATATTTTTTAAAAGGTACTGTGCAGAAATGGCACCAAATTGAAGAAGCAATTCAGAAAAAATACAGTTCCGGATGAAGGACATTATTGCACAATCACACCAACAATGCTGTGGTCTGCCATTGTTTTTCTGGTTGCGACACCTAAACATGCATAGTGAACACTTGACATTTACGTGCATATCTTCTGTTTACATAGTCTCAGTTTGTACTATACAACACAGTGTTTTCATAAAACGGACAGAACCAAATGTTGATATTACAATGATCCAAAATTCTGTTGTGGTGTAAATGGATATCATGAATGCTGAAATAATATATTCGCTGATGGATTCGTCTCTATGTCTGGTTTAAACACAATTCCTTTGATTAAAGAAAAAATCCTGCAAGAAAACTGGCTTCAGAGTGTATCCCGGGTATATCCTGGCAGTTATGTGACGAACCACGCTTGACTGAACAAAAAGTTTGTGACTGAGAGCCAGTGGCTGCTAATCTCTGTCTCGGTCCTGTGATGTTTAGTGACTGCTCAGCTGCAGGTAGATCTGGACATGAACACAGGTAGTCATCACGCACAACTGGTCAGACGTTGCTTGAGAGAGATGGAACAAATGACATGACATGCACACAGCATGCAAGCAGCCTGACAGCATAAACCAGGACTGATGTTGCCACTGCTGGAAGCCTGGTCTCCTGAAGCAGGTAAACCAGGTAGAGTAAACACACACAACTGGTTTCCCAGAACTGCACAAGAGGAATGAAATACTCACATGCACAAAAAAAGTTAAAGACACCTTGAGGTGAAAGTGATGTGTGTTGACATGCATGCACACAACTAACTGGAGGCAAAAAGAAGGACATCAGTGGACAGGAAGAGCTGTGCATGTAAATCAGTACATCATCTACCATTTAGAGTCCCTGCTCTGTTTTACAGGTCAGAGAATTCATGTGGTTACTGAGGTTTCTTAACTGAACAGACACACGAGAAAAGGGTAGGAAAAAACAAGCTGACACGTTTGGCTCAAATTGATAAGGAAGCCAAAGCAGTTGATGGATGGAGCACAACTTCCATGGGATTAGTCCCTAGTTGGGCCTCGGTGTGTCAGTTGTGATAGCAGCAGGTAGAAGGTTGGGACTGTGACACACCAGCTGTGGCCCACTGGTACCCACTCCTCCTCCATCCCTGCACCACCTCTGCAACACATACACATGCTAAACAGGCCACTGTCTCCACAGCCTTCCACATTCAGCTGCAAATGAGCCCGTTTTGGGCCCCAGCTCTGTTTGTTTGATGTCGTGAATAATGAGGAATGAATTTTCATTTGCCCAGGTTTGTGAAAACTATAATACCAATTGTTCATGTCCTTCACATAAAGCAGTCAGGTCTGAGGGCTCAGGAGTCTATTTATCTTCAACTTGCAAACATTTACAATTCAAATCCAAACATTAGGAGAGGGATTGGTGAAATTGGCAATTTGAACATTGAGGTTGCATTGGAAAATTAACAATAACCATTTCGGCTGCACTGTCCATGTGATTAGAAGAAGAGGATCACGTATGCCTCATATGAAAGATTACCTCTAAGATCCAGACTACAATCAAACTACAATCTAAACATAAACATGGTTAAACAAAGAATCCTGTGACAAAACGAGTATATTTGACATAGCTCCTGTATTAAATGTCGTTAGAATGTGCATGCACTCATATGGCCAATGTGTACCACAAAACAAACGTTCTCAACTGGTTTGGTTGTGGGACCCACCATCACTCCCTAGACCCAAGTCCCAAGTCTTAACTGTGAAGCACTATAAAACTGAACATACATAAAGTATGTAAATGATAAACTGCATTAGTTACAGAAGACATTCTCTATGACCTAGGTTCCCAAAGTGGGGTACGCCAATTGTAATAGGGGGTACGTGAATAAAACTGAAAACAATTACACAATTACGACTGCACCTGAACGCCGCACGGCGTATAGATGACTGAGCACAAATAAGACGGAACATGACGTTGTTCATTCTTCTGAATGCATCATGTGAACAAAAAAGCAAGTTTGATGATTATTTCTTCAATTTGGTATGGCATTAATATGCAGACATAAACCAGCCAGTGGGTGGACAAAAAACGTGATGCAAAAATTCAATCCATTCAAATGAAAGCTTGCCAACTTTAGACCGCACGGTAAGGTTCGACTGTAGGTTCACTACTTATCTATTTATCGGTGCTGATGTCAAACTTGATCAAAAAGTGACCATGCAAAATACACATTTTTGACCTGGTATGACAATAAAATTAAATAATGAATTAATTATGTTCAAAATTTCAAGTTCATTAAGATTAAAAAGCGTATGTTTTTAAATGTGCAGGAGTAGGGGATACATCGCTTTACACCAAACATCTAAAGGGGTACATGACTGTAAAAGTTTGGGAACCACTGCTCTATGACATTCAACATAAACAAACTGTATTTAAATAAATCCTCTAGTTTAAATATGGACTTCCCTTCTGAAACTGGTGCTCCCGCGACCCGGACCGATAAGGAAAATGGAATGGAATGGCTCTTGCTTAATGCTAATTTATATTAAAACCCATATACATGCTAGAAATTAGCATTAGAATTTTTGCATGGTGATGTCAAACACCACCAAATATTACAATTAAATAGATAACTAAGATGCACACTCCAATTAAACAGCTAAAAAAGCATTAAAAACATACAAGTTATTTCTAATGCTCAACAAGAGACAGGCTGGCGCACTACATTGTCGCCACTTTTAGGATTATTAAGAGACGCCACCCTGCTGCAAAAAACATCCCCTTTGGAATAAAAGTGCAAAATGAAGAAGGGTATTTGTCATGCCCCACTAGCAATAAAGGACCAGACATTAAGAATAAGGAATATGAGTTCAAAATTTTGTATGCATTCAAATTTTGTATTCATGGCAGAAAAAGAACAGGTCAGGTGTCTGTCTAAAAAAGTTCTAAGTTGGATTTAATTGAGGCCCAGAGGCATCACAAATTGAACCCTGTAACCTATTAATATGGTCAGTTTTGTATCTTGTTGTCATTGCTTAAACAAACCTTCCAATACACTAACACTCATTCTCTGCTTTATATTAGGCTGCTAAATGTGCTCTATGCTGTACAAGATCTTTATTGTTGAGCCGTGTCGGCTGATAAAGATGTGTTAACTGTGGTTCATTGATTTCCTCATTACCTCCAGCCTAGTAAACAACCAGGCGACTGACTGCTAATGCACTTGTCATTATCATTCAACTTGCTGGACGAGGTCTCTGACGACCAACCTTTCTCTATCCCAAGGACCATCCCAAGGACAGACACTTGTGCACTACTGTATACTGTTTGCTTAGTTGAAATAGAAGCATTTAGGAATAGAAATAAAACATTAACATGCACTGAGTTGTTGCGGGACTCCCGAAGCAGCTGACAGGTACTGGCAGGCCAAGCGGCACGCGGCTTCAGCGGTGGTCGAGGCAAAAACTCCGGCGTGGAAGGAGTTCGGTGAGGCTATGCAGCACGACTTTCGGTCGGCCTCGAAGAGGTTCTGGCAAACCGTCCGACACCTCAGAAAGGGGAAGCAGCCCCCAGTTCACACTGTTTACAGTGCGGACGGGGGCTAGCTGACCTCGACTGTGGATATAGTTGGTCGGTGGAAGGAATACTTCGAGGCCCTTCTCAATCCCACTGACATGCCTTCCGTAGAGGAAGCAGAGTCTGAGGATACGTACGTGGACAGTTCTATCACCGTGGCTGAGGTAATTGGGGTAGTTAAATCACTCCCCAGTGGCAAGGCTCCGGGGGTAGACGAGTTCCGCTCAGAATTTCTCAAGGCTCTGGATGTTGGAGGACTGTGTTGGTTGACACGCCTCTACAACATTGCATGGAAGTCAGGAACAGTACCTCTGGACTGGCAGACCGGGGTGGTGGTCCCCATTTTTAAAAAGGGTGACCGGAGGGTGTGTTCCAACTATAGGGGGATCACACTCCTCAGCCTTCCTGGGAAAGTCTACTCCAGGGTGCTGGAGAGAAGGGTACGACCGTTAGTCGAACCTCGGTTAGAGGAGCTGCAATGTGGTTTTCGTCCCGGTCGCGGAACACTGGACCAGCTCTACACCCTTGCAAGGGTACTCGAGGGTATGTGGGAGTTTGCCCAACCAGTCTACATGTGCTTTGTAGACCTGGAAAAGGCATTCGACCGTGTCCCTCGTGGTGTCCTGTGGGGGGTGCTCCGGGAGTACGGGATTGATGGTCCGCTTCTACGTGCCATTCGGTCCTTGTACAATCGAAGCAGGAGCCTGGTTCGCATTGCCAGCAGTAAGTCGAGCTTGTTTCCGGTGAACGTTGGCCTCCGCCAAGGCTGCCCTTTGTCACCGATTCTGTTCATAATCTTCATGGACAGAATTTCTAGGCGCAGTCAAGGTGTTGAGGGAGTCCAGCTTGGTGACCTTAGGATCTCGTCTCTGCTATTTGCAGACGATGTGGTCCTTATGGCCTCATCAGGCTGTGACCTTCAGCGTTTACTGGAGCGGTTTGCAGCTGAGTGTGAAGCTTCTGGGATGAGACTCAGCACCTCCAAATCCGAGGCCATGGTTCTCAGTCGGAAACGGGTGGACTGTACCCTCCGGGTTGGGAGTGAGGTCTTGCCTCAGGTGGAGGAGTTCAAGTATCTCGGGTTCTTGTTCACGAGTGAGGGAAGGTTGGAGCGTGAGATCGACAGACGGATCGGTGCAGCGTCTGCAGTAATGCGGTCGCTGTACCGGACCGTCGTGGTGAAGAGAGAGCTGAGCCGGAAGGCAAAGCTCTCTGTTTACCGATCGATCTACGTTCCCACCCTCACCTATGGTCATGAGTTATGGGTCATGACCGAAAGAATGAGATCGCGGATACAAGCGGCGGAAATGAGTTTCCTTCGTAGGGTGGCTGGACTCACCCTAAGAGATAGGGTGAGGAGCTCGGCCATCCGGGAGGAGCTCAGAGTAGAGCCGCTGCTCCTTCACATCGAGAGGAGCCAGTTGAGGTGGCTCGGGCATCTAGTCCGGATGCCTCCCGGGCGCCTCCCTGGTGAGGTGTTTCGGGCATGCCCGGTCGGGAGAAGGCCCCCGGGAAGACCTAGGACACGCTGGAGGGACTATGTCTCACAGCTGGCCTGGGAACGCCTTGGTGTCCTCCCGATGGAGCTGGAAGAGGTCGCTGGGGACCGGGAAGTCTGGACTTCCCTACTGAAGCTGCTGCCCCCGCGACCCGGACCCGGATAAGCGGAGGAAAATGGATGGATGGATGGATGGATGGATGAGTTGTTTCATCAAACGTGCTTTTTCTCTTTAGAAAATGAACATTACATATACATAAATCCAAACTACGGTTCACTTAAAGGTTAATAAGCTTAACACTTAACATGAAATGACAAAACTCCTCTAACACAATGTAAATGAAAAAAGGCTTTTATGGAAATACAATGGTTCTACTATGTGAATAATAGCATTCAAGTTATGATCGGATTTCTGAATGTCAAGAGCATCAATAGTCCTTAAAGTCCTGAATAAAAATTGCACAGAGATTGACACAATTTGTCTTTAAATGAGAATTATTAAGTCAAGTCAAAACAGGTTATGTAACAGAACAGTAGAAGAATTTGTCTTTTAATGGCAATTGATACTTTTATTGTCACGCCACTAAACCTTGTCATTATAACTATGTTTCAGTAGCATGCTGTCTCATTGGGGTAGTTTAAACTCTTCACAAACAAGCAGCATTTATGAACCAGGAGTAAGAATGAACTTGTGACATGAGTTTAATGTGTTTGTACTTTTGCATTTACAATAGTTGTGGGGAAAAACAGGAAAGGGAAAGTTAGGGTAATTTTTTTTCCACAACAGGTTTAGAAGAAGAAGACGGAAAAAATATGAGAGGACAATCATTACCAAACAATACAAAGGCTGACTATTTAAACCCTTGCTCCTATTGAAGGCCAATTGATATTGACTGAAGATGAGAAGTTAAGAAAGAAAGGGAGGGGAAAAAGGAAACAAAAGCCAAGCTAGACGCTGGGAGAAAACGTAGAGAAGAATAAGAGGACAGATAGACAGAAAGGGGGAAAGACAGAAAGAACAAGACATGTATTGAGAAAGATGGAGAAGAGGAGGTTCTTTTGGGGTGCAGTGGGCTGTGAGACAGGCCCATTCACTCTGGTCTAAACATTGCGTCCCACTGCGCTTCGGCGCTCTCACCCAGGCAGCCAACACTGGTCGCAGACTCAAAAGTTAACCAGTCAACTCCATTACAGAGCAGGGGGCGTGTACAGACCTGCCACACCAAAGAGATCACGCCGGCCAGCCAAGAATATTAATTGCTTTTAAATGAAGTGGAAGTCTCTTTATTGGGTGTCTGGTGTTGGTTTGTTATCTGTGGGGCTGCAAAGACCATGCTGCTCTTTGGTCTTGCCGCCTTTGAAAGCGAAACTGACTCTTGATGAGGTCATTGATCAGCAGGGGCTGTATACTCCCAGCGGCTTTTTGTGTGTCCTGCCCCTTCAGCTACCCCTTTTGTATTCTCACCATTCACTACTCAATGCACTTTGGTCAATAAACATATTTGTTAATAATGTTTCCTCTCAAGTGTCCATCTAGTTGCCGTGCCGTACGGCTGTGATATACAGGACAGTCAACACACAACTTTAACAGATTGAGCAGAAATATTTGCCTTGATTGCACACACAAAATAAAAGTTCAGCTTGAAGGGCATGACACAGTTACATACCTTCGGTAAAAACAATCTGGTGTGCACTTGGTAAGATTTTTGTTTGCCCCATTAAAAAGATATCAATACAACCTCAACTAAATGAGCAAATAAAAATACAGTTAACTCAATTAATTGATGTATTAATTAATATTCATATTAGCCAATTCGATAGTTGTCCCTCTCCGGGTAGGCATATCCATGAAACATACATTTTTAAGTTCAATAATCAACAGTGTCAGTATTAAGCATTTGCACATTGTCATTACTGTAAGCTCATCACCATACACATAAATGGATGTTTTTGCTAATAAGAAAAGCTGCTTGATTTCTTTCCATAGATGTGTTTTTATATGTAGTTTCTTTCTCCAAAATTGGACAATTCTTCCACAGAAAACACATCTCAATCACCCTAAGTCGGTAATTCTGCGGCTTGACTCTATCACGGTTTTACAAAAATATATTGGTTAACAAATAATGCCGTTTTGTGGTTGGTTATGGCCTATTATTAGTCAAAAAAATGCATATTAAGTCAAATAGTATATATATTTTTTGCCTAAATTAAGCATTTTTAAGCATAAAAATGGCTAAATGAGCTAAAATATAAGGCCTTCAGAAGACACATTCAGACACTGTGGATGATATGTAGTATTTTGCACTGGTCAATATGGTGTTAGTAATATTACTTTAATGTTCTTTGAGATACGCACACACACCAGACTTGATTGCTGGAACAACAAGCTTTTATTTTAGGTTGGAATGATCTGTGCAGGCACAAAAATCCAATAATCCATAATAATACAAACTACTGTTAGGGGCTTAAACCATGCCAAGCTGAAACTCAGTTCTGAACCCTGGATGTCACTTCTTGTTTGCCTCCCACTCCCTATGATAACTATCCTAGGCAATACATTTATAGTAAAACACACAAGCACAAGTCTTATTTATGTCTTAAATGGTTTATTTACTTGTAGTACGGTTTTCTCCAGTTACTCCGGTTTCCTCCAACATTCCAAAAACATGCATGTTAGATTAATTGGCCACCCTAAATTTTCAATAGGTATAAATGTGAGTGTGAATGATTATTTGTCTATATGTGCCCTGCGATTGACTGGCGACCAATCCAGGATGTACCCTGCCTCTCGCCCAAAGCCTGCTGGGGTGGATTCCAGCATACCCGCGACCCTAATGAGGATAAGCGGCATAGAAAATGAAAGAATGATTGAATTTCTTCTATATCTGGTAATATGAGTGTAAATGTGGCTCTAGAGGTGTTAGTTTGTAACCGAGCATGTCCGTCAAGTGATACTGGCAGTGCAGTCACGCACACACATTTCTTACTCTCCCGCTCAACCTTTCCTCCGATCGCCATCCAATTCATTTCAATACAAACACTATCAGCACCTTTTCCTCTATTTCCCGCTGTTGTAATATATACCTAAGGGTGCACACTTGGCAGTACTTTATTCATACACATTCATACACAGCTATACGCTTGTACTGTATGTAGCTTACTTTGCGTGCATCAGGTTTTCTATGCTCTAACTATGAAAATATTCCATTTATAAATAGGAAATTCTATTTTGCGGAAATTCAGATCACACCATGGGATTACTGTAATTTGAAAATATGTAATAACACAGGTAACATTTACAGCATACATGTACCACTGTTAAAAAGCCCACAATTCTTACATGCTTATGTCTTTATTCTTGACTGATAATGTTTTATAATAATAATATAAGGCATTCAGAAGATGCATTTATGTATATGTATGTTTTACATTGGTCACGAGGTGACAGTAATGTTACAGCAATGTTTGGTGAGATACGCACACACACCAGACTTGTTTGCTGGAACAACAGGCTTTTATTGCAGGTTGAAATCTGGGCAGGCACAATAATCCGAGGTAAAAATCCCTAGTAAAAGCACGAGCGGCTGTCACAACCTTAAAACATGCCAAGATAAAACTCAGCTCTGAACCCTGGATGGCAATAGTACAATACAGTACAATAATATGGTGGCTGCATAGTTTGAGTTTGTAAATATTTCTAATATGGATAGTGTATTACAGCGCATACTGTATGTAGCACAGGCAATTTATCTTAAGTGCTTGTGAGAAGTTGGAGAAAACTAAATGCAGGGTAATTCACAGAAAAGCTATGTTTTTGCGTGTGGCATGTGTGTGTGTGTGCACATGTATGTCTCATGTTGCTTGAAGAACATTGTACTAGGAAAAACTGAAATGATTGCTGTTGATTAGGTATCCTACTACTGCTCATGACAATACGCTGGTGCTGCAAATCAAACCATACACAGCGTGTCCACCTCCGCGGCCCCCACTGGGCTCTGTCTGCACCTTTGCAGGCTGTCAGGAGAACATTAACTGTAATTCTCTGTGCTGTCTTGCTCTCAAAAAGGGGCCTCAGTACCAAACAAAGCCTTGCTGTTGCATCTTTGGAGATGAAGACGAAGCTGGGATTTCACATCCCCATGATTAAGGTTAGACATTAATCCAGAAAAGAGAAAGAAGAAGAAGAGAGAAAAAACATGCTACAGGTTGCTTTCTAAGCTTCTTTTGTGAGAGTGTTTCTTTGTACTATGGTCTGTCTGGGTTGTCAATAGGTTCCCCCTTCCAACTACGTCCATAGAAAAAAATGGCTTCTAAATACAAGCTATTAGAATATTTGTGCAGATGAGTAATAACTTATTAGTTGCAATTACTGGTCATCTATTAGCCTGTATAATAGACTGATTAGGCAGTGGGCCTTTTAACTTCTGAAGAAGTAATTTGGAAGACAGCCTACCTTTGACAAGGCAAAGAAAGGCTGCCTTCATTCACAGCATATCTGGCCATTGTACTAACAGACATGTTATAATGGGATTACTGGCGACAACGGTAGACAGACTAAGTAAATGGCGAACACATCATTTTGTGTAATTCACAGGTACTGGAGATGAGAAGAATTCATAGCTAGTGAGAGGGCACTTTAAACTGCATGAATAGGGAGTCACATATGGCTCACACAACCTATATTTAATTTCATTTATAACATATAGGACATTTTATCACCCTAATCTTTGGGTTAATTTCATCCTTTTTAATATTTTGCAGACATGCAGACTATAGAATGTGACACACTGGCTTATCTGACAGGCATGTATTGCAAAAATGGGACGCATCATCTCCCCAGTACGGATAGTAGTTGTTCTTTTTCAGACAGAATTTCCTTTACGGGATTAATAAAGTATGGTGGCCGACAGGGTCCAACGCGCAGCAAGGATTTACGATAATATTTGAAGTATTATAGAGCAACCAATGTTTGAGTTTAAAAATACCTAAAAAATATACTTTTTCATTCCTCTAACTGGGCATCCTGCTCATGTCTTTAAAGACGGGTATTCCTCAGGCCTGATGTCCCTCGTGACCTGCCTTGCATTGTTTTATGAATGTGTTTTTTATGAGTGTAGGCGTGTGTGTGTGTGTGTCTGTGTTTGCCATATGCAACATTTTGTTTGCATTTGTTTTGATCTTGTAGCATTTGTGTGATTGCAGCTTTCTTGTTGTATGGGTTCCTTGTTTTGGATCATTTTTGTTTGGAGAATTGGGACGTTGCCACGCGTTTGGACCTGCTGACCATCGTAATAAATTATACCTATACATCTATCTAGTGAATACAGAGAGTTTTTCCACCAAGGTACACATAATGAAATAAAAAAATGTGGGTGTGGGGCCCTTTGATATTTTTGTCCGTTTTTAAAATGTGTTAAAAAGCTTACAAAAAACCTTTACTTATACATATATTTATAGACAAAGTTTTTTGCTGTTTTTCTACACTGTGCTACAGGTCAGTAAAAATCTGTACTTTGGATATGGCTGATAAAAAAATATATATTTTGTTTGAGATTTATTAACGACCCTTCATTGGCATCACTGTCTCAAGCTTTCATTATGAAGAACAATGACAGTGCTTGTGTCCACGGTGCTTAGAGTACTGCGGTTTCTAGCCCAGTTCCATTTGCCTTCTGCATTATCTCCAATTTGAGGATAAGTAAGTCATAGCAGTTTCTAAGGTATAAAGTTTTGCCACCGGCCAGAAGATTGAACTTCCTGTATTAGATTTACAATTTTTTAAAAATATGACAGAGCAGACCCATTTCTTGAGTAGTTCACCGTAACCCTTCACCATCATTTACTGGCTCAAGCTGTCCTCCTTACCTTCAGTGGCGGACATGAGAAGTGTATCGCTTTCTTTCCTAGCCACTTGTCTAACCTCTTTATATCCCTGATCCTACCTAGCATGTTGTTTATTTTAATGTGGTCGCACTGGAGCAGCTGGCAGTGACATGGGCTTGATTATGCTGTTCCCACAGTGACATACTGAATGGGGCCAAAGGAAGCGCCATTGTCCCTTCAATCTGTGGATGACAGCCCTGCCTGTTGCACCAGCTCCCTGCACTGGTGAACTCATGTTGACAATGGAGCAGAGGAAGCACAATGAAACACTCCACTGCTTTGGATGAGCACTGTAAAATGTAACAGATTTTAACATGCCCTCTCCAGTACATCCATAATAGTATAATTAACTGTTAACTGAACCAGGGGCCACATTGAGCCAAACTGTTGCCCGTCACTGATTTTTATTTTTATTTTTGGCCTGCAGCACATTCAAAAAATACAATTAAACAAGAAAACTAAAATGAACAACAACAACCAGAAATGAGACCAAAAAAATAAAAATAGTGTAAAGAATAGGGTGACTGGAGGGTGTGTTCCAACTATAGGGGGATCACACTCCTCAGCCTCCCCGGGAAAGTCTATTCCAGGGTGCTGGAGAGAAGGGTACAGCGTTTACTGGAGCAGTTTGCAGCTGAGTGTGAAGCTTCTGGGATGAGACTCAGCACCTCCATATCCGAGGCCATAGTTCTCAGTCGGAAACGGGTGGACTGTACCCTCCGGGTTAGGAGTTCAAGTATCTTGCCTTGTTCACGAGTGAGGGACGGTTGGAGCGTGAGGTCGACAGATGGATCGGTGCAGCGTCTGCAGTAATGTGGTCGCTGTATCGGACCGTCGTGGTGAAGAGAGAGCTAAACCGGAAGGCAAAGCTCTCTGTTTACCGATCGATCTACGTTCCCACCCTCACCTAAGGTCATGAGTTATGGATCATGACCGAAAGAACAAGATCGCGGATACAAGCGGCGGATGTGGTCCTTATGGCCTCATCAGGCTGTGACCCTCAGCGTTTACTGGAGCGGTTTGCAGCTGAGTGTGAAGCTTCTGGGATGAGACTCAGCACCTCCAAATCAGAGGCCATGGTTCTCAGTCGGAAACGGGTGGACTGTACCCTCCGGGTTGGGAGTGGGGTCTTGCCTCAGGTGGAGGAGTTTAAGTATCTCGGGGCCTTGTTCACGAGTGAGGGACGGTTGGAACGTGAGGTCTACAGACGGATCGGTGCAGCGTCAGCAGTAATGCAGTCGCTGTACCGGACCGTCGTGGTAAAGAGAGAGCTGAGCCGGAAGGCAAAGCTCTTTGTTCATGACCAAAAGAACAAGTTTGCAGATACAAGCGGCGGAAATTAGTTTCCTCCGTAGGGTGGCTGGACTCACCCTAAGAGATAGGGTGAGGAGTTCGGCCATCCGGGAGGAGCTCAGAGTAGAGCTGCTGCTCCTTCACATCGAGAGGAGCCAGTTGAGGTGGCTCGGGGATCTAGTCCGGATGCCTCCCGGGCGCCTCCCTGGTGAGGTGTTTCGGGCATGCCCAACCGGGAAAAGGCCCCGGGGAAGACCTAGGACACGCTGGAGGGACTATGTCTCACAGCTGGCCTGGGAACGCCTTGGTGTCCTCCCGGTGGAGCTGGAAGAGGTCACCGGAGACCGGGAAGTCTGGACTTCCCTACTGAAACTGTTACCCCCACGACCCGGACCCGGATAAGCAAGAGAAAATGTAATGTAATGTAAGAATACAAATAATTTATTTATTTTATTAAAATGTATTTTGACGTATTATTGAGGTAGCAGGGTGATTTACAATATACGCAAACTAATGTAGAAGAGAAAAACATATCAAAAAATCATACAAAATACGTAAAATACGTGAAAATGCAGTTTTGAATAATTAAAAAGAAAATAAAATTGTGTGGTTTACGAAACATCATAGTGGCCATTACATCCTTTCATTTTTCAGTACGATTTACACAATACTACAGTATCATGAAAGGCAGATGCATTTGGCAAACACACGTGACAACATTACACAAAATAGTCTGTCGGGCTTGTACTGTATCATTCCCCGGAATGGAGGGAGGAAAAAAGGCACTTTTCACAGTTAAGTACCCCTTCAGACATTTGTCTTGAGGGCATGTGCCCCTTACTACAGCACACTTGATATAAACCACTATAAGCACACAATAAAATAACTTAGTTTTATATATTATGTTAATTGTTTGTCTTTTCTAAGGAAACTTTTTACAGCAGAGCATGTCCATAGCTGTCCCTTCATGAATGTATGCACATAAAACAGGGCATGTATGTGCCAGTCCTGTGTGTAATGCGTAAAGGTTACTGGCTGGTAAGACAAAAATGCTCTGCCATGCACTGAAAAACTGTTGTTTGATGAAGGCATGGTTTGTACATTTTCTTGGCCTTAGTCGCTCAGAAAAATCTTCATTTTTCTAACCGCACACATACTAGTAAGAAATTGCCACCTCATAGCTCAGAAAATGTACTAACACAATGTAAGAAGACCAGCCTTAAATAAAGGAAAACGTGATATTAAATGTTTATTTTATTCATCATTTGTATGTTTTTTTTTCATTTGTTTTCTACCATAATTCTCTAAAAATACATTTTTCGGGCCTTTCTTTTTTTTATGGACCTTTTCAGAATCAGAATCAACAAAACTTTATTGCCATTGTAAGTGAACAATTCACGAACTAGGAACTTTCTTTGGCGACTTTGGAACGAATGAATAACAAACACTATCTTGCAACCGTCACATTCCGTGCAAAATAATAAATAAAGGTTGTCACATCCTACCAATGCAAAAGCTGAATTGGGTGAGGTCAGTGCAGGTGGTCTGTCAGTTGTTTATTGCACACATCACTCAGCCTCATGCAAAACCATACTACCCATAGTGACCTGGCAGCCTTGCTCTGTTAAGTAGAAAAGAGGATAGAATAGAGTCAGCTACTTCATCATAAGGCCCAGTTTGGATCATTTGGTCAGTAATTGCTGCCCACAAGTGAGCCACTCCACATGAATGGAAGTGCAGTAAAGCGTCAGCGGCCATGATCAATGCCCCCCCCCC
>QODF01000048.1:1513694-1673223 GCA_024372805.1 Oostethus manadensis
CCTCTCACCCTGAGGTAATAGCCCCCCTCCTCAATTTTAGCCCTGCTTCCCTCTCACGGGCTGATCCTCCTGCTGAATGAGGGGATAAAAGTAGACAGAGAGCCACATATAAAGGGGAGTGTGGGGGCGATGTAGGCAGTCCATAATTACCTGTAATGAGACTTTTGTCTTGGAGCATTGTGTGGGTGTTCTTCAAGTCATGCTGGAGGTGGTTTTCAGATGGAGGAAGAGCCACACGCACCTCAAGTCCTCTCGATGGCCATCTCATCCATATGTGCAGTAATAAGTAATTACTGAAGTCTCATTGAAGTCCATGTAGACTATTCTGCCTCAATCTCTCAAGGCAGATGAATACCCACCATTTACCTATTACATGAAGTGACACTCCTCGAGATACAACGTGTCATCTCAATCTTCCTCTTCAGTCATGTCCCCCACAATCCCTCTATTTGCTCAGATTGAGAAAACAGCTGGCACTCTCTTATGTGTGACTTGCCAAGCATTGGGTCACCTCCACTGCTGCATCTGACGGTATCTACAGTATTCTTATTCTTTTCTCAATGCTGAAATCTTCTTTTATATGGCAACATGCGACAAAATAGGTAGGCAAGGCAAGTTTATTTATAAAGTCCAATTTGTACACAAGGTAATTCATAGGGCTTCAAAATCACTTCATAAAATCATTTGATCAAAATCATTCTAAAAATCATTTCATAAGATTCCATATGTCGTTCTATAAAACAAAAAAATAAAAATGAAGAGTGCGGGTAAAACACCTTCCTTTCTCAAATGCACAGTTGAATATAAGTGTTCTCAGCCTGGATGTGATGTGAACAACACAAAGTTGTCGCACATCTTCTGGAAGTCTGTTCCAGATTTTGGCAGCATAAAACTGAAATGCAGCCTCACCATCTTCAGTCCTGCCACATGGGAACCAGCAGGAGACCACTCCTTGAACTTCTCAGGTCACGAGATGGTTCTATGGCTGGACTTTGGCGCAAGACCATGAAAAGGCTTGTACACAAGCAGAGCTGTTTTAAAGACTATTCTCTTAGTGACAGGAAGCCAGTGCAGAAACCCGAGTACCGCAATAATATGGTCATATTTCCTGGTTCCAGCCAGGACCCAAGCAGCAGCATTCTGGATGTACTGCGGCGGTTTTGCAGCTCATTTAGAGAACCTGGCGAGAAGGTAGTTACAGTATTTTAGCGTGCCGTCTCTCTACATCTGGCTTTGACACGTTTCCCTTGATTTTGGCAAAGTCTTTAGGTGGTATAAAGCCGCTGATGTTATAGATTAAATGTGGCTGTGAAAGTTCAGGATTGAGTCCATTATTACCTTTTGATTTCTAACCTGATGATTAGGTTTTAGAGAAAGAGTCTCAAGGTGACTTGAATAACTTTCTCTTTGTCTCTGTGGGCCAAAGACAAAGGGTTCGGTTTTGCCTTAGTTTAGCTGGAGAAATTGGTCTTGCATCCACAAACTGATCTTTTTGATGCAGCGACAAAGTTAATTTGCAGGACCATGTTCACCTGCTGTGACACATAGATGTGAGTGTGGTCTGCATACTTGTGGTAGGACACGTTGCAGCTGAGCCACAGTTGCAGAAAAAATGAAAAGCAGTTCCTCGGCTCTAAACTCCACTACAAAATAAACAAACACCAGGCCTGGGCATAATTTTATAAAACATTTCACTCGGAATTTAAATATTAGAGAACGAGGCGTATTTGAGGTTCACTGTGTTATTTTTTGGAATTGGTCTTATTAGTTTTCTTGTGTGGCCTTCTCTGAGAAACCTGGTGAGCATCATGCGGTTGCAATACCTTTCAGTTGAAAACAATGATTTGTAAAATGAAGCTCTATGATTTATTTATGCGCATTTTTGCTTTCATTTAGTTGTCCTTGAAAATGACAAATGGAGAAAGCACATGCTTACGCTCGCACGTACAAGTGCATATTCACGCACTCACTCGCACACAATAAACAGCTGTGCGGGTGGGTCTTGTCACTAGTGCTGCTTGTTTTTCTTTTGATCGAGAGAAGTTGCATTGCACTGCAACTCTCGACGTGTCTCACTGTGAATGTGTGCCATGTGGATCTGTTCTCAGTGTCCACTCGGCACTGGGACTAATTAGCATTCCTTTGTGCATGAATAAAAGACACCTATTCGGAGGACAGATTTTACCAGCTGCCATCCACGACTAGTCCTTATTAGAGCCCTGCTGTTCCTCTGAGAACGCCAGCACATGTTCAACACGTGCTGCCGCTCACACACAAACACACAGCCTAGACGCACGCACACACTCAAGGACACGTGCAGCCCCACGGTCATAATCTATTCACGCCCAAATGAAAACACACTAACACCATGCACAAAAAGAACTTTACAAAGAAACACTTGCAGAGCCTGCAAACAGTGATTACCAGCTCCAATGCTAACAAGTACCAATACAAGGGCAAAAGCAACTGGGCAGTTCATGAGCGTTTGTTTAAGCAGGCTTTTTCAGTTGGCTATTTCATTTCAGCGTGCTTATGGTATGAAAAGAGTATTGCATACGGCGTTGGACCCACAAACCTCTGGCAAACCTCTGGAGTGTTCTTAGCAACCTAATTTATCTTGTTTATTATGTATTGTATAAAACTAAGACAGGAACAACATCACATTAAAAGCAAGCATTGAATATTACCTGAAAATGAAAATGAATTCATTCATTAACATCAGCAAACCTTACCTTTTTGCATTCCCACATAGTAGCAGCATTTGGGACCAAATATGAAGTGAACAAAAATCAGGGACAATACATCATAGTAGTCCTACCTAGAGAAAGTTAGCACACACACACAACTACGGTGCATTCAAAGACTGTTGAACAGAGAGGGTCAGGTTGACGCTGGCAAGAAACAACATAAACATGCTGCAACTGTGGGATTTCTAACTGTATACTATTGACGGAATGAAAAAGTGGCCCATATTTCCAAAATGTTTATGCATTTACATTAAGTATGATGCTGTTATTTAGAATGTTTTCAAGTGTATTTAAAAAAAAATCACTGTGCCTGAAAGTTCCCGTTTACCGACCAGTACTGGGCCGCGGCCTGGTGGCTGGGTACCCAGGGTGTAAATGATGGGATGATTTTCTCTTTCAAAGAAGAAACAAAATGTTAATGTTGGGTATTAAGAAAAACAAGAACCAGACAATGACCAGCGGCCTTGGCATGAATACCCAATTAGAGCATGGTCAAATAATGCAGCTCTGTCCAAAAGGGCAGATTAACACACATCCCTCAATCTCAGACAGAATGTATTTAAAACATTGCAGGCCATGTGTCTGAAGGGGCTATTGAAGCCCATATAATGTGTTTCATTGCCAATAACATCCCACTATTCATGTTCTTTTTTTCTTTCTCTTCATCAGTTCTTCCTTATCTATTTTGCATTAATTGCAACTCTCTTCATTGCTTATCTGTGAAACAGAGAGTTAGCACGGTGCACAACAAGTGGGCAGTAACAAAAAGGTACTTGAAAAATGTTGCACACAAGCTAACGCTCTAGTCCACTTCAGAGAGGCAACAAAATGCACTTTAGTGCTTAATTAAAAATCAGTTGACAGTGAAAAGATATGCTAATTATGTTTGTTATTAAACACTAAACATTTGGTTTAGACATGTTGCTGCCGAGACACAAAACGCAGACAGGCAAAAATAAATACTGAATATATTTTTTATTGAAATTATGTTTACTTGGAGGGATGGTCTTTTTTTTTTTTTTGGTTCTCCAGTATCAGCATCATAGTTACACGGTACAATAGATTATACAGAGATTTTGCTTTGTCATAAGGATTAAAAGCTTTCTTGTGTTTGTTTTTTTAAACTCAAAACTCTATTGATTTTCCTTTGGATGGTTGGATAGAACAGTTTATAACAGTTTGTGGCCCGCAGCTTAATTTTTATTGGCGCACACACATTAAGCAAAATGGTGTAACCTAACAAGAATTGATGATGCTGGCAACACAAAACGGACACACAGGCTGTTTTTTCCTGACCTATACCTGTATGTAACTTCTTAGCATGTTAGATTGAGTTTAGCCTTTTTGGCCCCTGCACTTTTTGATATATCATTAACCTCAGTGGAAAACGTTGAGTGTAACTTACTGTCATAATAAGTACAAGAGAAACCTTGTTTAAAAAATTCATCCAAAAATTTAATTTCCCCCTCCATGTAGCGGGAAAGGCGGAAAAAGAAGGTATTTGGTTGCAACTACTAGAGCTTGTGGTAATTACTATAATGATGTCTCCAAGTCAAAGCAGCCAGTGCCACACATACACAGAAGCTAATTGGGAAAAAAGTCTGGGGACACATAAGGCTATCACAGCCGTCTCAATAATGCGAACTAAATGAGAAGAAAAGGCAAAAAGGCAGATATTGTTTTACTCTTTGGTTGTAATATTTTATAGACTTCAGGCCTTGTAATCATGCTTTCACACCAAGAATAAAAAAATATAAATTCAAAAATTCTATATATTTTAAAATATATATTTTTAGTCATTATTTTTAAATCCCCCAAAAAAAAAAAATATTTTCCACAATTCCTAAGGATGCTGGTAACAATCTAAGGCACTTGGAAAAATATGATATATTTTGGATACAATGTTGAAAATGTATGAAAATAGCATCACTATTTTTTTTAAATTGATATCTCTTTTGCCAGTTTATTGTGCCATTTAAGCTAAAAGATGTCAACTAAGTAAATGAAGATGTAACATAAAAGTTATTATGAACAATTGTAACCATAAAACGTATGCATGCCTTGAAAGCTACCCATTGGTAAGGTGGCACAAGGAAATGGAGAAAAGGAGATGCAACAAGCAGAGCGTTGGTTTATTTGTGAAAATTGCAAAGCAGTTCTTTTGTGGATTATGCAAGTGGGCCATGAAGACAGGGTGGACATGAAATGTGTGTAGGCCACCTCTGATTTGCACAGATGTTTCCCCTCATATCCACAAGCGTGTGATCACAGTCACTGGTTTGTCCTCGCCTGGCGCCTGCTTATGCAGCTTGCCTCACGCTCCCTCCGCATTACACACAACACTGTTTGACTGTGATGGGTCCTGAAAACCAGAAGACATACGCAGCGGTAACAACATCAATGCGCTTCACCGGGTTTTCAAGTTAGGGACATGTCTTACTTTAATTACTACCTTTGTGTTATTTCTTTTCTTCCAAAGGGACACATCCTCATAGTGGTTTGTGGAGTTTCGTGCCTTCCCCAAGTCCTCCCCCACGTCCCCCCTTCTTGTCCTCCTTTCCAGCCTTTGGAGAAAAGATCGCAGTTTGGGAAAAAGGGACAGGGTGGGGGTGGGGGGTACGGTGGGGGCAGCAGTGATCTGCAAATCATTTATTTACATTTGGCATCTGCATAATGAGATGAGGAGCCAATGGCAGCCCCGGCTGGCTGGAGACAGGGTGGCATGCCTTCAGTTTTAATGGGCACGTAGAGGAAACTTCCAATCCTTCTTGACATTTCTCATAGCGAAATAAACGTGCTCCGGGTCAGAGTGTCTATTAGGAAGATAAGAGACGAACAAGTCAATTATACTTCAATGACTGTATAGCCAGGGGACCTCATTAACATGATCAGGGAGGTCCATGCTGCAGTAGCCCTCTCCTGTGTCTATCTCCTGATTATGGAGGAATGACATCGCCATTTCTTTTCATGATTTACGAAGAAAAAGATGACAAAAAGACAACGACAAATATATTCAAAGATACATACGTGTGCACAGCCGTTACACACATGCACACAGGAGCACATATCACCAGGATGAAGTGTCTGGCCAACGAGCCAGAAATTGTTGACACGTTCAAAAAAGTGAGAGGCACACTCCATCAGAGGTTGTGGGGAGCTTCTATCTGCTGATAGGGTCACGGCAGCGGATGCTTTGGGAAAACATTTCTGGCAGGGGATGTTGCGAGCTGTCATGCACAGCCAGAGCGCATGGCCTTGGGTTGCAAGGGTGGCAGCGGTGCGTGTGTGTAGGGGGGGTTGGGTTAGCGAGCAGACGGGGGGACAGGCAGAGGCATGGGTTAAAAAAAGCAGAGCCTGGGGTTTGGTGGGCCTAGTGGTGCATGTTTTTTGCCCCGTTTCCTCTTTGCTAACTCGTTTTCTCAGTAAGGATGCTGCGATCTGTTGACATTGATGGGATGAGTGGAGACAGGGCACAGGAGAACGGCTTGTCTTTTCTAGTGCTTGCATAGTGTGCATCATATCAAGCCGCTGCTTAGATAAGGCTCTAATTAATATGCCTTCATGCCTATCTGGATCAATGAGAATTGATAATCAGTCATCTTATCAGTGACAAAACTGCAAGCTGCTCACTGAAGGGGACATTTTTCCAACCACTCCTTAAAGCTCTGCTTACATTTAATATAGGACAACACCATGAAATAGGCTTACATCCATTTTATTTTGCAGAACAAAAAAACAAAGCAACTGTACATTCATTTTCCTGCTAAATTTCCCTTCAATTACTACACCATTTAATGGTTATTGATTATCATTTTAAACTAGTTTCATGGAAAAAAGGCTTTCACCTATGACACATTTGGTAGGGAAATTGTCATTTGAGCCCCTGCTGATTTAGTAATTGTACCAGCCTATAAAGACATGGCCAGTCCAGATTTATTTATTATAATATGTAATTTATTATGAGAAGGAGACAGAATATCAATTATATAGCAATTCTGAGCACACGTCAAAGACAAAAAGTAGTTTGTACATGACTGATTGAGCATTTGAAAATGGAACAAATATAAGATAACAGACAACAAAAGGCCATCAGTCTGGAGCTCCATACAAGATTTCACCTTGTGGGGTAAGGATGATTCTGAGAAAAAAACTCAGCCCAGTATTAGACAGGAAGAGCATGTAAAAAGGTGGCGCCATAGTCACAGATCCCGCATGCCCACAAGGTCCCTTAGAAGGTACATGCACAGGCCCATTTGAAGTTTGCCTATTGAAAACCTGAATTATTCAGAGCAGGCTTGGGAAAATGTGACATGGAACTCTTTTGCATCAGCTTAACTTGCTGTGTTTGCAGGCAAAGAAATGCGCAATATGACCCCAAGAACACCATCCTTAACGTCCGTTATAGAGGTGGAAACTTTTTGAGCTGTTTCTCCCAGGAAGACTTGAAAAGGACGAACAGGACTATGTACTCTGCAATCTAGCGTGAGAATGGATTACATAAATGGATATTCCAGCATGAGAATAACCAATATATACAACCAAGGAAACAGGTGTAGTTCAAGCAGAAGCACATTAAGATCCTGGAGAGGCCTTGCCAATCTCCAGACCCTTATCCCATTGAAAATTTGTGAAAAATTTCTAAAACATAGGTTTCAAACTGCCAGTATTTTAAGTATTGTGTCAGTGAAAAGCCCCGTGACCCTAATGAGGATAAGTGGCATAGAAAATGGATGGCTGGCTGGGTGGGTGTCGGTGAAAAGGAGTGGACTAAAATACCTCCTGAGATGTGCCCAACCCTGGTCACCAACTGCAGGAAACCTCCCCTTGACGACAATTTTCTTTTTCGTTTCTTCACAAAGTCACATGGGGATTTAAAACTTAAATAACATTTGCTCAATTTTATTTTTTGTATGTTTTGTTGATCTTCTGTCTCGCTCGGTTAAAATAAACCTACAAAAAATAGGAACTGTTCAGCTCTTTGTAGAGGAAAGGTTATAAAATCAGCAGATAATAAATAAAAATAATTATCCCCCCTCTTGTAGATCCTCGAATATTTAGAGCATATGAAGACCTTTTCATACCACACGGCAAGAAGAGAGATAGCAGAAGTGTTTGGTTTAAATTCAAGAGGTCTAATATTTATTTATTGCAATTTATCATGATGTTGTTTGGTTTTGAATGCCTCACAAATACACTGTCTGCAGCATAGCTAGTAAAGTGAGAAAGAGCATAATAGGCCTTTGTCTACAAGCACACACAAAGACATCCCACTAGGACGGGCTCAGGCCATGTACCTCAGCTTGCATACCTCCATTATTGCTCTCTGGAACATAAATAATTTGATTATTTGATGACAGCTTATTTCTTATATCTGTTTCGGCACCATATGTGTCTAATATGCTCTTCACCCTCTACATGAATGCCTTGCCTTGGGGTCTAAGAGAGGCCAGAGACATTTTAAAACCTGGAGGGAACACTTCCTAGTGAAGTCGTATAGGCATACCACTCTGCAAAAGCGCAGCCAACTGAATTCAAGTGCATATTCAAGGAGAAATTCCACGCCATGCCCCGTGCTTGTATCTTTTCTCCTGCTTGAGGCTAAATACCGATTCATTTTAACATCTTCACCGGAACAAAGAAACAGCTCAAGCAGAACAAAACTTTCAATTGACTATTTCATTACTTTCATTGCTTTCCTGAAGGAGCGCACTTGTCCTTTTCCTTGGGGAACTTATGCACACAAAGAATGCCTACCAGCTGAAATAGCATACAGTTTTGCAGCCTGTAAGTCTCTCACTAATTTGCTGTAGTTGACGTGACGGATGACAGCGATGTCCGGTTGGTAGGTCGTAGAATGTCTGGAACAAAGTCTACAAAATGATTTAGCGTTGATTTGGTCTTACAATTAAATGATCTACAAGTACAAATGAGTAAATGTCTTGTCAGGGTATAAATGACAATATGTCTGTGCTTTTATGAAGCCTGAGGTACAAAACAGCAATAAAAAAACAACAATAAAACAATGAAAATAGAAACAAATATTATATACTATATACAGTATAGATGTTATTATGTTTTAATAAATACAAATATATAAGAGTTTGCTATATTTTCTATATGGGATGTATCTGAGCGCCCTTATCAAGACTGAGGTACAACATAGCAACGGAAAAACTAACAAAAAATAAAACAGTGGAAATATATATGATTCATTTAAGAATACGTGTGCTATATTCCCAAAATATATTTTACACAGGAAAGAAAATCGACAAAACAACAATAAAGCTGTGGTAATTTTTTTTATAAAAAATAACAGATTTTGGATGTTATTCTTTTAAGAAAATGATTGCTATATTGCTTATAAATCAGATATTTTACTTTTTTGCTTGTACTGACAAAGAATTACGACACAGCACTCAACTTTTTATTTTAAAAAGAATTGTTTTTTATTGCGTGTGCTTTATGCTATCCTTTTTTGAAAGTTGTGCTAGGTTTTTGACACATGTGTCAAGGACAATTATTACCTCTACACTATTTCTACAATGTGTGTTTGTTTGTTTACTTGGGCTTTAGGAGCCACAGCTCATGATTGCATGTGTGGGTCAAAAAGGTCAGAGTAGCGAGGCCCTGCTTTCACTTTAAGGAGGACTGTGGAGGATGCAGCCATCATGACCACTCGTTCACAACTCACAAAAAAGAACCTGATGGCGTGCCACTAGAAATCGTCAGGTTGTAAGGCTAATAATGGTCCTGTCAGAAGAATACATACCTCGGGCAAAATGAATGTTGAAAGGTTTCATTGAATGTATAAGTCTTCAGGAGCTGCCAGGCGGCGTCATGACCATGACCTCTCAACTTACTGATGTTTGTGCTCTACTGGTATCTCTTCACCTTCCTCCATACAGCATAACCTTCAACTTCAATTGCTTCGGGAAAAGTACAGTTTGGAGGTCATCCAAAATTTCGAATTCATTTGCTTTTTGTTTGGCTGTGCTGTGCTTTTGTGACAAAAAATGGAACGTGGGTAACGGCGTTAAAAATAATGTAATTATTAAAGCACAAGAGAAAATCTGCAAATATTTAAATTAACAATTTTCCTTTGGTGAGAAGGAAAAAATAATAGTCACATAATATGATTGGCTAAAGGTAGAGCACAATTCCATACCACACAAGAGAACTCAATGCAACATGGCAAGTGCGAGTCTGAAGCGCACTGTCGAGTTAAAACTGGGCGTTTCAGGACAGAAGCAGAGGAACCTTGCTCAGCTTGATTAATTCATTCACCAAAAGGTCGGATTCTAACCAAAGCGGAAGCTAACTGAAAAATTTTTTCCCATAAGAAACAATGTAAATCCAATTAATCCGTTCCAGAAAACAAAAATGTTCGCACAAAACATGGCTTTATGATTTTACAATTATAATTTTACATGTGGTAAACAATTCCAAATTCATATAAATACTTGAAAATGATGAAGGAACGGGATAAAAGAACTTTTAAGGTTATCTTTACCTTTACTTAAGACGTGATTCTTAATGTTTCCAAAGACATGATGTGGCAGCAAGAGCAACACGGACACCACCTTCCTGTTTTGCCATGATTTATTTCTTGAACTCACTAGTATTTTCACAACTCAATAATCCAAAATGGGGCCAAAGAAAGTTTTAAGTGCCATCATTCTGAAAAAGGTAAAAAACACAATTTAATTAAATTGAAGTTGAATTGAATTGAATTCAATACCATTCCATTTTCTTCCACTTATCCGGGTCCGGGTCACGGGGGCAGCAGTCTCAGTAGGGAAGTCCAGACTTCCCGGTCTCTGGCGCCCTCTTCCAGCTCCACCGAGAGGACACCAAGGCGTTCCCAGGTCAGCTGTGAGACATAGTCCCTCCAGCGTGTCCTAGGTCTTCCCCAGGGCCTTCTCCCAGCTGGGCATGCCCGAAACACCTCCCCAAGGAGGCGCCCGGGAGGCATCCGGACTAGATGCCCGAGCCACCTCAACTGGCTCCTCTTGATGTGAAGGAGCAGCGGCTCTACTCTGAGCTCCTCCCGGATGGCCGAGCTCCTCACCCTATCTCTTAGGGTGAGTCCAGCCACCCTACGGAGGAAACTCATTTCCGCCGCTTGTGTCCGCGATCTCGTTCTTTCGGGCATGACACATAACTCATGACCATAGGTGAGGGTGGGAATGTAGATCGAGCCGGTACAGCGACCACATTACTGCTGACGCTGCACCGATTCGTCTGTCGACCTCACACTCCAACCGTCCTTCACTCGTGAACAAGACCCAGAGATACTTAAACTCCTCCACCTAAGACAAGACCTCACTCCCAACCGGGAAGGTACAGTCCACCTGTTTCCGACTGAGAACCACATCCTTGAATTTGGAGGTGCTGAGTCTCATCCCAGAAGGTTCACACTCAGCTGCAAACCGCTCCAGTAAACGCTGAAGGCCACAGGCTGATGAGGCCATAAGGACAGCATCATCTGCAATTAGCAGAGACCAGATCCTAAGGTCACCAAGCTGGACTCCCTCAACGCCTTGACTGCGCCTAGAAATTCTCTCCGTGAAGATTATGAACAGAATCGGTGACAAAGGGCAGCCTTGGCGGAGGCCAACGTTCACCGGAAACAAGCTCGACTTACTGCTGGCAATGCAAAACAGGCTACTGCTTCGATTGTACAAGGACCGAATGGCACGTAGTAGCGGACTACCAATCCCGTACTCCCGGAGCATCCCCCACAGGACACCACAAGGGACACGGTCGAATGCCTTTTCCAAGTCTACAAAACACATCTAGACCGGTGGGGCAAACTCCCACATCACTCCAGTACCCTTGCAAGGGTGTAGAGCTGGTCCAGTGTTTCCCGACCGGGACGGAAACCACATTGCAACTCCTGTATCCAAGGTTCGACTAACGGTCGTACCCTTCTCTCCAGCACCCTGGAGTAGACTTTCCCAGGGAGGCTGAGGAGTGTGATCCCACTATAGTTGGAACACACCCTCCGGTCACCCTTCTAAAAAATCGGGACCACCACCCCAGTCTGCCAGTCCAGAGGTACTGTTCCCGACTTCCATGCAATGTTGAAGAGGCGTGTCAACCAAGACAGTCCTCCAACATCCAGAGCCTTGAGAAATTCAGGGCAAAACTCCTCCACCCCCGGAGCCTTGCCATAGGGGAGTTTTTTAACTACCCCAAATACCTTAGCCACGGTAAATAGAACTGTCCACGTGCGTAACGTCAGACTCTGCTTCCTCTATGGAATGTATGTCAGTGGGATTGAGAAGGGCCTCAAATATTCCTTCCACCGACCAACTATATCCTTAGTCGAGGTCAGCTAGCCCCCGTCCACACTGTAAACAGTGTGAACTGGGGGCTGCTTCCCCTTTCTGAGGTGTCGGACGGTTTGCCAGAACCTCTTCGAGGCCGACCAAAAGTTGTGCTCCATAGCCTCACTGAACTCCTCCCACACCCGGGTTTTTGCCTCAACCACCGCCGAAGCCGCGTGGTGCTTGGCCTGCCGGTACCTCTCAGCTGCTTTGGAGTCACGCAAGCCATCTATGCTTGATAGAACTCCTTGTTCAGCTTGACAACAGCCCTAACCCCCGGTGTCCACCATCGGATTTGGGTCTTGCCACCATGACTGGCACCGACCACCTTGCGGCCGCAACTACGACTGGCTGCCTCAGCAATGGAGGCACGGAATACGGCCCATTTTAACTCAATATCCTGTTCCTCCCTCGAGATGCATTCGAAGCTCGGGAGACTCTGCCAGACGTTTCCAGCACACCTTCCCTACGCGTTTGGGTCTACCAGGTCTGTCCGGCATCCTTCCCCACCATCTAATCCAACTCATCACCAGGTGGTGGTCAGTTGACTGTTTAGCCCCTCTCTTCACCCGCGTGTCCGGGACATGCGGACGCAGGTCTGATGATACGACCACAAAGTCGATCATAGACCTGCGACCTAGGGTGTCCTGGTGCCAAGTGCACTTATGGACATCCTTATGTTTGAACATGGTGTTTGTTATGGACAAACTGTGGTTCGCACAGAAATCCAGCGACAACACACCACACGGGTTCAGATCAGGGAACCTCCCAACCACGTCCCTCCAAGTCGCATTGTCATTGCCCACATGGGCATGGGTTCCAGAGCCCAAACTGTGGGTTGAGGTGAGTCCGACTATATTTAGTCGGAATGTCTCCGCCTCTTTCACAATCTCAGGCGGTCCATGTCCCAAGAACCAGATTTGGCCACCGAAGACTAGGTCGCCCGGATATCCGCCTCTGACCACTGCCTAAATCACATAGCACCGGACCCTTGTGCTTGCCCCTGCATTTGGTGGGTCGGCGGGGGGGAGTTCCCGTGTTCCTTCTTCGGGTTGTAATGAATTCAATAATATAAACCAAAACAAGAAGCTTTAAATCGATCCTGAAACACACAGGAAGCCAGTCATACAGTCATTTTAATACAGTCATTTTAAAGCTGGTGTAATGTGGTCTACTGGTCTTCGTCAAGACAAATTCTGCTGAATTTTGCATTAGTTGTAAAGTTAAAATAATTTTTTAAGGACCAGAAAAAAGGGAATCGCATTAGTCCATGCGACAAGTGATAAAAGCACGCATTAGCGTCTCTGTGTTGCTCTGAGAAAGAATAGGGCAGATTCTGGCTTTATTTTTTTAAATATATTTAATATGTCAAACAAAACACAGTTAAAAAAAAAACAAAAACATATTTTTAATGATGATGGCGTTATAGTCAATGCCTGCATGTGCATGTGTTGACAGACAGACACTAAGTTGAATTCCAATGTGATTGGGAAGATGAATTTTCACATTTGAAGTTTTCTATTTTGCATTTGAAGTGGTCTGCAAACTCACAAAAACAATCTGCAGCACTTTAGGATCAAACTAATTATTAATTATGGAAAAAAAAGACTTTGGGGTTGTTTTTGTGATTTGCGATCATTGTGTTTCTTGCTATTTTGATTTTTTTCGGTCATTCACAGAATATTTCATAATTGACTGTTACCTTTATTTCTTTCCATTTCTTTTCTGCCACACTACAATTTATTTTAAGTTTTTTTTTATTTCCTCCTTGTACCCTTAAGAGCAATGATATTACAAAACACACCGTAGTCGTCAGAGACAGCCAAGTGGACAGCAGAGGAGACTAATGGACAGGCCATAATTAATCATCATATCCGGAGTTTGCCCAGTGTTGTGCGTTAGCTGTGTAATGTGTTGCCTAAAATCCCTAAAATGTAGTACATTTTAAATATAATATAAATTACTGAGATTACATGATTATTGAAAGCAGCACATCTATTAGGAGGTCTATAATTATTGACACACAAGATCGAAGGGCTGCTAAAAACAATTGCATGGTGTTCAAAAGTGGTGTACTGATCAAATAAAATGTGTTTGGAGGGAAGGGAGTTTATGGTTAGTGTTGCCGTACCACCTCTCTTCCTACCACTTCTGACGAAAATAAGCAAAATTAAAACCCGGTGGGGAGGAACTGGCGCATCCGTAATCAGTCAAACCTCAGTTAAAAACATTGATGGTCTAAGATCCAGCCAGCCGCAAACTTGAACGTGATCCCGCCCCTCTCTGTGTACTGCAGGTTATAATTTGTTTTACTGAGGTGGGCATTTTTTTGCCTAAATAACATTGTACCAGGAATTGACTCTAGCTGTTAGGGACTAGATGCTGATTTACACATTGACTGCTGTTTTATTTTTTATCTTAAAGTTTTTTGGTTTTATAGCATTTGCAGCTAGAGGTTTGTTCTTCCATTATGACTGAACTATGAGGCTATGTTCACACTGCAGCTCAGTTCCGATTTTTCTGCTCATATGCGACCTGTATCGGATTTTTTCATGTCAGCGTGAAAAAGCACAATTCCGAATTTTTCAAATGCGACTCAGGTCTCATTCGAATGTGGCTATAAATTGGGTACGTATGCGATTTGACTGCAGTATGAACGCTCAGGTGGCATACATTCGACATATACGTCATGGAAAGGTGTGGATTGCCGTGCTTACCGAGACTTTAGAGTAGGCAGTCGTGGAACGGCGTACTTTATTGTGCAAGACTTGGATACATGTACTCACCGATGTAGGCAAAAGTTCTTCTCATTTGAAAATTATTTTTATAAGGTGTTAGTGAAGCAGCTCTTGCCATTGTCTCACCACTCCACCCACATGCAGCTTGGAACAGACTTCCATACCAAAATCCTTGCCATCTTTCTTCTTCATCTTCTACACAGAATTATTTGGTTGAGAAAATATTGACTATCGTTGCATAAAAACCACATTAAGGAGAGCATGCTGGTAATGTGCAGATCGATACTGAAATGTCGATACCTCCAACACCAGCTTTTCATGCACTAAAGTCGATTCTGAAATCAAAATGGTGATACTTTTGATACTTCAAGTATATGATTTTGTCCTTTGTTTTATCTGATGTTGTACAGTATATTAGCTTGTTTATATTGTAAATCATCCCAATACCTCAATACTGTACACTTTACGGGTTAAAATAAATCAATAAATTACTATGTCTTGTATTTTTTATGCTATGATCTGAAATACTGTACACTACACATTAGGTGAATATGCACATGCAGGAGAATTGAATTGGTATGGTCGATACCAGCCGGAATTTTACCCAGTATGGAATCAGAAATGAAATCAATGGTATCGCACATCACTGGATCGCACACCGCAGCAGTCTTTACTTCTGTAAACACCCGGAAATGCGAGTGATGCATGTCACTTTCCAGGAGCGTTGCGTTCACATTACCAGTCGCATTTCTTTGGTAATGTGAACAACCGCATAGAAAATCAGATTTTAAACAAAAAATCTGAATTGGGAATCCTGCCCTGCAGTGTGAATGTAGCCTTGTATTCAGTTGGGATTCAGCTTGGTAGGGTGCAGCTTATTGAGTCTTTGCTCTTTTTATACTTCAGACTATTGCTGATGTCACAGTGGCTGCACACTTTGTCACCCATCTGTCCCATTAAGATGGGTGTGTTAAAAAGCACAACGTTTGTTTACGGCTTTTGCCATCTGACCTTTTGCCACATGCTCTTGTTACACCCCTAGTATGTCACCTACTTGCACTCATGCCCTGATGTTTCGCTTCTCTATTGCTTATTTCAATGCAGCTCCTGTAAGCTGTCCTTGTTTTGTACACTTCTGTAATTTGGATATTTGTAAACAACTTTTGCTCAGCCATTTGTTTAACAGCAGTAAAAACCTCTGTTGTATGAATAGCAATATGGCAAATGGTTAATTAATTAACTACTTTGTAAATTATAAAATAATATTCTATATGTATTTAAATATATGAATGAATGAATAATTAACAGGTTACGTTCATCCTCCAATGGTTGGCATATACTGTATACAGTAAATGAAAAGAAATATATTAATTGTAGTAAATGCATTTTTGGTCCAATAAAATGAAACATCATAATTTCCGTGTAAACGACGGTAACTAATTTAAGTAATTACATACATTTTCTTTTACAGTAAATTAACGCATATACATCAGCTCACACAGAGTCTTCCGCTCTTTTATAGCTTTATTCTGAACTGAACACAACAATAGCAGTGCAATTCCAATACCATGTGTCTTCAACTCACAAGCATATCTGTAGTCCGTTCCGACTCGCAATGGGTCTTCCTCAATGTCACTACCGCAAAATGCTTTCAGAGACACTTTGTATGGAATCGAAAAAGTGCCAAAGCTAAAGGATTATATGGAAATGTGGAAATGTAAAGAGGATCATCACTAACAAAATATACAAATGTAGTCATATTCTTTTTCCTTTTTGACATTGCTTATCCTGTTATGTCTTTGACATTTGCTTTTTCTCATTGCATTTACCTGATTGCTCAAGCTGGCAACAAAAAGCAAAGGCAAATGAATGACCCAACCACACACATGAGGGTGCAGGGGAGGAGCTGAATTAAGTGGCTGGGGAGAGGGAAGTTTGAGCTTCCCTGTTTGGGCTGCTACCCCTGCAACCTGACCTTGGATAAGCGGAAGAAAATGGATAGATGTATTCTCTTCATATTTCCATGAGTTCCTTTTAATTTTGGCACTCCTGTGATTTCATTACTTCGAACAACCTATTGTGTCTGTGTGTTCTAAATAAACAGAAAGAAACAGAAAGTACCATTTTCTGCATTCAAGTATGTTTAGAAAATGCAGAAAATAAACTAAAATCCTGTAATATCGACTTAAATTACATGGTGTCTTTGAAAGCAATCCCTCATTGCTCATGATAACACTGTTAAAGTGTGATTTAGATGTGTTGCCACCATTAAAGAATGAATTTATTTAGTTCAGTTCATTTGAAGCTGTTAATACATACAAATGTATATAATTTAGTTATTTCTTTTTTATTTATTTCAATAAAATACAAAAATGGGCATATTTCAGACATAGTTGGAAATGGTGATTTCCATCCAACCATTTTCTATGCCGCTTATCCTCATTAGGGTCGCGGGTATGCTGGAGCCTATCCCAGCTGACTTTGGGCGGGAGGCGGCGTACACCCTGGAATGATTGCCAGTCAATCACAGGGCACATATAGACAAACAAACATTCACACTCACAATCATACCAATGGACAATTTAGAGTCGCCAATTAAGCTAACATGCATGTTTTTGGAATGTGGGGGGAAACCGGAGTACCCGGATAAAACCCACACACGCACGGGGAGAACATACAAACTCCACACAGAGATGCCCAACGGAGATGTGAACCCAGGTCTTCCAGATCTCCTGACTGTGTGGCCAATGTGCTAACCATTTAGCCACCGTGCGGCCGAAATGGTGATTTATCATGGTTAATTAATTTGAAAACTGGTATTAATTTTGATTAATCTAATTAAAATGTTTAATCAATTGTTCATTTGAGAGTTCTAATTAAAACCAATTCAGTATTTCATTATCTGTTTTCAGATAAAGTGCCTCACTGTTTCAAGGTTTCAAAACACGGATTTCCACGGGGGAAAAAAACAAGGACACTTTCAAATGCCTTTTGAAAGCAGACAAAAACCTGCATGAACTTGAGAGCACTTGTGTCTTATAGGTGAGCTCCACCAGACATAAATTGTTGAAGTGCCTTATTTGATTTATTTTCTTATCTTTTTCATTAATGCTTGCTGTGAGTCGGTATGGTTCTTTATCACGTGCTTGTAAAACCTAAACATGGCACAACAAATAGATAAACAAACAAATACATGTGCAAACCCCTGAAATCACCAGCAGGAATTTAAACTGCCTTTTTAGACACAACATTTCATTTGAGTTGTTGAGTGACTGTGTGAGATTGCATTACAGAACATTGCTTATTAGTGTGAGGAAGTGAGGCATATAACGTCCCTCCCCTCAACAACCTCTGAGCCATACGAAAGCTGTTATGTCTGGAACAGAGAACAGCACTAGGGCCACAATGCATTCTCACGGCAGGTTGTTTTGCACTGCTGTTCAGGCGTAGACATACAAACTGCTGAGGATTTTGACACTCAGAAACGTGTTGTTTAGGAAAAAAACAAAACAAAACGAGAGTAATTTCTATAGTTGGTTTCTCTATAATGACAAGATGGGAATGACACAATCAGTACATTATTGATGTTTCATTTTCATTCATTCAATTGTGTCAAATAAATAATTGCAGTTACCCTGCTTTAAAGTGTAGTTTAGGAATCACAAGTACAGTCAGTATTTCTTTTTGTTCAGTATATTGTTTTCATCCTATTTTCACCGTTTTTATTTTTACTTTACCATTCTATTTTTTACTGTTTTTACGGTCACTAGGTGTCACTAGTAATGTTCAGTGAGACACACAATTACCAGACTTGATCACCGGAAAATGCAGGCTTTAAAATGCAGGTTTGAATTATTTCACAACAGGAATAATAATAACAATAACAATAACAATAACAATAACAATAACAATAATAATAATAATAATGACAATAACAACACAGTCTATTGTGGTGGCTGTAAACCAGCTAAAACGCAACTCTAAATCCCCAGCGTCACTTCATGTCTACACTTATGTAACACATTTTTTGCAACAAATGCAAACACAAGTCTTATTGTTCGTGATTCTCCTGAAAGAGGTACCAGCGAAGTCACTATGAGGGACACTATGAGGGACATGACACACAGACTATATAGTCTGTGAAACAAGCTCTGCTTCTCCTTTTGGACATGTGGAATATTGAGACGTGACATATACTGATGTGAAAGAATGTGAATGTTCAATGTAAGAGTGTAACACCTCATTTTTGCTGCATCCAAAACATGTACTTTGACCATCGTGCAGTCCATCCATTTTTCATCCCGCTTGTCCTCACCCCCTACGTCGCGAGAGTACTAGAGGCCAAACGCCGACAAAACCTTTCATCTTGTGAAATGAAAAGAAATGTAAACAGCACGCAATGTAGCTGAAAGCGAATCGGGGAAGACTATATGCAAGCGACATTCACTAAATGTGAACGTCAGAGTGTTTAAATTCAATTTCAGAGTATTTAACTCCGTTTTTTGTCAACAGTTCATGCAACTACAAAAAGGACAATAATTCAAATATGGCGTAGTGTCCATGATACACGTAACACTTTGGGAAACTATTGTTTTACATCATGTGTTGCTCCGGTGCTAACTAACAACGCAAAAATACAGTTTAAGGCCGGGTCCATCCACTAGTTCTGTGTTATGTCAAATTACATCATCATTGCGTCATGTCCTGGTTAGCCCAACAACACCAAAAATGTTGTTTTGAAAAAAAAACCTCACAATTATAAACTGTAATAAATAGAGAGCACAATATCATTTGTATGGGTATGCACAGAAAAATTAAAAGGAACAATGAGGCACTTAATCACACTAAAGCACATGTAAAAATGTCAAAATTGTTTGGCTTTGACTTAAAAGTGATTTATTTACTCATACAAAATGCGAATCGAGCACTTATCAAAAAATGTAAACAGTGCCCTGCTGCAATGAAACATTATTCATTCATTTATTTTCAAAAACCGTGACAGAAAAAATGGAAAATGTGATGAGGCAAAGAAGGAGTGTATATGTAGATGTTCAGTTACCACACCTAAATATTATTCGGCTGGAAGGCAAAAGCAGGTCACGGTGTCAAAATGCTCATTTTGAGACTGAAGGCCGTTAGAATTCTCACATTTCACTGTGCTGGCTAATTGAGCATGATTGCCAAATGAACTGGTGAATAATTTATGTTTAATTATTCCTTTTCTTTCTAATAGCATGCTATCACTTGCTTCCATATTGTCTGACATATAAGGGCGGATCCGTTAGGGATGTCATGTTCAATAACGTGTGCAAGGATTTGATCCAATTAATTTCATCATCTGAACTCTCCAAGAAAAAGAAAGGAAAAAAAATCAAATAAGGGCATTTCCTGTGGATGTAATTGAATCTGATTATATCAGCTTTAATTTGAGAAATGCTGCCTGCAGGCTATACGTTTGTCTTGAAAGTAAATGTCCTAAATAACTGATCATGCTCTAATGCGCTCACCTGTGAATGCTTGGCATATAAAAAATCAAGCCCTTGCTAAATGTACATTATGTTTAAGTAGTGTGAATATTCTGGTGGTAAAATATGACACAAAGCACCAGCTTGCCTCGTTTAGTAGATGAAATTAAAGCTTAGTTTTTACACGGGTGCCATGCAAGGGTTAGTATTAGTTTTATGTTCAAAAAATTACAAATTGCAAATTCCCCAGTTCCAGGTTGTTTTGGACTTGTGTTCAGAAATTACCTATCTACTGTTCCTCTCACAAGACCGGGCTTTGGTTTTGGAAGCTTTTGTGCCGACTTGTACTATTTTGCTGTCCTGCTGTGGGTCACGCATGTTATTCTTGGTGGATGAAAACAAACAAACAACAAAAGACAAAAAAAAAGATCTCAAAGTCAAAATAGGAATAATAATGTAGCTATGAATTCTACATTTTCATTAATAGAGCTTCCATCATTTTTACACTGTACCCTCCTTCTTCTGAAATATACTATTACAAAAGCATCGGAATGACTTCAACATTCTTCTGTTGTTCATGACAACCTGCTGCTACGTTATTGCAAACAGCACCAATGAAATGGGCTTAGTAAACTATCGATGAGTGATGTACATGGGGGAGGAGATTGTTTAGACAGATTCATAGTGGACATCCCAAAACCTTGCATGATTCAGATATGTATTATCATGACTCACTGGTTTAAAGAACACTCTCCCAACTTTCCCTGCCTGTGCCTCTTTCAGTCTCTCTGACAGTCTAATAGCTCTTCTCATGGTTGGGTGGCCTACAAAGATCTCTGCACTGTACTGTGGACCTTCGGCTCACATCACTCACTACTCGTCCACACTCTTAAAATTGTAACCTTATGATCCTCCGGGCCAAACTCAATCGGACACCAGAGTCCCAACCCGCCCGACCAGTTCAGTGGATTAGCGCTACTCCGATCCGATCATATTCCTAGCCATCACAGAGGCTTTTCAAACCAACTAAATGCAAATTTGGTGCGACACCTCAGGCCCAAGACCTGCCTGAGTTTACCCATAGCCTGGAGACACATGACCTGACTGACCAGCCTTGATGCCCTCCAACCACAACAAGTACAACAGCAGAGTGGGAAAGCGAGACTGACCGACCCAGAAAGACAGCATGGCCAGACACATGAGGGTCACATGATGATTGCCTCCCATTTCCCTGCCAGTAGAGAGCCCAAGTAAAAGAACATGTGGAGGGCATCGCAGCACAAAGTAAGTGGAGTGTCTTTGCCAAAGTGGGGCCATGTCAACAGGGGCAGAAGACTTTTAGGAGAACACTGCAATGATATTATTATTAACGAGCAGTGCGCCATCGGGGCCGGCAAAGCCTTTTCCGCTGTCCTGCCATTGCAATACTAGTACAACTTTTTGGGAATTGTTCCTATCAACAACCCTTTTGTGAGGCATGACCACAAATATTTATCTTTTCTGTGTGATTTAAACATATAAAAACAGATAAAGAAAGACATCTCATTATTGCATGTCGTAGGACACACCTATGCCGCTGACAAAGACACCAATTAAGCACCTCCAAATTCCTCAAACACGTTTTATGGTGTTATACATTATGCATATATATGCTATAACCATATAGTAACAGGTACTTTCATGATAACATGTAATACTTTAAATTTTTATGCCATTTTTTGGTCATTTTAAACATCAGAACTTCCTTCCTGGGTGCAGTAATATGACATAGCAACACAGAAACGAACGTCTTGCATTTATTTTTCCAAACTTTTCATATGTTTAAAACATACAGAAAAGAGAAAGACGCATGTGTTCATGTCTTACATCAGGATTGAAAATGATGGGCAAATTTCCTGCAATTTCCCTTTAAATTCTAGCATTTGTTCCATGAAATTTTATTAATGTATGTCCAGTCTATTACCTGTTTGTTAAAATAATAACAATACAAAATAACAATAGTTAGGGAGGAACAAACCTACATGACCCAAAAAACTACGCATTAGTTCCTCATTAGTTTCAAACTACTCTAAATGTATCTGCCTTAGTTCCTCAGTAACTACTATATTTTTGTGTACTTTATTGTAAAGTGAGATTTCTTGTTTTTGTAGCATGTCTCTTGGCTGCACTTCATCTAGTAGTAATAGTATGTGTATGTTAGAGTTGTCAAATCCATGGGTGTCCAAAGTGTGGCTCAGGGCCATCTGTGGACCATGGCTTGTTTTAAATCAGCCTGCAGTACAAAGTATAAATAAAGTTACACAAAAATACCACACAAAATACAGCAAAAAGTACAATATAAAGAGAAAAAGCTGAAATGTGCATGTTGGCCACACAGTCAGGTGAGTCTTATTGCCGTTTGGCATGTGACCCTAAATAGTACAGCGATATTGAAAAATAATGAAATCTGTGGCCAAAAGGCAGCAGCAGACAAACTCACGCTGTACACAGTACATCACACAGACCATACACAATAATGTGACACAACCAAAAACCAGTCCATGTACTGAACTTTCAGTTTGGATTGAAACGCTTTTAAAGAAAGGAAGCCAGTCAACATTTAAAATAAAGTTTTGTGCCTTAGTCCCAAGGGTACAGTAGCAACATGGCAGTTATGTATAGTGTCAGACTTGGTGATGTTCAACTGTGTGTGAACGTAAAAGGATGAGTCTTTGAGGTTGAGGAGGATGGCTGCTTGTTGGGAGAACAGTTTTTGTTTGACAGACACCAGTTTTGCTTCAACAAAACGATTCTGATGAAGGCTTCTTGTCATTTGTACAACGTCCGGGCAGACAGTACAGTATCCATCCCCAATATGCAAAAAACCTCTCACAATGCCACGCCTTCTATTGCGTTTCTGTTAGGACTGTAACTAATTTATTGAATGAATTACATGAACTTTTCTAGAGGAATTGACGCACATGCATCATGGCAAGCACGCATCTACCGCTCTTTTATTTTGACCTGAACACAATTCCAACACCACATACTGCATGTGTCTCCAAATCACAAACACGTCGACTGGGACTTCCTCATTGTCGATTTAAGTTTGGTTGAGTTCCCACTTAAGGCCCAGGTACAAAATGCACGACCCGCTGCTGTGAGGAAGTACGTGATGGTCTTTCACTTTTGTCACGTATAAAGCCTCGGGGATAACTTCCATAAAAGACCTGGTGAAGATGATATCCTTCTTGGCAGTGCCCCAAAACGATACAGCTTGAATTCAATCCGTCATACTGTTAGTGTAATGTCTTACTTGACAAGTTTGTTGTTGTCAAGTTGAAAGAAATGTCCTGATTTATCCAAATGTACCTGCATTGTCATTCAAATGTAATCTTATAGTTGCAAAACGGGGCTGCACGGTGGATGAGTCAGGAGATCAGGGTTCAAATCTCCGTTGGGCATCTCTGTGTGGAGTTTGCATGTTCTCTCCGCGCATGCGTGGGTTTTCTCCGGGTACTCCGGTTTCCTCCCACATTCCAAAAACATGCATGTTAGGTTAAATGAATGGGGACTCTAAATCGTCCACCGGTATGAATGTGAGTGTGACTGGTTGTATGTCTTTGTCTGCCCTGCGATTGACTGGCGACCAGTCCAGGGTGTACCCCGCCGCCCGCCCAAAGTCACATGGGATAGGCTCCAGCATACCCGCGACCCTAATGAGGATAAGCCGTATAGAAAATGGATGGATGGATAGAGTTGCAAAACGTTAGGTTTTCCAGTTTGTCTTACCAGCTCTGGTATTGACTGTGGTTGGTATGCCTTATTGCAAAACTCCCTTGAAGAACAAGGAATTAGATCTGTAACATCAGACTAGTATAATGCCATCTACAAATTGACTGGAAACTAGTGAATTTGTGGTGGGCGGCCATGGACTAAGACATTAGGCAAACCAGCATGTTGATAAGGCTTTCATTTGATTGGATTACTGTCACACTGAAGCATGACAAATACAGCGCTTCTTCTTCTTTTCTTTTTTTTTAGATTTGCTCCATCCATCTCATTGAATGAATGCTCCTGGTGGGGGGAAGTGATGGATAGATGTAAATTGAGTGACCTATAGAAGAAAAAGTCCACGATTGTCATTACAGGTCACATAGGGCTCATTGAAGACAACCAGTATATCTCTGATTCAAGTGCCTCCAGGCATGCATACAACACTGTACACAGGCCACATTCAAGTCAGTCAGCATGAGGGTCGAATACATTAGTGAGTTAACGCAGTTTAAAAACGTGCTAACATAACAACTGAGCAGAGGTGAGTCATGTTTTCAGACATTTCTTGTAAAGAAGGACATTGATAAGTTTTGTAGTTTGACACCCACCATAGAAAAAGGAAACTAAATTGTGTTTGAAGTTATACTTGACCCCGTTGCCACTAGAACCTCCCATTTGAATACTCTCAGCTTTCACAGATGAAGGTTTTCTCTAAAAGTGCACTTCTCTCCTGGTTGTCTGTCATCCGGAGACAGCGTGTGATGTTGGGCTGCGTTTTCAATTAGGTTGCTCACTGTTTACAGGTATTGTGCAGGGGGTGTTGGGCCAGCATGGGCTGGCCTCCGGGCTATTGTGCCTGCTCACAAAAGATAATGAGCTATATGCAGACAGCAAAGTCGAGGACACTTATACACACACTGACGCAAAATCAGACACGGTATGATTTTCCTATGACAGGGTGTCACGACATCCACTGGTCTGTTTTTTTATGCCATCCATCTACGCTCCTGGTTTTCGTGTTATTAACCCTTTTCTGTCATTCCCGATCCCCCACGTCCTGCAGTGGTATTGGGCAAGTTATTGAAAATTAGTGATCAGTTTTGGTCTGTATATAATTTAGTTAAAAGGAAAGAATTTTTTTAATGCTCAATGGATATAAAATATAATACCTAATCTATGTGTTGTCAAATAACATTAAAATGCCCTGTAGTTATATCTCAATTTTGCATGTTTGCAGATTTTTGGTCAAAAAAATGAATTGAAACACTTTTATTTTTATTAAGCATTTTTTTCCTGCAAAAAACACATCTCATTCATCCAGAAGGTAGCAATAATTTATTAGAAATACATTATTATCAAGGTTTTCACGGCTAAGGCAACAACGTGACGTCAGTGCCAGAATGTGGCAGCAACAGTCGCTTCTACAGTCAACTTTTTTAAAATCCAGCCTGTAAACTTGCAGCAAGGTTAATGTATGATTGTAAGTTGTTACTGGAATTACAAAAGGCAAGGGAAGGGGGGGGGGGGTGATGGAAGGGAGATGAGCAGGGTTGTAGTGCTAGTCTGACGACCAGGCCAAAGGATAACCGTGACTCCGGTTCCATCTGTTCTATCGGTGTTACATTGTCATTCATTAGTGGTGTGTACCTAAACATTTTATAATTTAAAACACATGTAATACGTGTATGACGCACATTTAGGGCTTAAACCTGCGTTGTACTTTAATGCTTTTAGCTTGTTAGCTTACTTCGTCGGTGACAATTGGAGACAGTTTGAAGGGAACGTCAATATCGAGCTAGCAGGAGGGATGAAGGTGGAAGAGCAAGCTGAGGGGCAAAAAAAGACACACAATTAATTGTCTTTCGCAATTTCCAAATGGTCCCGGATCATAACAACATTGCAGAATGGAATTATTTCATACATATAATAATAAAATGTGCTTTGTACATATGCAATGGTTAATGCACAACTTTTGGGCAACTACAAAACACCCAACGCTTTGTCATAATTGCCTCAGGAGGTGGAGGAGGCATCCGGTAATTGAAAAGTCATTAGTTCAGTTCCAAAGCGAATCAAGAGATCAAGATGAAGTGTCCTTAAAACTCGACATTGTTCTTCTTGTGCAGGTGTTTCAGAAATGACAAACACACAGTCATACTCAGCATCAGCATCCTCGCCGGGATACAAGGAGATGACAAGAAAACAGTCTTTCTTTTCTTATAGAGGCCTGATTGCTTGACTGTAAGCAGGTGGCTCCATCCCTGGGTATGCCAAACAAAGGCACTGAAGAGAGAGCAGAACCCCAGCAGAAAGACTGGCACAGGTGTGGTAAAACAGAATAATGACAAGGATGGCAAACTTTTTACCAAACAGACAAAATAGAAATGTTCAAAACAGGAGCAAAAACAATTTCCTGTAATAACTGTGTAATTATCATCTGGACAAACAGAGGTGAAGACATGAATGCTTAACGAAGCAGGCAGATTTCCACGCCACAACTGAGGTAACCTCGCTCATCATGTCCACACCAGAAGAACAATATTTACTCATAAAAAAACAGGGCAGTGAAGGCAAAATCATCACACATGTCATTCATTAGGCTCTAAAACTGGTTGTTTGTTTTTGTTTGTCTAAATGTGCCCTGCGATTGACTAGTGGACTATCTATCTATTGACCAGTGCAGGGTGTACCCCGCCTCCCCCCCAAAGTCAGCTGGGATAGGCTCCTGCATACCTGCGACCCTAATGAGGATAAGCGATATAGAAAATGAATGAATAAAACAGGGGTCGCAAACCTTTGTGCTAAGAGAGCAAGAACCACACATATTTTGTATTTTGGTGAGAGCCATATCCTATTTTTTAAAATGTGAATACAACCCAAAGTGTGCCTACAATTTTAGAAGATAATAAGTCTCTGAATTGGATGAATTAAAGTGCTGAGAAGGTTTTATATTTGGAATGTTATTTTTAACACTGTGATTTCTGTCATGTCATGTTTTAAAATGTTTTTAATTGTAATATTATGACTTTATACCCACAATATTTTAACACAATATTTAATTTATGATTTTTTTCCCCAACCTACTATTCCACAAATTACAACTTGATATTGTTTTGTTTGTTTCTTAAAATTAAAAAATAAAAATGAACACTGTTACTAAAATGACCTTGTTTTTACATTGTTTTATTCTAGTAAAATTCAGACTTTTAAAATTTTGACTTTCTACTCATAAAATTACAGCATTTTTTTCTAATTTGACTGTTTTTTTTTAATTTTCCAATTTTTTTTCAACTTTTCTTGGAATTATGGCTTTATTCCTGTAATATTTGTACTTTATTATCCTATTATTATAACCTTTTCCACAACCTTGTTTTGGTTAGTTTACAACTTTTTTTTAACCAAAATTTGGACTTTATTTTTTGTAAAATTAGCGCTCATTTTTTAAAGTTTTGCTGTTTCCTTAAAGTTTTTTGTTCAATTGTATTTTTAGATTCTACACTCTGACTGCACGTCGAACAAGAAAGATATGTTACATATATTTCAAGAAAAAAATTAATTAAATTAAATAAATTTAATGGTGTTTAGAAACTTTAGAGAGCCACATGTGGTCATCAAAATAGCCACATCTGGCTCCCGAGCCATAGGTTCCCTACCCCTGCTCTAAATACACACACACACACATACACACAGACATGCTATGACACTGCAAAATAAAAAATTATTACAATATAATTTTTCATATCGCCCAATCTCGATTATTATCACTTTTTTTTACATAGTTTTTAACCTGCCAGTTTTAAAGCATCTGCACTAAAAACATTCAATACTGTTTACTTTACTTCCGGCAACAGAGTGGAGCAAGAAAAGGCCGACTGATCAGCTGTTGTTACGGCTGCAGCGGCTGCAGCCGCTAATTCAACCTTTGGAAAATCCTTCTGAACTTGCATTAATTAAAGTCTTAACCTGCCAGGCTTAAATATTTGTGGTCATAATATAATACGTGTCTGTATGCTGACGTGTGTGTACACAGTGGATCCTCACCAGCTCATGGTTCAGCCTCCGCCTGCATAATCACATATTTCCTTTTCTCTGTTTAAATGGTAAATAATTTGATTATTTATGTATCCATCACAACCCAGCCTACTCAACATTTCCAGCAGGTAGAAGCTTTAAAAGAGTTGATGTTATGTTTTGTTAGTAAAATACTTCATACTGTATGCATACTGTACTGCATACTGTATGCATACTTGATACTGTATGCCATGTAATTGTTTAATGTGTAAAACTGGATTTAAAATGTGCGGAAGGTGAATTATAGGCTTTAGCCTCTCAAAAAATGTTTCAGGGATTTTTACGAGTGCATCGGTTATTTGTGTTTTAGTGGGAAAAAAACTGTACTTTGAATCTTAAATGTATGCATTGAGTATGTGATATTTACATATACGTTTTTGGCCTGTACATTGTTTTAGGAAGGACAATAAATAATTATCTAAAAGAGCTGGAGCTGTGCAAATGTTTTAGTTCAGGGTGACTGAATGTTTTTGGACTGACTTGCTTTCATGGTGGAGCAGAAGTGAGGGATTTAGGTCAGATGCAAATGTCTTCCTTGTAATAATTTCAGCATGTGTTGATCCATCTGGAGTCCACAGCAGAAGAACAAGCACAAGCCTCGCTGGCATGTGCCGGCATTCAAAAGGCGGCAAAAACATGCTCAAGAGCTAAGAGGTAAAAATGTTCAAATTCCCTGTAGATGCGTATAACTTTTATATATATAATTGGCATTTTTGTGTTCTACATTAAGTACACACTGAAGCACTTCATATGATAAAAGTGGCCTATTTATTAGAAGAGGGAGCTGCAGGGAATCATGTCTGAGCTTCGTGTATTGCAGCAAATATTAATTAAACACGACTGTGGGTCGTGCTCACACATGTCACGTCAGATTTCAGGGAAAGAACCCCAGACTGAGCACAAGGCCTCATCTAATTATGGAAAAGTTGTTGAGGCGTTGGCGCTTCTGCTTGTATCCGTGCGTGGTACCCGCCCAAGAAACAACAGGCTGTCAGAAACCTGCACTCGTTACTGCCTCGGAGGCTGAAACCTGTGCGGTCCTTGCTAACTGAGAAATGGGGCAGTCTCTGCAAATTACCCTGACCATCATTTATGGGAGCTGCAGAATGAGAAAGAACGTGCTGTGCAGAAAAGTTTTGTGGTGAAAATAACAGTCTCTACATTATTTTATACACTCCTGGTCAATGCAAAAGACTAAGTATGTTGTTCCTGCTCAGACTGATGGTATGCCTATGGGGAGGCCGGAGCACGGTGCAAAGATTTTGTCAAATTCAGCCTTGATGACAGACTTCACACAGTTTAAAACTGCTTTTAGGAAGCCCTACAGGGAAGATGTTGTGTGTCTGTAGCATTAATGCTATTGAGCGGTGTTTGGCCATGCTTGTCTCCAGCAGTGTGTTGCTTGGAAATGTGCTGTTGTGCACTTCTTCATATAGAATCTGCACGTGTGCAAAGTAATAGATGCCATAGTGGGACAGGAGAACACAAACTTTAGCAACCAGCATAGCTATGTGAGCAACAGGGCTAAGATCACAGGCACATTATAACCACAACTATTTGAGGCTATGTTAGCCTCAAATTTACAGATCCCTTGTCTATAGCTGATGTGCTTTAAGATGCGCAGCAAAGTCTGCTGTTTTGCAGGGTTAGAGACGCAATCATGTCTACGCAGGATTTTTTGCCCCATGACATTTAATTAATCAAGTAATAGACAAGGGGATAATAGGCAACTTTTTAGAAAATCCATTCAAGCTCAGTATGAAAATGCAAACTCCACTCAGAGACTTACAACCACCTTTCTGTGATGCATCACATATACAGTCACCCGTCGTTTATCGTGGTTAATTGGTTCCAGACCCAAGATAACTGAATATGACGAGAGCCCTGTAAACATGGAATAACAGCCGTATAGTCAGTGGGGAAGAAGGACAAAGTAAAAAAAAACAAAACAAAAACAAATTTACCACTTCCACACAAAATGGGAACAGAACGTTTTCTACTTTACAGTACACTGAGTGCTATGCTATGCATACAACATGCAGTGAGAAGGTAATGTCACGTCATGGTTCATCAACGTTTTGTGTCATTACTGATGCCTAGTGGCCAAAATACTACATATGACTTGTCTTTTTTTTGGACTACTAATAAGCCAAGTCATCTCTCACCACTTAGCGGTTTCAAATTTGCGCCTTCACTCTTATCAAAATTTTCAATAATACAGTGTATTAATTATTATAACAATTAATACAGTATAGAAATGAATATCCATCCATTTTCTATGCTGCTTATCGGGCAGACGGAGAACTATTTACACTCACATACTACTCATACTAATTAGGAAATCATGCTGTATTGTGGTTGAATACGGCCTATTATTAGTCAAAACACATGGCCAATATAAATGTGCATAGCCAGATAGTCAGATCGATCCCCTGTTGTGGCCGTAACCCACAGCAAGATGAAACTTACCTCAGAACCTCTGACATCACTTCCTGTCTACCACTCACTCGCCCCCCCCAGGGAACACATTTATAGCAACGCACACAAGCATGAGTCTTATTCACATCTTAAATGTCTCATTTACCCTTATTATGGCTATTATATTGGGTAATTTGAGTGTGAAGGTGACTATAGGGTTGTTAGTTCATATCTAAAGGCTCTAATAATGCTAAAAACTCTATTTAGAAAGTTGTAAACGGGTTTTCTATGTTATAAAAATATGCCATTTCTAAATAAGAACCCTACTAAATTCACTTATTGTGTTCACAAAATAACAAAGCATTGCTGCTGTAGTCATTGTAGAAACACTATTATAACCTAATCATAATAAACCTTTAAAAGGCATGCTGGTTACATGCCATTGATATTTACTGGTGCACTTCAACAGAAAAACATTTTGTGACTGCTAATGGTTTGAGCTTAGAGTGCCCACAGCAATTGCTCACATTTTCTGAATATAACAGACATTACAGTCTCAAAAAATGTGTTAAAATTTTAGCCCCTGCCTAAGATGTTTTATATTGTAAATGAAATGACTAAACATAAGCGCGTGCTACATCCTCTGCAGTGTTAGGTTAATGAAATATATGTCACATATGTGTATGTAATAATTGCATACAATTGACTGGCTATGAGTCAAGTTGCAATTTGAATGAATTTTGCATATTAGACAGCCCTCTGCTGGTCTTTATCAGTGTTTCTTATTCACTGCATGAGTTCAGTCAAAAATTAGACAGCTCATCGGTATTTGCACATTTGAAAACATTTTAAAACAGCACTACATGAATCGTCAATCATTACCACAGGGATTTGTAGAACATGCCCGATATTGAAAGCACAGGCAATCCAATAGTGATTATGTGAAAGGACAGCAAGGACCATGCAATAGTTGAAAGTGCACACATGGGTGTGTCTTCTCACAGGACAGGCTGGATGAGAGTTGGTGGTAAGGTCGATGTGGGCTTTATGTCAGACAGACGACAGGGAGGATGGGCAGACAGACTCACACTTGCGGCATTCCCTCGGGGCCTTTGCTGATTGGCACTGATCACAAGGTCCTAGCAAGGTGCCATTTAATGTGAGAGCGTAAACAAGGTCAAAAGGAAGTCAGGATGTAGCTGACAGTCAGCCAGCCTGTCTGTGACAAGAGAGGTGCCAGGAAGAGCTTCAAGGTGATGACAGAGAGAGATGCTCATGAATGCATCACCGGCATGGCCATGTGCCAAATTGTGATTTCCTACTAAAATTTTGGATGCAACAGGAAAACTCAACTAAAAGGAATACTAATTCTTATCCTACACTACAAAGAGTGGAAATCTAAAGATGAAATATCTAAAATCGGGTCGCACGGTGGATGAGTGGGTAGCACGTTGGCCTCACAGTCAGGAGGTTCAGGGTTCGAATCTCCATCGGGCATCTCTGTGTGGAGTTCGCATGTTCTCCCTGTGCGTGTGTAGGTTTTCTCCGGGTACTCCGGTTTCCTCCCACATTCCAAAAACATGCATCTTAGGTTAATTGGTGACTCTAAATTGTCCATTGGTATGAATGTGAGTGTGAATGTTTGTTTGTCTATATGTGCCCTGCGATTGGCTGGCGACCAGTCCAGGGTGTACCCCGCCTCTCGCCCAAAGCCAGCTGGGATAGGCTCCAGCATACCCGCGACCCTAATGAGGATAAGCGGTAAAGAAAATGAATGAATGAAATATATGAAATCGTACTTAATTTGAGTGAAAATACCTTTTTTAACAAGGTAGGTTTTGTGTGAAACCAATTTGCTTATCTTAATTAAAATACCTTACATGTATTTATATTGCTAATATTATTATCATAACATGGTTATTATTATTATTATTATAAATAATATCATGCTATTATTATATTTAAAAAGTCAAAATAATATGAAAACAGAACAAATAAATCAGATTTGTTGTGCGGGCAGATTAAATAGCATGAAATAATTTAAATGACCATAATTTGAAATGTTGCATCTAGTGCTTTGCAATATCTTTGAAATGTCCTTTAAATGGCTTTTCTTCTTTTTTGTTGTTCTCTTACAGCTAAGATAATAGGGTGTTTTTTGTGATTAATTTTCCTTTACCTTAACAGTTAATTAATTCATTCGACCATGCCCTTAGCAGCCTAGATGGCGCTAACATTCAAATGGACTGCTAGCATTAAATCCAGCCTTTTTTTGCTTTGGGTACGCAATTATGCACACGCACGTTGCCCCTCAATGATAGCTATTTGGCCAAGTTGAACGACTAACTTTAGCTATCATTGGATGTATCATAACCACACAATGACGCTGAGACTGCATTTGTGTGTGTGCATGCGCTACGGACTCGTACAAGTAGACCACCAGACAGCGGCAAATGAACACTTGTGCTTTTATTTGGGCTGAACAAACAATTTTCATGCAGTTTATTTTATAATTGTGAAAAATATACTTTTTTTTAAGTACAATCTGTTTTTTTAAACCACAATTGGTGGTTGGTGATCTTACATTAAAAATTAAAAAAAATAACTTTGAGTGAGTTGCATGCATCCATTCACCCCTTTTCAATATTTCAATATCCTCATTAGATTCGCAGGTATGCTGGACAGTTCCTCCAAACCCATCCATCCATTTTCTATACCGCTTATCCTCATTAGGCTCGCGGGTATGCTGGAGCCTATCCCATGTGACTTTGGGCGGGAGGCGGGGTACACCCTGGACTGGTCACCAGTCAATCGCAGGACAAACGAAGACATACAACCAGTCACACTCACATTCATACCGGTGGACGATTTAGAGTCCCCATTCATTTAACCTAACATGCATGTTTTTGGAATGTGGGAGGAAACCGGAGTACCCGGAGAAAACCCACGCATGCGCGGAGAGAACATGCAAACTCCACACAAAGATGCCCAGTGGAGATTCGAACCCAGAACCTCCTGACTGTGAGGCCAACATGCTACCCATTCATTCACCGCGCGGCAGTTCGTCCAAATGAACCAAATAAAGGGAACTTTAGGTCTGAACTTTAGGCTGACATTCAATTTACTGTAGATGGTTCTAGACAGTTAATGCACAACTGGATGGTGTTGACATTGAGACTTATTGATCCACATGTAAGAGCAGTGGGTGCCCACGGCTGTTTCGGGCTATTTGAAGGGATGGAGACACAAGGAAAGGGAGTAACGCAAATGTTTTGTCTCACCGAGTCTTGCCTAAGGCCAGACACTGAACACTGAATGCTGACTGGTCCGGTTGGCTCCCGATTGATTCCATACTGGAATGCATCAGTGGGCCAACCAAGGCCTCTGGTACTGACTGTCTGGCCAGGGATTGATTCATTGACGTCAATTCATCTTTACTGTAATCCAGACCTGACAGACACATTTTATTTAACGAAGAAATGGGCACCATCTAATATAAATATAAGATAAGAATATGAATATAAGCTCCCAATCTTCTCCCTGGGCACGCACAGCTACATGTGCCACTAAAAACTTTGCTTGCTAATGATGACTGTGAAAATGGATCACTCTTCCACTAAAAAAAAATCCAATAAATATTATATAGAAATAAAAAGGAAAGTATAGTACAAGCTTGAAATTGTTACATTGTATATGTAAAGTAGTGTTCAAAATAATAGCAATGCAATGTGACTAACCAGATTAATCACTGTTATTAGTATATTTTTATTGCTACATGGCAAACACGTTACCAGTAGGTGCAGTAGATTCTCAGAAAACAAACAAGACCCAGCATACATGATATGCACACTCTTAAGGCTGTGCAATAGAGCATCTAGTTGATAGATGTATGTTTAAAAAAATACTAACTTTTTTGCGTCTTTGCTTCTTTCAATCACTAAACTAATATTTAGTTGTATGAGCACAGATTTATACAACTGTGGCATGTGTGGCATGGAGTCAACCAACTTGTGGCACCCTTCAGCCGAGATTCTTTAGCAACATTCCACAATGCTTTAACATTTCTTGCTTTTGCTTCGGAAACAACATTTCTGATGTCACCCCACAAATTCTCAATTGGATTAAAGTCCGGGGATTGGGATGGCCCCTCTATAACATTAATTTTGTTGGTCACTGATTTGGTAATATTCATCTGGTTAAAATAATTCATCTTTAATTAATTGTTTACATATATATATAAAGTTTATGTTTTATATGATACATATTAAGAGATATTGCACTAAAATCAAGATAAAAAAATTGCATACGGCATATGCATGTTACATATGGAGTTTCCAAACTGCATGGCATATGTTGACCTCTAGAGGGAAGCATATCGCCATGGCACTCAAAAATCCAACTCGTTCTCCACACACTGTCAATAAACTTGCATTCTTAACTGTTTCACTAACACAAATTAGAACAGTAGAGTAAGTGTGCATCTTGAGTTTTTTTCACATGGCCTGGCTGTGCAACCTATGTAATTTATGTAAATGCAATCTGTGAGTCTATGTAATCTCATTTTTATGTACATTTGAAAACCAGAACTGTACTCACAGAATCCACACCGTATTGTGCAGAACAAGGTAAGTGTAGGACAAAGACAACAGTCCAAATTGTTTTTTTAAACTTTTATTTTAAATGGTCAGGAAATGATATTACAGTACAATTCCATGTAACTAGTGCACATTTTTGGCTGGTGGTTGCAGTGACACAAAATGACAAAATCATTGGTGAGAAATTCAGTTATGAATCATCCGTTATCTTTTTCACCGACCATTATCCTCTTTTACTGAACTAAATTGCATTGTAAACCATCGAGGAGAAATAAATGCCCAAAACATCCTTAAATGCATCATCAAACATCAATAAAGCTTACTGTATTCTCTTTCCTCCAGGGTCACCGTAGTAGTCATACTAATACAGTATTGTAAAAATAAATTCTTTCCCTATATTTGGACGACAACAGTTAACTTTAACTTATCTGGGGCCCACTTTGTCAAAGTTTGCATGATTGGAGCGTCATGCTGCCCTCTGGCCAGCGGTACAAGTCGGCACTAAAGTCATCATAGGCTGTGGTGTAAACTAGTGATCGCACATAAGCTTCTTTGTCGGACGGCTCGGGGCGAAGTGCGGCTATGTTGTGCTCGTAGGCGTACTCCACTATCTGTAACAAACATTTTACTGTGCATCCTTAAACTGACAGAGAAAATCTACACCAGCTGAGCTCTCACCTTGACTGCCAGCGTGAGTGAAACCTCCCTAATGGAGCTGAGAGGAGGATACAGTCTTCCCTCCGCCAAGTCCTCCTCCGTCACCAGGTGAGCAAGAGCCTGTAGAAAATGTTAACACATTTAAATGTCATGCTGTTATGATGCTTATATTTTTAATGTTGTTTCTTTTTAGAAGATATATTATTTTTATATTATATATTATATATATTATATATATATTATTTTTATTTTTTATATAAGAGTGTTCGGAACACACTGTAGTACTATGCCCTCGTGAACATCAGTTGAACAGCATTGTACTGGAGAAAGTCATTTGTTGTTGCAAAAATGGCAAGAAAAAAGGGAAATTAACAAAACGAGAGAGGCCATCTTAACACTTCAAACTACAGTGGAACCTCAAGATACAAAATTAGTTTGTTCCGGAGCGGTTTTCGTGTCTTGGAATTTTTGTATAATGTGACAAGATTAGCATATAAATGGCATAATTCGTGATTTTTGTATTTTAATTTACATTTTTAACAATGGATGGGATGGGAGCTTTTCAGTACGCTGAGCAAAAGGACATCATAAGGTAGCGCCATTGGGAATTATGGGAGGAAAAGGATGATGGGAGATAACCGAGACAACCAAAAGAGAGCAGCTTCTTCTTCTTCGGTTTTATGACGGTTAGCATCCATTACTTTAGTGCATTACCGCCCCAGGGGAGGGGAGCTTGTATGGACGTGTGGTATATTCTAGGAGGCACTTTCGATTTTCATTTTCATATTTTGAATATTTTTTCGTTAAATGGGACAGATATATCTTTGAAGCCCAATTTGTATTAGGAATTTTTTGTATAATAAGCTTTTCTTAAGTGGAGGTTCAATGTATAGGTTTTTCTAAAAATTTTGACCGGTAATGTACTTCTATCTGGGATTAAGTGTGTTTAATAATAAGTTAACTATTGTATGATTAATCACAATTCAATATTTTAGTCGATTTAAAGCCCTAATGCTATATCATAATAAGACCATATTTCCTTTATTGTCATCTTTCACTCTCTGAAGTTGCGGAACTGGTGTGACATGTATTTTCTAACAGGCTATTCGTCTGTCATACTTATAAATACAAATCTTTTTATTTGCTATTATTGTCGACATTTTAGCTTTTTCTAGTTACTGTGATTTCCGGTGTATAAACATGCTACTTAAATTTTGAACCATACAACTTATACAGCAATGCGGCTAATTTGAGGCCATGCTCTAATATCAAGAATTCTCCTATATTTATGAACTACTAAATACCATACCGCTCGCAAACCAGTGAGGAAACAGTATCACTTTGGCAAGAGCCAATAACAAGCTATAAGGGAACTTACGATGAGCATGTCCACCCATCGGAAATCACAGTCTGACTAACGGTGTCATCTTAAAAACAACACTAAAATCATCAAACAGCAACTTAACACTCAGCAGATAGGTAAAAAATATACAAGACAAGTACCAATACGAGTTTACAATAAAAAACACTATTTTAACGGTTTCCCCATCATACATTGAGGGCTCCCTGTGGTGGACACAGGCAGCTGAATGAATAATTGCAACTGAATGATTGGCTTTGCAGTAACAGTAAAATACTGCAGTTGTGTTTTATTCTAAACTCGTATAGGTAGTACTATTGGTACTACTATTTAACAATGACATAATCTAATCCACTAACACAAATATATTGCAGTCCTATGTAATAATACATTGGAAATGGTTTTTGATTTCTAAAATCACCTATTTTTTGAAGAGAAAGTGCACCAGAGACTGTCTTGGTGTTGTCGGCATGTGTGAATATACAGTCTAAGTCTGGGCTAATAACGCCAATGTTACCTCGGCGACAATCAGAAAAATATCTTCAGTGATGTGACAAATTGAGCAGGCGGTGACACCAAGGCCAATGCCAGGGAAGATGTAGGCGTTGTTTCCCTGACCCGGGTAGAATGTCCTCCCATCAGGCATGGTCACAGGGTCAAAGGGACTTCCACTTGCAAAGATGCCCCTTCCCTACAGTGAAGGCTCTGTATTATTTAGAAAATATACAGTCCATGTCTTTTTCACTGTCACAATACCTCTGTGAATGTGTAACACTGCTCGGCAGTGCATTCAGCTTTACTGGTCGGGTTGCTGAGAGCAAAGATGATCGGGTGTTGATTGAAGGATGCCATCTCTTTGATGATCTGCTCTGAGAAGGCGCCAGCTACCGCTGCCACTCCTGGAGCAGAAATACATCAGTGAACAGTATATCCACCTTTTTCTACATTATTTGTATTTTTCTAACTGAAAGAAGGTGCCACCGTGTGAATTATTCTCAGTCAGCATTTAATGCAATTACCACCAAGTCACTATTACAACCTTTCACTACGAATACTTCTGTCTTGATATAAGTCTTATATCAGCTGTTTGAAGGGGTGAACATCTACCTGAATCCAATGTTGTGTCTTACCAATGAGAGCTGAAGGTTTGAGTTTGCAAACCACATCTTCAAGGCTTGTCAGTGGCGGGTATTCATGAGCGAACCTCTCCTTCTCCTGCGTCAGGTGATCTCGACCCTTTGGAATGTGGGAAATGTTGAAGTAGAAAAACACCATGGACACAGGTAATGGATGGTATAAATCTTACCATTTACTATTTCCTTTTACACACAGGACGACTGTGTAATGTGCTATAGTTAGGACATTTGAAAAACTAGGTATAGTGAAGCATCAAAAGGTGATCATGCTCATTTTTCACCGACATCATTAGTAGGGATGCGTATTTTATTGTTTTATTGATTAACAGTGCTTATAATTACCAATAAATTCATTTAATAAATGAGGTGTGAGAATCTCAGGGGACAGCATTTAATGTCATTTCTGCAGTTTTCTGCTCATTTTAATCCCTGGTATTAAAGGTACTAAAGGTCATCATTATATAAGTCCAAACAAATGCACCTTTAGTAGTACCAGGCATTATAATGAACAAAAAAACTGAAGAAACAAGGAGTGGTGTAATAATTTTTCCACAATTGTAGTTAAAACTAAAGTAACAGCGTCTCCTGTGGTTTTAGACACGCAGGGCACTTTTCAACTGATACATATGCGATTAATGGTGGTTCTCAATTCTTCTGTGTCATGCCTACGCTAGGGAACAGATTCAATGATTTTGCTTAAAGTTCAAAAACAGCAAATTTACAAGAGACTATAAACTTAAATGAGAGGGTGGCAAGAAAGATGGATACAAATTAATAGCAAAAGACACCTTGACAATGAGGCCTTTGGAATCAACCATCCAGATCTTTTTCAAACTGTCTTGCTTAGACAGACCTTCTTTCTCCATCGCCATAGTGATCAGCTCAGCAATCCCCATCGCTGCCTGAGACAAACATGACAGGGGGAAGATGCATATATTGGATATACAAATGCACTTTGCATTGTACAAAACACTTATGCTAGTTGTCAGTACTACGGTAAACACAGTGGTATAGTTCTACTTCTTGGATGCCACACCCACCTCCCCTGCACCTTGAAACACTATTGTGTGGTCGCACATTTTACTCTTGGTGATGCGCAGGGCTGCCAGGAGTCCTGCAACCGCGACTGCAGCAGTCCCTGAGGGAAATTACAGGGTACCATCAGGGGTGCAAAAAAAGAGGCTGACCAGTTAATAACAGATCTGAGCCGAAAATATCTAATGTGTCTTCTGACTGGTATGCAACATTAAGACTTATTAAAGAAGCACCACAACTACCAATACTGAAAAGCAAAACAATGCCTTTTATCTTTAATCATAACTGGAGTAGCTTTTCAGATTTGGAAAAAAAAAAATTCTGTATTTTTTTCTAAGCTGCTGCACATCTCAAGGGTGGCCCACTTCACTTTGAAAACCACTGGTCTACTGCATTCCAAAATACCTTCAACATTTGGAACAGCGGTACAATCTAATGACATCTAACAAAAGATCAGTCTAAAAACCCATCTCAACAAAGAAATGCCGGATTTGGATTGACTTTATAATTTTTATTATTGTGGTTGTAGTTTGCAATAGTGTGGAGCTGCACTGCAACAAGTCTTCTTCTATTCTATTATTTTTCTGTAAGTGTCCAAGGACTGTTATAAGTAGATGATGTTGCATTTCAGGAGACATAGAACACACTGAAAGATACACTGCTGGCTGTTGCAGAGTAAAATATGTGTTACTATTTGAAGAACATTGATAAGGAGGCAAAAGACAAGCGTGTGTGTGCCAAAACTACCTTGGATGTCATCGTTGAATGTGCAATATATGTTCCTGTACTTATTCAGCAAGCGGAAAGCATTAACGTTGGCAAAGTCTTCAAACTGGATCAGGCAGTCCATTCCATACCTGTGAACAGAAGAGACACGTCTAATGCTGTTTTGGATTCCATTTTTGTGATGGTTGTCTTAAAGCAGTGGTTTTCAAGGCGGGGCCCGCCGTTATCACAGGTGGTCTACCACCAAGACTTTCATTATTACCGTATTTTTTGGGTTGGTGGGGCGCTGAAAATCATTTTATCTGCAAAAGGGGGGCGCTGCAAAAAAAGTTTGGGATTCATTGTCTTAAAGGATCCTTTTTTGAAACATGAACACACACTTCTTTTCCTTTTCTGAGCATTTTAAAAAGGAAAAATGTTAGCATGAGGGAGCTAGAAGGTTAGAGCTAGGGGCATGGAAGACAGCGCTCAAAGAGACTGCATCACAATGAACGAAGAATTGTTGGCGCTAACGAAGTGAACTAACACAGGTGAACTTTTTGTCATCTACCCAAAATAAACTGAAAGAGACGCCCAGACCAGCTAGACCTGACAGACAACTGTCCATCGAGCATGTTTTCCTACTTTTTTTTTTATGTATGCAGTGTAAGATTATTTTCAAATGATGCTTCATTCCAGTCCTGAAGAGGGTGCTCTTAGTGTGTAATTTGCACTCAAACATGAGCCTAAACCAAAGTTGCCGTCAGGTATTTGGATCCCCTGTCATGGGTCCTTAGAATCTTCATCACTTTTCTCCAACTTTCAGAGCCCTTGACCTTCAATCCAGGTGTTGGCATGCTCCATTTCAAAACACTGGATAGAATTCTTTACATGCAAGGCCAATGTGAGGTGTTTTATATTTGAAATAAATCCATAAATCAACATCCATCTATGTATTTTATTTTTCTACATTGGTGGTCTTATTAGGGTTATGGGTGAGCTGGAACCTATCCCAGCTGACTTGAGAGGTGAGGTACACACAACCAATCACAGGACACATACACAAATAACCATTTCCACTCATACTCCCACCATTGGACAATTTAGACTTTACAATTAATTCCACATGTTTGTGGGATGTGGGAAGAAAACGCACACACAACGCACACACAAGACCACACAAACTCACATAAAACAATGTAAGTAATGTTTTGAATGAATGAATTAAGAAATTAAATAAATTACAACAACAAAATGTATCAGAAGGATTTAAACCATCAGGCTGCTTCCCTGACTTTATGACAGCGCCTCATAATGACTTTGCAAAATTTGCAAGAAAAGAACAAAGAGGCCTCCCAGTGTCCTAGTAAACCAGCAATATTCTATTCAACAAGATGCTCCTAAGACAACCAGTCATGTGCTCACCACAGCAACACAGATGCCAGAGTCACTAAATGCTTAAAAAACATTAAACAACAAAAACAAGCTTAACGTTATGAGCTGTTAAATTTGATTTTGCAGCAAAATGTGGTATAGAGGAGTGCCAAGTTCTCATGCCTCTCACCACATGGACCTTCTGTTAAGGAATTTACAGAATGTTTGCAAAGCCTGCTCAGACTTTGAGATAAAAGTGTGAGCGCAGTAGTGAAGGAGAGAATGACCCGGTGGAACTGTCGTTCTCATGACCTTCTGTCTAAAAAGCCAATGTCAACAGTTGCACAATTGCACAGTGGGTATTACATTAAATGCATTTGCTGTGTAATCTGTTCACATTCAATTGGAAGCTAAACTTCCATCCATCCATTTTCTACACTGCTTATCCTCATTAGGGTCACGGGTATGCTGGAGCTGCTATCCCAGCTGACCTGGGCGGTAAACGAGGTACACCCTGGACTGGTCTCCAGTCAATCGCATATAATACACATTCAACTCAACTCACATCCACACTCTAATGGACAATTTAGAGTCGCCAATTAACCTAACATGCATGTTTTTGGAATGTGGGAGGAAACCAGAGTACCCGGAGAAAACCCACGCACGTAGAGAACATGCAAACTCCACACAGAGATGCCCGATGGAGATTCGAACCCTGAACCTCCTGACAGTGAGGCCAACGTGCTACCCACTCGACCACCGTGCGGCCCGACTTTATAAAATATGATAGGCTATTAGGGCCTGTGAGTTACTTACAATCAGTCCTGGGTGTCTACCACTCAGAGTCAGTTGGGATAGAGATTTTTTCTGGGGAAAAAATTATGAATAGAGAGACAGCATTTCCCCAAAAATATGCATTACAAATGTGCTTAGTCGAATCTTTTTTTTGCTGCTAGAAACCTCACAAAAGGACAGGGTTAGTTGAAACCTGCATAAAAACACTCAAGATCATGTTTCAGTGAGTGAGCGACAGAGGAAATTGGGACAGGTCATGCAAACAGAGCCAGCTGCCCCCAAAGCCCTCACACACCTGCAGTGCTGTCTAAAAACTGAACAGGGAGGTGAAATACTTCCTCATCATATTTACACTCTACAGATGGCTATATTAATATGTATGTAGTATGTTGCCTGTAGATTTCCATAAAAATGTACCTCCTCTTCCTAAATGATCATTGTAACACTGTCAGTAGCTTGGTTGATAATGTAAACCATAAAGCAAAGAGGGCCAGCTAAAATGGGAAATACAGGAAGAGATAAGGAAGACAAGTTCAGATGTTTCAAATTGGGAAAAAATCCAGAAGAAAATTCCATTGGTGGTTCTCTTCCACTGTTACACCCCAAGAAATTGCTGCCTAATTCCGGGGGCTGAGTGTCTGGCTGCCAACACAGCAGTAGTGTTGTGGAGAAAAATGTGTTTTCTATCAAGCAGGGAGCAGCACTGAAAGTACTGAGCGTTTGCATGAAGACAAAGAATAATGGGACAAAGAAGGCGCTATAAACCTTTTATTTTGTTGGAGCTTTTAGGAAAATGAAGACAAGCGACCAGACGATGCTGACGTTTTGCCTGCTCCTGGCAAGGTTACATAGGTTCACACAACCAAGATATTGGCTAAAATCAAGGTTCATCTGCAAAAGAAGATGGTATAACTCTTCTCAACATTCAGTTACTACAAAAGATTATATATCTGTCAGACATAAAAGTAATCTTTTTTAGGGAGGAATTACAGGGTAGGAACATTCAGGCACTGTGAACAAAAATATGAGAATGGCAAACATGTGAAAGAGAAATCTAAACTGACATCCTCTAACCATAAACTACTAGTGAGGTTGTGGGATGCAGAGGGACAAGGATATCTTCCCAGTGTAGACAGTTCTCGGCTGTTGGGTGTGAGCCAGTGAAGATAGACAAAAACACACTAGGAACTGTGTTCCCAAAAGCTGGATGAAAGTCATCTTTTCAATGGTCTTATGCAAACAGTCAACATTCCATTAAGCATGCCAGCTGTCTATTTAAGCATTTGATTAGGAAAGCCAAATACAATAATTAATTTATGTAACTGCATATAAGAGTGAGTTGGACTATTTGGCTATTAGGCACTTTAAGCTATTAGAGAACCATATTCAAAGGCAATGCTGAGGCAGAGGTGCAAGCTGAAAGAACAAAGTACACCAATGAGCATGTAATATCGCAACACTGACATCACAAAGAAAGCTTGAGACTTAAGGAAGCAGGAAAAATTCAAGGCACTACCAACTGCAAAAAACTACATAATGTTAACGGGGAAGTCTTCCTGTCAAGGACATTATTACCTGCCCGGCAGAGCCAGGCCTTTTGTAGTTTTTTTTGCCTGCTCTCCCTTCCCCCACCCCTTCTGTGCTCCAGGTGGAGACTGCCTGACGGGCTCACCTGTGCAGTCCAGGCGAGCTGCTACCTGGCTGGCAAAAACAAAAATGGGAGTGAGTGTAAAAAATTTGAGTAAGCCATTTATTGCCAATAACAAATAGGCTGAAATAGGCTCTTCACCAGCTGATCAGAAGTTTAAGACCATAACTCAAAAAACTCAAAACCCCCCCGTAACAGAGAAATAAAATGTCCTCAAAAAGACTCGGTAATGAGTAGCTGCGCCATTCTTGTTAATCACCTAGTTTGGGCCAGTGTTTCTAGGAGGCTAGTAGAAATGTTGCTCCAGGTGGTAAAGATGGCTTAAGGAGTGCATCTACTGTGTGTGGAACTGATGTCCATTTTTGTAAAACTCCCCTGCCTTCTATCCCCAAATGTTCTTAATTGGATTTAGATCAGAGGAACATGCAAGATTGTCTTTTGTCAGGTATTGTAAATCCGTGCCACTTTTCAACTGGTCTTAAATTTTTGATATGAAATGTATATGACGTTTGCTGTGCTGTGAGTTTTGAAATACATCACATTACAATATAATCACGCCACATTATTAGTTCTAACAAAGCCCTGAGTTAAAATGCCCTGACTGTCAAGACGAGAACACCAAAACCTTAAAAGTTATCTCCTCTGTCCAGCCTGAGCACATGTCTGCTATGAAATAAATTGTGATTACATAACTCAAACAGATTTGGCACCCGGGTTTTGTCTTTTTGTCCAGTTCTTTGCCAAGAGTGTGAGTCAGGGAGCCTGGTGGAAACGCCCTCATAGTTTGTTCGTACAGGGTAAACACAATAAACACATTACAGAGTAGAAGTCTTAATTTCAAAAGTAATACTGAGAACAATTACAAATTGGATCATTTCTGCGTAACGTCATAGTATATTCACAATCTATTGTAATGTCAATTGCTTCTCTTCTGCCTGTCTTCCTGGTTCTTCCTGGTTGAGCGTGTAGTCAATGATCACAGAATTTAAACAGTTTTCAAACTGTATTAAAAAATAAGAGCACTTACAGTGGTGTGAAAAACGATTTGCCTCCTTCCTGACTTTTTATTCTTTTGCATGTTTTTCACAGAAAATGTTTCTGATCATCAAACACATTTTAATATTAGTCAAAGATAACACAAGTAAACACAAAATGCAGTTTTGAAATGAATGTTTTTATTATTTAGGGAGAAAAAAATCCAAACCCACATAGCCCTGCACCTAATAACTGGTTGGGCCACCCTTAGCAGCAACTGCAATCAAACGTTTGCGATAACTTGCAACAAGTCTTTTACAGCGCTATTGAGGAATTTTGGCCCGGTCATCTTTGCAGAATTGTTGTAATTCAGCTTTGTTTGAGGGTTTTCTAGCATGAACCGACTTCTTAAGGTCATGCCACAGCATCTCAATGGGATTCAGGTCAGGACTTTGACTAGGCCACTCCAAAGTCTTCATTTTGTTTTTCTTCAGCCGTTCAGAGGTGGATTTGCTGGTGTGTTTTGGGTCATTGTCGTGCTGGAGCACCCAAGATGGCAAACAGATGGCCAGAAATTCTCCTTCAGGATTTTTTGGTGGACAGTAGAATTCATGCTTCCATCTATCACAGCAAGCTTCCATGTCCTGAAGCAGCAAAACAACCCCAGACCATCACACTACCACCACCATATTTTACTGTTGGTATGATGTTCTTTTTATGAAATGCTGTGTTACATTTACGCCAGATGTAACGGGACACGCACCTTCCAAAAGGTTCAACTTTTGTCTCGTCAGTCCACAAGATATTTTCCCAAAAGTCTTGGCAGTCATCGAGATGTTTTTTAGCAAAATTAAGACGAGCCTTAATGTTCTTTTTGCTTAATAGTGGTTTGCGTTTTGGAACTTTGCCATGCAGGCCGTTTTTGCCCAGTCTCTTTCTTATGGTGGAGTCGTGAACACTGACCTTAATTGAGGTAAGTGAGGCCTGCAGTTCGTTAGATGTTGCCCTAGGATCTTTTGTGACCTCTCGGATGAGTTGTCTGTGCGCTCTTTGGGTAATTTGGGGCGGCCGGCCACTCCTGGGAAGGTTCACAACTGTTCCATGTTTTTGCCATTTGTGGATAATGGCTCTCACTGTGGTAATCAGGCCTGGGGGTGGCTACAGAAATTGAACTCAGGTGTGATAAACCACAGTTAAGTTATTTTTTAACAAGGGGGGGGGGGGATCACTTTTTCACACAGGGCCATGTGGGTTTGGCTTTTTTTCTCCCTAAAAAAATAAAAACATTCATTTAAAAACTGCATTTTGTGTTTACTTGTGTTATCTAGACTAATATTAAAATGTGTTTGATGATCAGAAGTATTTTGTGTGACAAACATGAAAAAAAATAAAAAGTCAGGAAAGCAAATCGTTTTTCACACCACTGTATATTTGGTTACCGTGCTGGACTCTAGCATTCATAAGGAAGATTGAATAAGTACAGAGTTTATATAGCAGTTGGCACACCACCGTAGAAAGTGAAAATTAGGGTTTTGTGAAAGTTAAGCTTGTGTGTGTGTGTGAGTGAGAACAACACATCTGTTGTGTGTCTCCCTGTGCAAGTGTTGTGCAACTTAGACTGTGCTATGTGTGTATGTGGGTCATGAAGGCTCCCTATCAGAAGTTATTAGACTCACACTGCATGGAACTATTACACTTAATCTAAAAGTGTAATAATAATAATGATAATACTGATATAGACAATATCTATCCAGCAAGAAAAGAACATCAATAACAAACCTTACAGCAATACCAATCCTTACTATCTCGGTTTGGAGTATAGCCACACAATCAACCATCAGTCATCAGTTACCATCAGTGAATGATATCCTTCAGCCAAACTTGCCTGATCTTGGTCGGAAAGTGGAGAATGCCTCGGACATACACAGTCAAGTGAAACAACACACGTTGTGAGGAATGTGCTCAGAGTCCTGCGTTGGCGTTAGGTAAATTTGTGGTTCCGTGGTTATCATTACACTTTTTGTCTTTGCCATCAGTGGCATCAGTCTGTGGTACACATGTAGAGTTACTCCTCTTGATGCTGATGTCTCACAAGACTTGCTGAGCTCTTGCTTGACATCACCAACCTTGATGGTTTGAATTTCGAGATAAGCATATTTGGAAGCATAAATATGTGTTAAACTCCAATTTTTTTTACTTTGGAGGTCCCATTGTATTGACAAAACAGTCCAGTGAATTAAATGTAGAAAATCATTTTGGGTGTATGAATTGAGAGTGAAATATAGGTGACAGGTTGTTTTCCAAGTTCAAAAGCACATAGACAAGTAAGGTTCAATCAGTAGGATGGGAAAGATATACATTATTAAGCTTCAAGACTTCACTTCCCTTTAAGAGAGGAAGTAGAAGAGAGCATAAATGGTAAAAAAAAAATCTATTGTTTACTTGGATGTACATTTATGAAGGTCTGAAGTGGGTGAGGTCACAGATTAGGATGCGATGTCCAAACACAGCTGTTGAACCAGTGAGCATACGAGTATTTGTGCACACACACAGGCTGCCTGTTGACTGGCATCCGCAAAAGGCTGGGTGACTGAGGCCGTAATAATACGCCAACCACCGTTTCTTTCTATAAGAGGGCCAGTATCTCTATGGATACAGTATTTGTCAAAGCCCAATGCTCCCGTCATTAAAGACAAAGATATTTCACATTCTTTCCCTTGTTCCTCTGTTGCTCTTTTCAGACAGACTGATCTGCCTGCCTCTACGTTGACCAGCCCCTCAGTGCAAAGAGTTTCCAAAAGTGGACTACTTCCACAAAGATGTTCCATTAAGTTCTACCTATACAAGCAAATCTACTCTAATAAAATGACACAAATTATTTCAATTGTAAATCTACCCATGCTTATGCTGAATTCACAAATCTGTATTTTAATAAATTTCAATAAGCTTTTTAATAATGATCGATGATGAGGATGTATACAGAAAAGCCCCGCTATTTACAGAGGTTACGCCGAAGACCGCCCTTGCAAATGACAGGAAAAAAATGAATAAAGGACACACCCACAAAAAGTCCTAAAAATACAATTTTTGATACTAAACTAGTGATTCTCAACTGGTAAAACGTTTTCACTGGGTTGTGGGTCTATATATTGCTCTTTAATTCTGATGTTAATTTGTTATGCAGAGGGATGTCATCTATTTGAAACCCGCTGTCAGGTACTGTATAAAGGTAACTATAAGCATGTTATTTCATGTCTACAGGGCTTTATTTATTGTGGTTGGGTCTAGAACCAATTAACCGCAATAAATGAGGGACGGCTGTACATGTATACAGAATACAGTACTGTACTACCAAAAACGTGCAGTTAGACAACATCAAGTCTTGTCACAGCATCTTCCTGCCATAAAATGTTGAGTGAATTGACTTGGGAGACACTGCCCTCTGCTGGATTCATAACTGCTGCACACTTTTCCCCCTCTTGGTAGCACAATCACTTTCTGTTTACACTTTAAAGCAGAGAAAATAAATCCATGAATATGCTCGAGAGTGAATAACACATGGCAAATAGGCGGGGCTCTAATGTACTCCCTTTATTGTTAAAAAAACAACAGCAACTATTATTTGTTTCACCTGGCCTCATAAGCCATACTCACTTCCAAAACACTCGTTGCTTCTTGTTGAACACAATGACACAGCAAATATACTCAATCAATGGGCACACCACTCTCAATCACACCTTTAGACTCTAAGTAACCTAACATTAATGTATTTTAAATTCGGACAGTAAGATGAAGAAACATATATCCGTTTATTTATTTATTTCAGTTATTTTTATTTTTCCTCAGATTTGTATTATTTGCTTAATACAAGAAATTAAATTCTTACATTCACACAGTGAACTAATGCACCAGCTTGGGGTAACTGAGTTCATGTTTCCTGTGTTTGTCTGAAACCTGTGTACATGTACTGTGTATTAAAGGCCCATTGAGCTATAATCATTTCTTCCATCCCTGAGCCTGTAACTATTCATTTTACACAAACCTGGCTACGTTTTTGCAGAGTAGCACCGCTGTCCCCTGTATTTGAGGAGCTACCCAGTTATTAAGAGTTGTGGCTCTTTTAGCCAGTTCTATTCTGGGTTAGGAGGATTAAGTAAACTGAAACACATCTTTGGCCATGATGGTTCAACGGTACTGAAATAAACAAATAGGTATCACACAAAACTGTCATCATGGACACACAACTGAACTTACTGACCCCTTTTAAGGGCTGAGAATGAAATCTATAGCTCTGGTACTCTGACTCCTTTTCAATAAAGTTCAGTCTTCATGACCAGTTATTACGTGCATAAAACCCAAAATTCTACTCATTGAAGGTAAATCGATCGCTTGTGAATTCATTTCCAGACCCCTGATTTGCCTGCATTGCCCACTGCATGTGTAAGGTATTCTCTAAATGACTTAAGAGAACTCCACAAACCAGGTTTTCTTACAATTACAGCATGTGACTGCCAAAAGTATGTGGGCAAATAATTAGTTGAGAGCCAAAAGGAACATACCTGTCTGACACAGCCTTCATAAATTCATCCAGCAGGTTGTCATAGGCTTGGCCTCGCACCCTCTTGTGTCTGAGTCCAATATAAAGTGGATCCTGCAACAGTGCCTGAAAAACACACAAATGTTGAGGAAAATAGGTATTGTTTAATATGATTACTAAATACTAGAACAATAATGTAAATACAGTAATAGCTGTCTCCAAGGAGACGCACATGTTTTTCATGGTGAGTGCTGGCACAGCTGGTTAGTGCAATAAGAACAACCAGAAGCCCAACAGAAGCTTTGCTAATTTGCCTGCCATAATTCTTTCTATACATTTTTCATGTCCTTTTGAATTGCATATGACAGGGACAGAGACTCACCCCAAAGATTAAAGTTGAACTGACTATGCACACATCTCGGGAGTTTTGAAGTTGTAATCCAAAAGTTGGCCAGCTGTTTCCATGCCTCATTTGGGCAAACATCCTTTACTTCCCATGCATTTTGGAATACATAATTACACAGTTGCTCTAAAATGAGCAAAGCTGGGACAGAGAAGCAGCCACCTTTCCATAGCAAGGTCAAGAGTCCCAGAGCTTATTTATATGAAGCTGAGGAGTCATTTCCTGGCAGGCATTTATTGGACAGTCACAGGCAGGCGTTGGCCAAGGTAAACTCTAACCTAAACATGCAAAACGTGATCATTTAATCCAAACCCTGAAAGTAGAGTATTACCAGTGCCACTTTGATCATTTTAAAACTGATGCAATCTCATGCAATGAGAAAAGTCTACAGGAGGGGAACTCATAAACTGAACTATCTGTTACCGAATTTCCCTGAGGTTTTGTTATGAATAAAAACAAATAGCTTTGTTTGTCTAATCATTTCATTTACTAAATAGTTCACTATGAATAAAAACAAATAGCTTTGTTTGTCTAATCATTTCATTTACTAAATAGTTCACTATGAATAAAAACAAATAGCTTTGTTTGTCTGATCATTTCATTTACTAAATAGTTCACTTAACTAAGACTGAAGTAGGTGCTGTTGTTGACATTCTTGAAAAGGTTACAAGCGTCCCTGTTCTATTGCCAATTATTAACTGACGACTCAACAATAACTGTCATGCTAAATATTTGTGTTTTTATGCATTTAATTTAAATGCTGAAAAAGGCAGTAAACCTATTGCTAAGAATAAACTAGTACTAATCAACAATGAGAAGTGAAAAACAGTGTGGTAGGCTTGCTTGACAGTTTGCCAGCACAGATCTTTCGCTTGCCCCCATACTCACTCAAGGACGAATATAATCCCATAATAGCAGTCAATTAAATCATCATCTTAATCTACTACCAGCCTAAAAACTGGGCTCACGTATGAAACCAGTCTCCACAAGAGCTCTGCATGGCTTAAGGCAAATATAGCTTGTCCCATTACATTTCAGCTGGCCTGCCAACTCTTAAAGAATAATATAAAAATGGAAAATCCAACCACAGCCATGCAGACAGTTTTTTAATCCTTTTATAAGTTGTTTCATAAAAGTTGCATGTACAGCATATACACATGCATACATACTAAAAAGATGGTGTTACAAAAACAGATTATCCCTGAACCTATGTAAAATAATGCTACTTGGAAATAGCAGAACAGATTCTTGCAAGAAAATACAAACTGATAGTGAGGAGAAAGTGAAAGGATGAATGAACATACACTTCTGGGAGTCTCAATTGATAACAAAATGAACTGGAAACAGCGAGAAATACATCAATACAAAATAAAACAAAATCTGTCCTTGACAAAAAACCACTCCATACTCTATTGTTCTCTGGTTTTACCACATCTAATTTATTGTTGGTGCATATGCGTAAATAATCTACAACAAAACTACACTTCACTCACTGAATGTACTGTGAAAAAGATCAATTAGGATAATCCATAATACAGCATACAGAGAACATACATATCCACTATTTCAAAAATCACAATTATTAAAATTTGCTGATCTAATAATTTTTTAAACAGCTAAAATGATGTATAAAGACCCTATAACCGGTTACCCAAGAATGTAACTTTTTCTCAATAAGAGAGGAGAAACATGACCTCAGGGAAATATTTTACTTAAAACACTTATATGCAAGATAACGCTTAAAACCTTTAGTAGTTCGGTATGTGGAATCAAACTAAAGAAAAGTAAAGAACTAAAACAATGCTCTACAATGTGTGATTTCTAGAAACATTACAAACAGTTGATGATGATGACAGGTAGGATTAAATACTATTTGCTGCTTCCTACTCCTTTTGGACATCTGCAAATGTCAATTGTATTATGTGAGGTATTCCAATGTATATTGTATGCATGTGCAAATAAAATTAAACCATTACCATACATTTGCAAGTTAAGCGGCATCCACAGAAGGACAGCTGCCTAGATGTCCTCTTTGTAGCTTTTCAAAGTCTAACATGCGTTATCAAATTATGAGATGGGCAGGAAACACACACAGATCATCCATACAGGATTTGTATAAAACAAACCAATAAATCTGGCTTTCTCAAGTAAAATACGTAATGATAATCTTGGTCAATGACCTTTCTGTTTGAAGATGTGCAAAATAACACCACTGTCCAGATTATAATAAATAAATTCCTCTCTAATGGGTTTTCATACAGCTCTTGTGTACTGGTGCTATTTGCATTGTACAGGTGTACCTAATGAACAGTACAAATTGCTGCATTGTAAATGATTACAGTTCTCGGTCACATGAAAGTTTACATTTTAATGTTCCATTATTGTGATATTTGACGGAAGGTTTTTGCCATCTATAAAACCAGTTTAGTAAATTGTAGGGATTTAGGAATTGTGTTTTTGGGTATGTGACAAATGGGGTCAGTAAATCATGGGCCAGTAGCTGTGGCCAGATCTGGGTCACCATGATTTTTTTTAGTCCCAGTCAGACTGTGTATACACTTGTCTGTATGAAGGGTTCATTTGCAGTTTTACAGCTATAGTCCACCAAAAACGTCTAAATATCTTAATTGCATCCTTTTACAGTACATGTGTATTTATTTTAAAACAGATTTTTTTTTAGGTTGAAACCGATCTGCAGCAGCTGAGTCATCTGAAGTCTGTCATGGGAAAATAAGATTTTCTGACAGGCCCAGCTCAGCTGTGTTAGGTACAGAACTCTCTAAAGTCACTGCACCTTTGGTCGACATTATGTGGATACAGTACACACAGAGTGTGTGTGTGTATACATATATTTGTATGTAGTTTAGGCGTGCAAGCTGACTATTCTTGTGTGCATAAAGCTACATACTGTGGGCACACAGTTTGGGTAAGGGCCCGTGGGTGAGTGCTTTGTTTGCTGGCTGGCTGGTGCTAACATAACCTTGCGCAAGCGAGAGGTGCCTTCCTATCTGGCAACTATTAGTGCTAATGGAAGCATCTCTAATGGGTGTTAATGGTTCATTTGTAAGGCAGTGTGCCTCTGTAAATTCAATGAATGCTTTTTATGTAATCAATGGTGTTGAGCGCACTATCACAGCAATTGTCATGCTTTTTACGATCGCAATGAAGCTATTTATTTGATTACCTTATCCCAGCATTAAGGCCGTAAGCCACAGTGACACTACTGAATAGTAGTTAATTGTAAAATGTCATGTTTTTATTGCACACCAGAATTATTCAAAGCAGAATAGCATTTTTTTAGAACAGTTCATGGTTAAAACCCAGTTTAAGTTGAAGTGCTGTCAGGTTGATAGTTTGAGACAAATATCCTTCCTGCTTGTGTAAGCACTCTGAATGCACCAAATAAATGGCATACCTCACCACAAATGATTATGTAGCGTTTGTGGTTGCAGTAAAACTGGTGAATTTAAAAAAATTATTTGCTCAAGAAATTGTTAAGTATTATAATTTCAGTATGGTGCATGAATGGATTCCCTGTATGTGTTCTATGATATTTTCCCTTTATGTGTCAATGTTCCTCTCTGCTTCAAGTGCATGGATTTGGATACAGGGTCACTTTAATTTTTTATGAGTGTCAGGGGACATGAATGAAGCCAATAGACTATAAAAAAAACATAAAATGTTTACATCAGAGCCTTGACTGCAAATCCATGAATTTGTAGTGAAATGACAACAGATGCAATGACAACCAGCTAGTGCATCTCCTGCTGGTTGTTGGACCATCTACCACAATTTTCCCAGCCTTTGGGAGAACGTTTGTACGAAGAAGTGCAAGTCAAATTGTATTGGTTACTTAGCAGATTAAAGTAATTCCTCCTTTATCATGGTATGGATTTATACCCCAACAGCAATAAATCAAATTCCGTGATCTAGCCTTATTTGTGAATAGAATATTTTCATAAAACATAGAAAATTTGTTCATGGTATTAACATTATTAGAGCCCACTAGACATAAAATAACACCCCTATAGTCAACTACACACTCATATCACCCAATATAGTCGACATATTAAGAGTAATAAACCATTTAGGACATAAATAAAATTCATGTTCGTATGTTACTATAAATGTGTCATGGCGCCCGCACCAAATTACGGGCAGACAGGAAGTGACATCGGGGGTTCAGAGTTCTGTTTCGTCTTGCTGTGAGCTGCAGCAGTAGCCTGTGGTTTTATTAGCAATTATTGTCCCTGTTGTGAACTAATTCAATAAAAGCCTGTTGTTCCGGCAATCATGTCTGGTGCTTGTCTATCTCATTGAACATTACAGTAACAACACAGTACTGACACCTAGTGATCAGTCAAGAATGCAACATGTCTTCAATGTTTCTGACTAGGACTTTATTATATTTGTACTTTTGTGCATTTCGTCATTTTTATGTCTGAAAAGGCTTAATTTAAACAAACAAAATGCTAAATTATGCATAATTATTTACTAATGATAGGGATAACAGCACATATATATTTCGGAAAAATAGTAATAGATTGAAGCTGCAAAACTCCAATCGCAAAGTGGTGAGGGATGACTATGTTTTTGTATTTACTGTATGTATCTCAGATTTTTGTATAAAAATTACTTAAAACAACAAATAGGTAGAACTGACAAAGTATCTGGTAACACAAAAGTGAAAGTAAAAAAACACTTTTGACCATCTTTTCACATATTTGAACTTGATTAGATGTTCATTAGGATAAGGGGCATAGAAGATGGATGGATAGATGTCCATTTTTGCATATACGGTACATGTTGATACACAGTCTCAATTGGCTATAAAATAATAACAATATATTGTAACAATCTTCACAGTTTTGGAGGCACTATTTACTTGAATGCACTCTCCAGTTCTTACCTCATTGTCCGTGCCCACGTCTAGTAGGACAGGCAAGCATTGATGTGGAGGCACACCTCCACAGGCTGTGTACAAGGCCAATTTACCCACTGGAATTCCCATCCCATTGCAGCCAAGGTCTCCCAAGCCCAAGATCCTCTCACCATCAGTGACACACACAGCCTGTGATCCAACACAATGTTCAATAATAATAGTACTGTACTTGCTTTGATGTTTGGAGCAGCATATGCAGTTTTCCCACAAAATAAATCAGGGGGGGAGCAGAAAATAACTGGAAAATAACTGAGAACCATTGAATTAGCAGAATAGTGTCAGCACTCACAGCTAGGTGATTCTCGATTCAATTCTGGCCTTGCAACTCTCTGTGTTGAGCATGTTCTTCCATATTGTGTAAATTATCACCAGCAGAAGTGTTTTGTGTTAAATATCTTTGATATAGTCTCCGGCTTTAGTTTACTTATTCAAAACTGTAAAGACAATAATATCATGTATTTGATAGACTTATAGTAATACTGGTATACATTGAGGCTTATCAGTAGCTGGCTAATTGGGCTACACCAGGGGTGTCAAACTCGTGCCATGGAGGGCCGAGACCCTGCAGGGTTTTCTTTCCAGCCAGTCACTACAGCAGGTGAATTTAATGATCAACACCTCCTTCAATTTGAGGGAAGGAGCTCATCAATTATAGCACCTGTTTCAGTGACCGGCTGGAAAAAAAAGCTGTAGTGTCTCGCCCCTCCATGGCAAGAAATTGAGACCCCTTGGCTAGACCGAGATTTGAACTGAGAACCTCGTGGCTGTGAGGAAGACGTGCTAACCACATTTACAGGCAAAATGCAGTCTTAATGCAGATCAAACATAATCAAATACTTATGACACATTTTGAGTGAGGATTTACCCTGACATCCTTTTCTGGCCAATTCTGAAGTAGTGATGCAATGTGGCCACGATCATGGATAGTGATGAATAGCCCCCTGAAATTAGAGTGGAGAACAGAATAAACTACTTCTAACATATTTCACAACATCTTCTTACAATCAAACATCTTTGTCTATCATAACTTTTCAAAAAGGGGGCATGTCACAAAAATAATGGTGAGATAAACAATAATATTATCAATAGGCACAATGTACCTCAAAGAAAAACAACAGTTAAGCTCTGCTTAAAGGTTAAGCTTCTCTTGCTTTTGAACGTTCACTTCTAAACGAGACTCATTAACTACTGATGGCATTTTGGTCTGATGCAATTGAATGTTGAGCCCAGAGCCCAGGGCCACACCAGAGACTTTGTTGTGGATCCCCCAAGCTGCCGAAACACTTTTTCATCTTCATATCTGCCACTCCTACCATATAATCCACCTTTTTCCATTTCCTACTGGCTGGCATTAAATGTCCTTTGCTGGAAGTCAATCCCGAATATAGAGATCGTGTGTGTGTGGGGGGTCTAGCCACTGTGTCTTTTCTTCCCAGAAAACTCACCTGTTAATAATAATAGCAGTATGGGCCATCTCATTCGTGTGCCAACAATTGTAAAAACAAGTTGTCAGTAGGGAGTGCAGAATTATTAGGCAAGTTGTATTTTTAAAGATTAATTTTATTATTGAACAATAACCATGATCACAATGAACCCAAAAACCCATTAATATCAAAGCTGAATACTTTTAATTTGTTTTTAGTTTTGAGCTATTTTAGGAGGATATCTGTGTGTTCAGGTGACTATTACTGTGCATAATTATTAGGCAACTTAACAAAAAACAAATACATACACATTTCAATGATTTATTTTCACCAATGAATCCAATATAACACCTCAACATTCACAAATATACATTTCTGACATTCAAAAACAAAACAAAACAAATCAGTGACCACTATAGCGACCTTTCTTTGCAAGGACACTCAAAAGCCTGCCATCCATGGATTCTGTCAGTGTTTTGATCTCTTCACCATCAACATTGCGTGCAGCAGCAACCACAGCCTCCCAGACACTGTTCAGAGAGGTGTACTTTTTTTCCTCCTTGTAAATCTCACATTTGATGATGAACCACAGGTTTTCTATGGGGTTCATATCAGGTGAACAAGGAGGCCATGTCATTAGTTTTTCTTCTTTTAGACCCTTTCTAGCCAGCCACGCTGTGGAGTACTTGGACGCGTGTGATGGAGCATTGTCCTGCATGAAAATCATATTTTTCTTGAAGGATGCTGACTTCTTCCTGTACCACTGCTTGAAGAAGGTGTCTTCCAGAAACTGGCAGTAGGACTGGGAGTTGAGCTTGACTCCATCCTCAACTCGAAAAGGCCCCACAAGCTCATCTATGATGATACCAGCCCAAACCAGTACTCCACCTCCACCTTTCTGGCGTCTGAGTCGAACTGGAGCTCTCTGCCCTTTACCGATCCAGCCACGAGCCCATCCATCAGGCCCATCAAGGTTCACTCTCATTTCATCAGTCCATAAAACCTTAGAAAAATCTGTCTTCAGATGTTTCTTGGCCCAGTCTTGACGTTTCAGCTTGTGTGTCTTGTTCAGTGGTGGTCGTTTTTCAGCCTTTCTTACCTTGGCCATTCTCTGAGTATTGCACACCTTCTGCTTTTGGGCACTCCAGTGATGTTGCAGCTCTGAAATATGGCAAAACTGGTGGCAAGTGGCATCTTGGCAGCTGCGCGCTTGACTTTTCTCAGTTCATGGACAGTTATTTTGCGCCATGGTTTTCCACTCGCTTCTTACGACCCTGTTGACTATTTTGAATGAAACGCTTGATTGTTCGATGATCACGCTTCAGAAGCTTGGCAATTTTAAAAGTGCTGCATCACTCTGCAAGATATCTCACTATTTTTGACTTTTCAGAGCCTGTCAAGTCCTTGTTTTGACCCATTTTGCCAAAGGAAATAAAGTTTCCTAATAATGATGCACACGATACAGGGTGTTGATGTCAATAGACCACACCCCTCTCATTACAGAGATGCACATCACCTAATATGCCTAATTGGTGGTAGGCTTTCGAGCATATACAGCATGGAGTAAGACAACATGCATAAAGAGGATGATGTGGTCAAAATACTCATTTGACTAGTAATTCTGCACTCCCTGTATGTCTTATTGAAATCATAACTACATATTACATGCTACATACAACATGACCAAGGTTCCCTCTAAACTGCGCACATGTGCAATCGTGCACTGCTGTCGCATTGTCTGTGCACAGCCAATCCTTGCTGCACATTAAATATGTTCCAACGTGGACTGTAAATAAAATAAACATCCATCCATCCTCTTTCCTCCGCTTATCCGGGTCCGGGTCGCGGGGGCAGCAGCTTCAGTGGGGAAGTCCAGACTTCCCGGCACCCAGCAACCTCTTCCAGCTCCACCAGGAGGACACCAAAGTGTTCCCAGGCCAGCTGTGAGACATAGTCTCTCCAGCGTGTCCTAGGTCTTCCCGGGGGCCTTCTCCCGACTGGGCATGCCCGAAACACCTCACCAGGGAGACGCCCGGGAGGCATCCGGACTAGATGTCCGAACCACCTCAACTGGCTCCTCTCGATGTGAAGGAGCAGCGGCTCTACTCTGAGCTCCTCCCGGATGGCCGAGCTCCTCACCCTATCTCTTAGGGTGAGTCCTGACCACCCTACAGAGGAAACTCATTTCCGCCGCTTGTATCCGCGATCTCATTCTTTCGGTCATGACCCATAACTCATGACCATAGGTGAGGGTGGGAACGTAGATTGATCGGTAAACAGAGAGCTTTGCCTTCCGGCTCAGCTCTCTTTTCACCACGACGGTCCGGTAGGGCGCCCGCATTACTGCAGATGCTGCACCGATCCGTCTGTCGATCTCACGCTCCAACCTCCCCTCACTCGTGAACAAGAACCCGAGATACTTGAACTCCTCCGCCTGAGGCAAGACCTCACTCCCAAACCGGAGGGTACAGTCGACCCATTTCCGACTGAGAACCATGGCCTCGGATTTGGAGGTGCTGAGTCTCATCCCAAAAGCTTCACACTCAGCTGCAAACCGCTCCAGTAAACGCTGAAGGTCACAGCCTGATGAGGCCAATAGGACCACATCGTCTACAAATAGCAGAGACGAGATCCTAAGGTTACCAAGCTGGACTCCCTCAACACCTTGACTGAGCCTAGAAATTCTGTCCATGAAGATTATGAACAGAATCGGTGACAAAGGGCAGCCTTGGCGGAGGCCAACGTTCACCGGAAACAAGCTCAACTTACTGCTGGCAATGCGAACCAGCCTCCTGCTTCGATTGTACAAGGACCGAATGGCACGTAGTAGCGCGCCACCAATCACGTACTCCCGAAGCACCCCCCACAGGACACCACGAGGGACACGGTCAAATGCCTTTTGTAAACAGTGCGAACTGGGGGTTGCTTCCCCTTTCTGAGGTGTCTGACGGTTTGCCAGAACCTCTTCGAGGCTGACCGAAAGTCGTGCTCCATAGCCTCACCGTTTTGCCTCAACCACCGCTGAAGCCGCGTGCCGCTTGGGCTGCCGGTACCTGTCAGCTGCTTCGGGAGTCCCGCAAGCCATCCATGCTTGATCGGACTCCTTCTTCAGCTTGACAGCAGCCCTAACCCCCGGTGTCCACCATCGGGTTCGGGGCTTGCCACCACGACTGGCACCAACCACCTTGCGGCCGCAACTACAACTGGCTGCCTCAGCAATAGAGGCACGGAATACGGCCCATTCGGACTCAATATCCCAGGCCTCCCTCGAGATGCAGGCGAAGCTCTGCCGGAGATGAGAGTTGAAGACTCGACGAACGGGGGACTCTGCCAGACGTTCCCAGCACACCCTCACTACGCGTTTGAGCCTGCCAGGTCTGTCCGGCATCTTTCCCCACCAACTAATCCAACTCATCACCAGGTGGTGGTCAGTTGACAGCTCAGCCCCTCTCTTTACCCGCGTGTCCAGAACATGCGGACGCAGGTCTGATGATACGACCACAAAGTCGATCATAAACCTGCGACCTAGGGTGTCCTGGTGCCAAGTGCACTTATGGACATCCTTATGTTCGAACATGGTGTTTGTTATGGACAAACTGTAATTCGCACAGAAGTCCAGCAACAACACACCGCACGGGTTCAGGTCAGGGAGGCCGTTCCTCCCAACCACGCCCCTCCAAGTCACACTGTCATTGCCCACATGGGCGTTGAAGTCTCCCAGCAGAACTATGGAGTCACCAGCTGGGGTGCTCTCCAGAACCCCTCTGATAGACTCCAAGAAGGCTGGGTACTCTGAACTGCCGTTCGGCGCATAGGCACAAACCACAGTCAGGACCCTTTCCCCAGCCCTAAGGCGTAGGGAAGTAACCCTCTCGTTTACTGGGGATGACTCCAACACAGAGGCACCAAGCCGGGGGGCTAACAATAAGCCCACACCAGCTCGCCGCCTCTCCCCAGCGGCAACTCCAGAGAAGAACAAGGTCCAGCCCCTCTCAAGGAGTTTGGTTCCAGAGCCTAAACTGTGGGTTGAGGTGAGTCCGACTATATCTAGTCGGAATCTCTCCGCCTCTTCCACAAGCTCGGGCTCCTTCCCCACCAGAGAAGTGACATTCCATGTCCCAAGAACCAGATTTGGTCGCCGAAGCCCAGGTCGCCCGGACACCCGCCCTCGACCACTGCCCAAATCACAAAGCACCGGACCCTTATGCTTGCCCCTGGAGGTGGTGAGTCTGCGGGGGGTAAAAAACTAAACACATAACAACTTGTTCTGCACCATTTTGCAGTGAAAATTTTCATTTTCCAATAAAAAAGGGCTTGCTTAAATACGAGCGGCAAAGCCAAAGTAGCCAGTTTGTGTGGAGTGTGGCGTAATGGTGCAAGTTTTACTGCCATGCTTTTTTTTGATGGCCGGACATACAGCGTTACACCGAGTTTGTGTTGCAAGAGACCAGCAGGGAGTTAATTTCCTTTTTTTTCGTTGTCAAAGTAAACTTACAAAAAGCAACACAAACAAAAATATGGCATCAATTTCAAGTACATTTGCAGGATAAAACATTGTCACAAGAGACTGCTTCAAAACAAAGTGAAATTAAAATTGGGAAATTAAAGTATACCTAATTAACAATATAAATAGTAAAAAAGACAATAGTTGAAAAATGAAATGATTAGCTAGGGATTTTCTACAAGATTCAAATGGGAAATTGTATGAGACACTTGCATGGTTGGGAGGTTGAGCACTTAAAAAATATGACAGAATGGAAGTTTCTTACGTTTTGGACAGGTGCGATACTACAGGGTGGATTTCTACCGCTCACAGAGCTCCAAGGAATGCTCAGGTTGTTTTTGTGTATGCTCAAATTCTTGGAAAAATTAGGGGGAAAATTGGACAGGACGTAATAACAGGCCATGTCCTGGAAAAACAGGATAAATTCAGTCTCTGGGCTCTAATTTCTTGGGCTGCACATCTTGGCGGTGGCTGCACAGTGGTAATTTCGTCCGGTTTAACACCATGCGCAGCCAATTTAGTAATCTGGTAGATTAAGGCGTGCCGCAATGGATGTGGCAGCGCAGCAGGGGGAGGTGCCGACTGATTCAGCCTGGCGTAGAGACCATTTGTGCCAAAAGGCTCCGCTGGAAGTACACTGAAAGCTCGCAGGCTCCAACTTGGTCAACTCTCACCGCAAAGAGAAGCACAGTCGGTCCAGTGGTCATTTGGCTTACTAGAGCAAAGTGCGCACAAGTCATCAAAACCCCACTGGTCGGTTTACATAATGTCAGCCACATTTGAATGCAATTATTAATCACAACAACCACTGTTTAAAGTAACTATCTGAATCAGCACATACATTTTGATCTATATTGACAGTACCGTCTGCCTCTGTCACGTAATCTCCTTCTGTCCACCACCTCCCATGTCCCTATCGAGGTCCTCCTCATTGGCAACCACTGGATCTGATATGGATGTGGTTAATTGTATATAAACGGTTAATCAAACGTATTGATATCTTTAAATGTGGAAATGAGAATTGGAAAAATGATCATAATGAATTGGGTAATACAAGTTAATCTCACATGCAAACACAAGTGACAAGGGCCAGACCACGAGCTTGGCAATACTTCTTTTACGCACAGTTTCATCCCCATTATGCAAGGTTTTTGTTTATTCATATTACATACATATTATATCACATTTTCATTTAAAAATACAGGTTACTAAATACGAGTGTCTTCATTAGTGGGCCACCGTGTCTCCGGTGTTCTGATAGTTTTTGTTTTTCCCTTCTTCTGACATCAATAAACCGTTTTTTTTACGGGGCTACGATTCTCAGTACGTCAGGGCAAACCTGATTTACGATACTTGTAATCTCCTGCCAGGCCACTTTTGCATCATGAGCCGTGGAGGTCTGCTCGCGTGTGACCATATATTCGGCCACTGTGAGCTTGGACCTCTCGGACCAAAACATCACTTTCCATCTGGGAGCAGTTTGGCTCTCTTTCGCTGTCTTCATCCATATTCAACGCAATTTGCAATTAGTTTCGGCACATTTAAAGCAGAGGATCTCACTTGATTGGTGAAGATTGGACTGGCTACGTTAAACCCAGTCACGCGCTCTCTCCTCCCTCTTTGCCACTTGCACCGGTAGGAGGGACGGAGGCGTACTTACGCCAAGCTGTGCGTGAAAAGAAATTGCAAAACACGTCCACTGGCGAGGCACAAGAGAAGGTGTGCTTCATGAAATTAGAGCCCCCTGCATTGTTTTCTTGGACAGCCTAAAGCTTTAATGACAAACAAACCTTGCCATTTTTATAAAACGCTTATGCAATGTCGCAGCATTCATTTCCAACCTTGCATTGCATTTATCACCACTAAGATTTTTCATTGATGATGGCAGAGCAGAACCACAATAAAAAACATGAAAAATTTTTGAGTCTAGACTCAAAATCATTGTAGGTCAGGTGCTGGAGAGTGTTTCTCATCTTTGTTATCTACTGTGTTTACTGTGTTATCATTTCAGCAATATGTGTGTAACCTCCAAAATGTTTTGCAGACAAGAGGATGTAACTCACTGCCAGAATATCGGTGAGCCAAAGCAGTGAGATGGAAAGTCTGACCACACAAAGTGACAGTTGCAAAACAACTGTATGAGATGATCAAAGCAGACAAGCAGGAAAGTGGGAATGCCCTAATCTCTGTCAGACTGAATATTACAAAAACATTTCAAGTGCCGCATCCCTCATTCATTTCTCATTTTCTGCCCCTCTGCACTTGGATGTGCTGTTGAACTTATGACAGTGCACCATGAGAAGTAGTAGATCAATGGGGGATGCTGTTTTAAGCGCCTAAAAACACACATAACGTAATTCTTGGCAGACATGACAAGAGCAGCAAAGAGGTGAACTACAATACATGACGTCAGGAGTCACAGGGTTTTATATCCATCACCACTGTGTTAAATCGTGTTGAATAGTAGAGTGTGACTTGGACACTTTTTGTCCTCCATCCATAGAGAGTGAGGGGGTGAGACAAAGAGGGAATGAAACACATGCTGTGGGAACACTGTTGTGGAATGAAGTCATTCTAGCTTGTCGACACTTCATAAAAGGATCAGAAGAAGGAGGATCTTAGGGAGTTAAGGGTGAAAGGAAAATCTTTGTCAGACTCACTGCGCGAGTTATTCCCCTGCTAGTAAATTACTTAAATGCCGCTTATCTTTAAACAGACTTTAAACATTTATTTTGTATGCCACTAATCCTCATTAGGGTCGCGGGTATGCTGGAGCCTATCCCAGCTGGCTTTGGGCGAGAGGTGGAGTACACCCTGGACTGGTCGCCAGTCAATCGCAGGGCACATATAGACAAACAAACATTCACACTTACATTCATACCTATGGACAATTTAGAGTCGCCAATTAACCTACAATCATGCATGGTTTTTTTTTGGAATGTGGGAGGTAAAACCGGAGTACCCGGAGAAAACCCAAGCACGCACGGGGAGAACATGCAAACTCCACAAAGAGATGCCCAACGGAGATTTTAACACTGAACCTCCTGACTGTGAGGCCAATGTGCTACCCACTCGACCACCGTGCGGCCGACTTCAAACATGCTTTCAAAATAAGTTATTACACAATTCTATTGTTTCACCTTGAACACAGTTCATGTTTAACAGTTCTCTGTTGAAACTTTGATTTGTTTGCAAAAATGATTGCTCTACAGGTAAAATTATAGCAGGATTGTTTGCTATATAAGTGCAAAGTTAACTTGAATGAATATTTTTTGTTAATAATAAAAACTCACTATTTCAGCAATATGTTCTATAAGTTTCATCATAATTGCACAATTTATTTGCTTTTAACCACTTATACTATCTACTTTGCATTCCTGGTCAAAATGTTAAGACCATTTAAAAAATGCAAGAATTACATTTTGCACTGTTCGATTTTAAGGAGGTTTTTAGTACAGCTTCAGAATGCAAAAAGAAAAATTGGAAATGAGACCAAAAAATCAGTGGGCAATTGATTGCAACAAGCATTAAAGTGAAAATGGCTGTTCATAGAAATCAAATGTTCTAAAAAGGACAGTAATGAGTAGTTTTGCCATTCTTGTTAATCACCTCATAAACTGCTTTGGGCATGCTTGATGCCAGTGTTTTCTTGATGCCAGTGGGAATGTCACTCCACACCACTTCACAGAGGGCATCCACTGTTGGGAATTTATGTCCATTTTTGTAAACTTTCTTCGCCATCCATCCCCAAATGTTCTTAATTGGATTTAGATCAGGAGAACACGCAGGATGGTCTAAAAGAGTGAGGTTATTTCCTCTGGAATAAGTCAGTAGGGCATTGCAAACTGCAGAGTTGTTCTGTTGAAAAAGCACATCATTACCACACAGACACAAGCATTCACTGATGAGGGATCCGCTCTGCAACATCCACATAGCCAGATGCCATTTGACGCCCCTGCACAACCAGAAGTCCCATTATTCCATTAAAGGAAAATGTACCCTGGATCAACATCACTGTGCCATGTGGAAAACATCTCAGGTGAGCTCTCCTTGTCATGCTAGTAACATTGGAAGCCATCAGGACAGTCAAAGTTACATTCTTTTCTCATCAGAGAATAACAATTTCCTTCTCCTTTCAATGTTATATGTTTGGTGCACTGTGTGCAAAGTCCAAAAGATCCCAAAGTGCAAATTCTTGCAACTTTTCAACTGTAGTGTATGTCACATTCATCATACCACACTGCAGTGCTGCAGGTTTCCTGACTGTGGATTATTTGAAGTCAGTTTTCTATCGTGCAATAAATAGTAGTATACATATAGTAATACTAGTGGAAGGAATAATCACATTAAGTGTATGACATGTCTCCAATGGGCACTTATGCCTGCACTTATGCATGAGCCAGTGCAACAGGGACTTTATGATTTCTATAGCGCGAGACGCAATCACATTGATTAGATAACAATGTGGAAGGACGTTCATAGAGTTCTCACAGTAGTCAAACAAACCAGTTGTGCCAATTACAGTATATTTAGTGAGTATTCAAACCCGTCTAGTGACTCAATAGTGACAAATCATATAACTTTTTATGGAGACAATAAAGTAGAATCGAAGCATGTACCATAGTACGTTTTGAAGTTAATGTCTTTTAACGAGCAGCGGGGGATGCCGTAATACACCACACCACTGCCATCTATCACCTTAAAAATATTAAAGCTTCTTTTCTTACTGAGGAGTTGGCAACAATACTGATACAATTTGGACTTTTGGTGTCACTCGGGGAAAGGCATGGTACTTGTAACTTGTCCAGAACCTAAACAAGATAGCAGCAATGGAAAGGGGTGGATACGGTATTCTTTACATTTTGGAATTTGCTATCTTTGACAAATTGATGACTTTTTTAGGTCAGTGGATTGAATATTTGACTCGGCATTTCTTTCTGTTTGTTAGTCTGTGAGCCAGACTGCTGCTGGGGAAATGGCAGTATGGAACAGCTGTTCATTTTTTAGATGAAAGGAGGGCCACATAGCTCTGAGCTGCCATGTCTGGTTCCTCTCCTAAGAGCATGGCGAAAACAGAAAGGCTAAAGAAAACAACCTGATGACTTGAAACAGCACTGCCGCTGACCTGCTACACAAGACAAAACCCACTGGTGCGACTGTGAAAAAGCTGGTTCACACTGTGACCCTCAACACACCGAGCCCTGCGAGGAAGACGGCCTCCATACTTTGACCCGTGTCCACACTAAATGCAACCCAGTCACCATTCTTCAGCCTCAACGCACGACCTTAATCTTCAATGCTAGACACCCTCCATTAGTGAACCACATAAGGTCAAACTGACACAATGATGACCGAGACTATCAATCATATTCTAAGTTTAATGAAATATAATTTCTGTATTCAACTATTACAAAGTTGTAGACTCGAGGCATACATTTGTTAAGTTATAAGATGTACTGTTTGTTTACTAGTATTACAGTACATGATCATAATCGTCATACGTATTGGCTAAAAAGTAGGGTGTAGCTTTGTGTCATGTTCCAAGATAAAATAACATAGCTTTCTACTACAGCATTGTAGATTGTTTTTTATATCCAAAGTAGTTCCAAAGCCTAGTTTTTGTGGTCATTATGGTGGAAGATGCAGACATAACGGTGTTTGTGCAACCAATATACATTGACAGTTTTTATTTGACAGTTCTGTACATGTAAGCATTAAGAAAATTCAGCCAATTTCATCGTTAACTCTGTTGCTTATACATGCAAACTGCAAGGCAAATGAAAAACATATATTTCTTGACAAATAAATACTTGCAAATGGAAAAAAATTATATATATATATATATATATATATTATACAATATTAAATAGAAAAATATTTATTGATGAATACTTGCAAATGGTAAAAAGTATAAATGTAATTCCAAATCGCTCTATGCGTGGTCACTAGGAATCTGTACTCTATATTTTACAACTTGTGCATTAACTTGACAGTACATCAGGCATTCATTTTTACTCCATAGTCCAGAATAACTGAGTCCAACAATGAAAATAGTGGTATAAAGATATACTCCTTCTTGGACAAAAAATAAACAGATTTTAAATATCGCTTGAGGAAAGAACTCCCTCATGTAGATCCGTGGCTTTTCAAAACACATTTATGTGGGAGTACTAATCCAAAATTAACACACTAGACTTGTCTGCCAGGCCAGCTGCTGAGATGCTGGAATTAATATTTTAGTTGGAAGGCTCAACTGGTTTTCACAGTAACAAATGCATGTCGTTTATAATAATATCAGATTTTCTGTGCAAGTATGTTGTGCACATATTTTTCTAAATTAAGCATTTTAATGCAAAATGGCTTAATGAATAAAATACAAAGAGTTGGCATTCAGAAGATGCATTCAAAGATGCTGTGAATGACGTGTAGTATCCTACACTGATCACTAGGTGGCCAAACCTGCCTGTCAAAGCCTGATCCCATCAGATTTCAGAAGTTAAGCAGGATAGGGCAGTACTTGGATGGGAGACATCAGAGGAACACCATGTGCCACCGTGGGAGCAAATAAACTTTCCTTGTGTCCTTAGGCAAGGCACTTCACCCACATTGCCTAGTATGAAAGTGGTGTCGGTGGTGGTCAGAGGGACCAATGGCGCAGGCTCACTTAAGTCAGTTTGCCCCAGGGAACCTGTGGCTACATAAGTGGCTTACCATAACCAAGTGTGAAGTGAATGAATAATGACCTCAGTGTAAGCGCTTTAAGAGGCTTTGTAAAGCGCATAACAAGTGTGAGGCATTATTATTTTAAAAAATGTATCTCCAAAAGGGGGCGTGGCTAAAAAGTTTAGGAACCATTGCATTAAGTCAACACCATATATTATATTAGAAATGAAAAACTTTAGTACAGTTCGGTCTCCTCTCATCTGTGTTATTTAATACTGTAATGGTTTCCATGGAACGTATCTGTCCATTATATTCTAAACAAAATGTTAAGTAAAATGGAATGTATCCATGTTGTATGTAAGGAAGTAGTTTTGCTCTTACCCAACATTTCCTCTGCACAATGAATTGATCAGGGAAGCCAGACAAGGAGTATGCACAATCGTGCAAATGGTAATTCTAGATGCTTAAGTTTAAAGACCTTTAGATGCTCATGCTAAAGAATAGCATGAGCTAAAATGACAGAAAATCCTCACAGACACGCAAAACAGTATATGACCAAGTACCCAAGCAACCACCAAAATAGGCTAATGAAGAGCAGAACTCTGTGGGAAAAGAGGTCCTTGCAGCGCCAATCAATAACCACATTTTGTGCCACAGCCTGAAATGACATAAGCTCAGAGCAGTTGAAATAAAATGACCACTTTCAATGGAAAAAATGACTGTAGAAAAGCTCCAGAAAAAGGAAAAGTAGTGTAGAAGAAAATGAAAGAGTATGGCAAAGATAAAACTAGTTATTCAAATAGTTGGGGAACTATTTCGTATCAGCTGGACAAACACAATTATGTGGTTCCAAATGCAGTATCATTTCCTCATGATTGTATGCTGAATTTCAAGTAGGGCATGCAATGGTACAAAGGAACTTGAGTTCAACAAAGACCTCTCATCGCTTTGACATGAGTACTACTTTTTCCGGACTGTATCCCTCTTTTCCTTTTCTTTCACACCCTCCTCCCACTGTTCATCCCTTCAAAGACAATGTGCTCTTCTTCTTCTGCCTCCCACCCAGCCTGGCGTGCTCACACTTTGGTTTTTCCATCACAGCACTCAACAAAGTGCCAGAATTTGCCTCTTTTTACACAAGTAAAAACCAGCTAAAGCCTCATGCTCTCGGAAAATCAAAATCTACCCCCACCCTTCATTCCACCGCACCCCACTGAAGTTCCACTCGGCAGCAAATATTCCCTTGTTAAGGAGAGGGGAAACTCAAGAGTGTTTTGTACCAAAATGAACAGTCTACCCAGTCTCATCAGCCTTTCAACACCACCCCTGGCATGCTGAGGAAAAACATACAAAGGCCAGGAATCTTCGACACCCTCCTTCCTGATGGAGGAAAATAGAGTGCGAGGTTCTGCAATTTCAAAGACAGACATCCACTGTAGCTGTCTGTGTGAAATACAAAACTCTGGGTGTCCAGACCAGGGGTGTGGATGTCCAGTTTATCGTCTCAGCCAGCCTTACATAACTCAACAGGCAAGAAACAGCAGGATAGACATCGTTCCAGCACAGGAAGGAACTGCTAAAAAAATCAAAAGCCACAAGCCTGATGAACCCAGCTGGTTATTAGATGAGTTTCAGCCCCATGCAGCCAGGTTTCCTTTCCATTTGTGGTTTCAAACCTATAAAACACATCCGTGGTTTGCCAATGACATTCAAGTGGGATTCAAGACCATACCAAAATGAAAGGTATCTGTGCACAGGAGTAGTTGTACTTTTTTTTGTGTGTATGATGCAATGTGTTTGCAGCCATACTGAACCTCAGAATTAACTTTAGAATAATGAGGAATAGGATGGAGGCATGAAAAGCTAGTGGCAAATGCAATAAGAAAAACTACAACTTCAATATTATCCAATGATATTCACAGAACACTGGATCAAATTTCATGGGTCGCTAGAAGACAGATGGGGAAAATCGTCATGACTTATGGCACAAGTGAAAACTCATCTACAGTATGCCATAATGCAAAAGGTATCATAATCAACATGTTAGGTGAGATCTATTTTATATCTACATCATATAGACAATATATTTACACAGGCTGCAATTACCAGAATGTCTTTTGAAAGAAACTGTGATGGAAAAATAATAGCATATAAATATTAAGAAGACCTGTCACTGTTGCACACCACCTCTCATCAGCCATTTTTCTACAGTATGACCTGCCTCAAATTACGCCCTTTCATGCAGCTAGCATGTGTGATTCCTGGCCAATGCCCAACACCCAGTCAATGGAGATATCCATTGCTGGTCCCATGTCTGGATCATTGTGAGGGTTGCGTCAGGACTTCTGGCCTAACAAATGCCATACAAATCATGTGAGTTAGCAGCACGACTTGCTGTGTCAACTCCAAACGAGAAGCATAATTTAATTATCAACCCACTTCTATCAATGTTCTTATTTTATGCAGTATGTTTTACTTTATAATGACTGACATTTAAATTGAAAAATCATTTTTAGGGTCATGAAATCAAAATCAGTTACCAATGTACTACTGAAGCCATCAGTGAGTATTAATGAACATCTATGAGTTTGACAGGGGAAAAGTTAATGTCTCATAAAGAGTTGACATTTTCTTCAGTGATCTGGTTGAGTGCTGCTCAACTGAGTGGCACTGCTGCAAAAAACAATCACACAGTTAGACCATCTAGTAGAGGGGTCTCAAACTTGTGTAGAGGCATGCACAAATAGTATAGAATAACTACATTCAAATAATGTGGTTGCTTATTAATTTTAACATCAAACAACATTGATGTCCCATTAAAAACAAATAATCAATTTGTACTGAAACAGCAAACATGTTGCACAAACGTACAAATAATTTACAAAATTACCATTTTAGTATGTCAATTCTTAAATACAGTATTAAGAGATACACAACAAGGTAAGTCAATTTTAACATTATACATAACTAATCCTCTGCAGCTGGTGCACATGAAGTTTTAGGGGATACACCAGTCATCATAGAAGGGAGGTTCTTACACATTTGTTCTTACACAACAAAACAAACAAAAACAGAGCCCACTAGCCTTTCTTTCAAGTTCTTATTTTTTTCTCTTACCCAAGATATCATTTATAACATGCAAGAGGAGTAACTGCATTAATAAAATAATATGAATGCATGATATGTGCAGTTTGCCTGTGTGTGCCCTGTCCAGGATGTACTATGGTCTACCTACTATACCTAGGCTCCAAAGTCAACTCACCCATGACCCTTAACAGGATATATGATGAAAAATAAATGAATAAAGAGAACAAATATGAAAAAGAAGGTGCAGTGAGGAGCTTATAGGAAGACAAGTGGGGAGTACGAGATGGAATGTAAGGATGGATGTAGTAGTTGAGGGCAGTTCCAGTTTATGTAAAACTCTGAGGGGTCCAAGAATGTGCAGATGCAGTTCCAGCTTCAATGGCATCCTTTGCGAGACTCCATGCTGTCTGCGCTCACCATACAGTCGGCACAGCCATAATGGCACTCACACAACACGTGACAAGACTAAAAACGCTTCATGGTGGAATTTATCAAATTCTCTTCATGGCAGTACACACATCCATCAATGTTTCCCTGTGCACTCTTACATAACGCCAGAAACTGCCATTACGTCCATGTTGCGGTCACACTTGCAATCACGCCAATTGTCACAAATCCATTCCAACCAATCCCCACAACTTTTTTTTTTCAATCAAATTTGTCCATGAGTAGCGCTCAAAGATGCACGTCAATTGTCTGGCCAAACAACTGTGATCCTCCATCCTTTACTTGCTTCTTCACTTTGTTTACTTTGACAGAGATGCCGCCTTCCTCTCATTGGTTTTGTTTTATACACTTGTGAGCAGTACAGGGGTCGTATCACGCATATAAAGGGCGCCCATCACATATACTCATATCCTGACCTGATGAAGAAATGAGCGCTGTGCACAAACAAATATTAATCTTTTTTCCCTACTCATCTTTGCAGTGTCCCTTAGAGAATGTCACCCCTGTGCAACTACCTACAGTATGTAGCCCATTGTAACAACTGCCACTATGCATGTGATTGTAAAAAAAAATAATAAAAGCACAACCGACTTGAGACCAGCTAAGGTCAGAAGTATGAAACGACTCCTGAGACTCGACAAAACTCAACTTTTGCCTTTTTCAACATATGCCAAAAATTTACATTAATTTCAACTTTGACTGCTGTAACAAAGACAAAATATATTTCATTTCACTTTCTCTGTGGATTTATAAGGGAACTGCAGCAGGGGGGGTAAAAATAACACTTTTTGAATCGTGCATCCAGCCCAAGCACAAATGGATAACAGGGGTTGTTATCTCATATGACGTAGCTACATGTTACTGGACCAATTTTTATTACAGATGTTTTAATGGTTGGCCCCTGATGCTCAAGGCAGTGAAATTAAGTCAACATTCATTCTAATTTTGCATTTGATTGTTTTGGCAGCTGTGGAACTTCCAGTGTACAAATCTGCACATGTATGAGTTTTTTGAATGACTGTTCCATTCACTTTGCACAGGGGGAATCACACATATAAGATACCCAAATGTTCTGCTTGTACAACACAATGGAGACTCTTCACAGCTGCAGTACAAGAAGAGAGGTGTTTGAGTTACATGAGTATCAGATACGCTTTATAATACAGTCAGTAAAGCGTCTTGTCTAGTGTAGAATGGGGACATAAAACTATTAAGTAACAGATTATCTGTATTGGCCACAAAAAAATTACGCCACATTGTGCAGGCTATGGATTCACTGCAGGGACATAAGAGACGGCCACCGCTCATAGCATTTAGCAAGCTACTGAGCAAACTAGTTAGTCTCTATATATATTAGTTCTAAACTAAAAGTGGTGTCTGGGGAAAGAGGACAGAGTAAGAAGCCAAAAACATACCACTTCCACTTCAGAATTACAAGACCATAAATACCGTACATCTTTTTACATTGATTTACAGTATGTTGGGTTTAAAGTAAGTAATGTACAGTCCTCAAAGCCCTGGATGGACTGTTTGATGAACTGTTTTCAAAAGTTAGTCATAATGAAAAATCAGTGGCCAAGATTTACAGTTTGTGGAGGGCAAAGGTCATTTAAACTTGCATCTGGTGTTAACTAAACCCACAAATGCCCCAAACTGCAGCCCCACACATAGTGTTACAGTGTTCTTAGTGGATGAGATCGCAGCCCTTCAGCTTATAATCAGCCATGTCGGAACTTCTGGGACAGCAGCTTCAACTGATGCATTTCATTTGGGAACTCTCTTAGGAAAAAAGGCTAATGTTCTAAGACACAAATGATTCTGTATTATTATTTGGTATAGATAACATTTAATAGTAGGCTTGCACAGTGTCGTCATTATGCACCACTAACCAATTAAAGAAATGGCAATTACAATTAAAAAGAAGTGTTGCAGACCTAGTACAAAATACTGTATGGCTTTACATTCTGTGCTCATAAAAGAGTAGGAACATTGCTGACAGTATTTAAAGATGAGACATGAAAATCAAGTTGAAAGACCGGAATATAACAAGACATCTTGACTTTTTTGGAAGAAACAGCCCTAATTATGGTCATGATGGGAACAGGGGAAGATGCCAAAACACAAACAACCTATGCCACATGCACAACATTTTTGTTTTCTCAAGTTGGAGGCAAATTTACTACAAAAAGTGGAAATCTAAGCAAAATTAAATATTGAGACAGACAAACAGGCAGTTAGACAGATAGATAGATCCAACAGACTTGTTAATTGTGTCAAGCTGTTTATTACACAAAACTGCAAGTTTATAAACTTTGGCTTTGTTCAATTACAGTATCACTTGAGGCTGTTTTTTTTTTTTTTTTAGATTTTCAATGACTATTTCATTTTTTTTTCTTAACAAGCGACTTCGGGTCAGTAGTATAAGATAAACAATTTAATTTTGACTCTTGACATGCCTGTATGCACAATGCACTATTGTATGGGAAAACTAGCTAAATAAAAAATACATAAAAATTATCTATATTTTCAGTCCTATGGTTTTTCACGATTAATTAAGACCATTTTCTCCACTGGAGTTAAACTAAACCTGGAATTTTTTCACATGAAAGTTGTCTTTTTCTGGCCATTTTGAGCATTTCATCGACCCCACAAATGTGATGCTCCAGATACTCAACCTACTGAAGGGAAGGTGGGTTTTATAGCTTCTTTAACCAGCTAAACTGTTTTCCGTTGTGCTAACATGATTGCACAAGGCTTTTCTAATCATTCATTAGCCTTCTGACACAATGAGCAAACACATTGTACCATTACAGCACTAGAGTGATAGTTGCTGGAAATGGGCCTCTATACACCTATGTAGATATTAACCAAAAACCAGACATTTGCAGCTGGAATTGTTATTTACCACATTAACAATGTATAGATTGTCTTTCTGATTAGTTTAAAATTATCTTCTCTGAAAAATAACTATTACTCAAGCATTTGTATAACCAATTGTAATATTGTTTTTTGATTTTTAAAGCTGACATTTTACAGTTGAGGTGAAAATTGTGGTCTTGCACACATAATCCTGTCTGGATGCTACCACTGTTTCATTCCTAACCCTGAGAGACAGTTGCAGTAGTGCTGAGTTCTTAAACTTTGGCCCGCTGCCAGAAATCCACTAATGACCGACCAATAATCATCCATTTCTATCCACAAGATGAAGTGAATCATGTCATTAACCCAGAGAACTCCCTGAAGAGCCTGACTGACTTAGAAGGCTTTTTCAGTTTATTTGGGAATTCAATGAAAGTACACATCACATGCTGACATTGGAATTTCATTGGAAAAAAAGATGAGTAATATTAGCATGAAGTAATATTATAAATTAGTCTATATATTTATATCTGTCAAAAAACAAACAGTTAATACAAGTCCGTAGAACAAAGCTAACTCACAACATGCTTTTATAGTTGCAAAAAACAAGCGTGACAAAGAATGATTAATATTCACCACTAAATACCATTAACACCACTAAATATCCTCTTGAGCCAACAAACCTATATGGCTATAAGTAAGTATGTCTTCTAATCTTCTATGTGAATGTGTGCCTTTCTCCAGTTTCTCCTTCTTCCCTCTGCCCCATCTAAAGATCAGTGAATCCGCCGTGTTTTCACACTTAATGGTGCTTGACCTTTGGTTTTCTGTACAGAGTCAATGTTGGAGTGTTTAGACTCCATGGGGGCAGATTAGCTGGTAAATTCAGGCAAGACAAGGAAAGACTGCAGTTTCTTAACAGAAACCCTTTATATCTATATATATATATATATATATATATATAGTTCCAGTGATCAGAGACCTAATCCGAGCCGTGATGGTGGTCCAGCTAAAAGACACGCATGCATACACACCCACAGAGGAACTGTTGTCTTGTTCATGTCAATGCAGATAGTTCAGCTGATTTAAATGCACAGCAAAGGAAATATAACAACCAACTGCACATTACAAAGTTTGGATTTAATGTTGCATGAAAATATCAAGTATATCCATCCATCAATCCATCCATTTTCCACCGCTTATCCGGGTCCGGGTCGCGGGGGCAGCAGCTTCAGTAGGGAAGTCCAGACTTCACTATTACTATTACTATTAGATTACTATTGCAACAACACATCATCAGTAGGGTAAAACTAACCTGTCTCACGACGGTCTAATCCCAGCTCACGTTCCCTATTAGTGGTAGGTACTTCAAGTATATCACATTGTTAATTATTTACTTAAGTGAAAAAAATGACAAAGAAAATGACGTAATGGAGAAAATGTAGGGATAAATTCTCTTAAAAAACACGCAATGCAGAGCATATACTATACTAAAAATAACCTCTCCATGTAAATACAACGAAAAATGCACATACACAGACAATGCCACTTTTATGAGGTACTGTCGGTTACAATATACAGTCGTCCCTCGCCGCTTTGACTATTTGGTTGGCTAGGGCTTTCTAGTCAAAACATGTTGGACAAGTCACATGTAGTATTCTGGCCACTAGGCATTAGTAATGTTACACTGAAGAGACATTACATTACCTTAAAAAATATGTTCACCTCCCATTCCTTGTGGAAGTGGTAAGTTTATGGTTTCTTACTTTGTCTTTCTTCCCCAATTTGTTTGAAACCCTTTCAATTTAGGATAAATAATTTGGGTGCTAACTAGGTAGCAAGCTATGTTTAAAGTGTTGACCTTCTCTTGCATCCCTGCAGTGATTCCGTAGCCTGTGCTTTGCACAATGCGGTGTAAACCAAGAATAACATTAAAGTAAAGTTGACTATTGGGGTGTTATTTTCCATCTACAGTCATGTCTACAAAAACATTCAATTAATTAGTATTAATATTAAGTCCTACCTTGGAGAAATTCACTGCAAGGGTCTGGAACCAATTAACCATGATAAACGAGGAATGATTGTATATATATTACAAGTACAGAGAATAGCAATTATATCAGTTTGTCTGTGAACCATGAATTGTGAACTATTGTGCAGAAAGGTATAGAGGAAAAGAAAATAAAGGAAAAAAGACTGCAGTACACCATAATGTATCAAGTTTGTCAGAAGATCAATATACAAGTGTGCTTGGCAAAAACTGGGTCATAGATATTGCTGAAAGTCATGTCCCTGATGTATGATTCTGCTAACTACCACCTGATGTAGATTGTATTGATTGATCCTTCATTCCCCCAAACTCAGACATCATGTCCATATCCACTGCGCTTGGAGCCTGACAGAGAGCGTATGACCCTGTAGCTCACTTACAAGTGAGAAATGAAACATGCAAGAAATATTTTCCGCATTGTTCTGTAGGAATAGGGGGATCTCGATTTTTTTGGCAAGCAAGTTATTTGAAGAAGAGCTCTGTTTTTTAAAGGGATCCAAAGTAAACATGTATGAAGAAATACGGGGAAACACTTGGCGATTAATATTCTATGGTGATGTTAGCGCTGCTGGGAAGGACTAAATGATGGGGGAAATAAACCTCTTCTATTATTTTTTTTCATATAATTTTAAACTGTGTCAAAAACAGACTGCTGATATCATTTGAACTGAAGTACCAAAATATTCCCCATCTTTTTGTAAAAGAGCTGTAAAGTATGCATTGCTGCCAGCTACAATAACTTATGTATGTGTTTAGGATAGGCCCTCACGGTGGTCATTTGACTGTCAGGTGGACTTAAACCCACCCGAATAAAGTTAAATCCAGTGACTGGTCCAAACAAAACAATGTAGCCCCAAACACAACATTTGAAACAATGAAAGCTTTACCAGTTTTAATATATAGTACAACTGGTGAAAGAGTGTTGCTCTTACTGTATATGGTCAGACTTGATGAACCTGATGAACCGAGTTAACACAAGGCAGCAACTGAGACCTCAAATGAACGTTAAATCCATTCAAGGTGAACCCTGAACAATGTACAGTGGTTTTCCTTAGGCTGAGCTGTCCAACCAAATGTCAGCTAAAATGGCTTACCGCAACCTCCAAATCTGGATCATCTGGCAAATAACTGTAGCCTTAGTATACATGCTTGTATGTTGTCATGTTGGCTTTTACACATACTACTTAAAAGGATATAGGGTAAAAACCCAAAAGTCTTGATCACATTTTTATCTAAATTTGTTTTTCATTTTTGAAGCGGCATCACGGTGGATGAGTGGTTAGCACACTATCCACACAGTCAGGAGATCTGGAAGACCTGGGTTCAAATCTCCGTTGGGCATCTCTGTGTGGAGTTTGCATGTTCTCCCCGTGCATGTGTGGGTTTTCTCCGGGTACTCAGGTTTCCTCCCACATTCCAAAAACATGCATTTTAGGTTAATTGGGGACTCTAAATTGTCCACAGGTATGAATGTGAGTGTAAATGTTTGTTTGTCTGTATGTGCCCTCCGATTGACTGGCGACCAGTCCAGGGTGTACCCCGCCTCTCGCCCAAAGCCTGCTGGGTTAGGCTCCAGCATCCCCGTGACCCTATTGACAATAAGCGGTATAGAAAAATGAATGAATGAATTTTTGAAGCAAATATATGAGGATGACAACACATGTAAATAACAATAACAACTTAATGTTGAAGAACAACACATTGGTACTCATTTGTGAACTGTACTATATTTACAACAAGTTAGGTCTTAAGTTTAATTTACACACTGTTAAAGATGAACGTGGCACTACAAGCGTTTTTAAAAACACTCAAGTGTCATGATTGAGCAAATTACAGTTTTAATCAGTGATTGTACAGTTTAAACTACTATTTCATTTTTATCATTCTATGAAATTTGATCCACCAATATGTTCTTACTTTTTTCTTACGTCTATAGTTGAAAACTCTTACAAAATGTCCAAGTGGGATTTAGAAAAGGTGTGACGTCAAATTGTATTGTATTGCTTGTCAACATTGGCCTTTTTCCCAATATACAATATGCCAATATTGTCCAACTCTCAATTTCTGATTCAGATGGAATTAACACATATCTGTTGTTAAGTTATTGGATACAGCATCAGCAACATACACCATTTCTTAAAATCAGTTTTCATTATAAGGAAAAAAAAACAGATACCAATATTGACCAATATTACATTTTTATGCCAATATCCGGTAATCCCAAGTATGTTGCCATGCATGTGTTTATCTGACTATACAAGAAGACAAAAGAAAACCTCAGCTAATACAAGGTAAGCTAAAAGTAACAATTGTTGTTGGGAAATTGGAAATGATGTCACGATCTGTATGTTTGTCTTCGTGACAGTGTTGCTTTTGTTCCTTTTTTTTGCCTCAGTTCCTGATTTGTACTCTTATTTTGGTAGTACTTCCTGTTCTGTTCCGCTCACCTTTACTTTTTTTATTCTTTCGCACCTACTTCTAATTTGTTTGGCAGTATTTAGTTCAGCTGTGTGCTTGGCCACTGGTCAGTTCATTGTTAGTTTTGCCCTCTTCCTGTATTGTTGCGTGTTGTTTTCTCCGTGTGACGTGACACTCTTTTGTTCCTGCCGCTGCTTTGCAGTTCCTTAATTAAAGTTTCCTCCAACTTACCTGCCTGACGTCCAGCTTTCTGCATCCTCGGGGTCGTTACTCCATGCCGCGACAACGAAATCATAACAAATTATATACATTGAGTTTCAATAATTTTCCTGCTCTGATTTCCTGCTTCAATTCATTATGTGATTCACACATAAAATGCTAATATTTTCAGTAAATATCATACCATACTTTTTGGACAAAGTAGCACCTTTTGTCATATTCTGGATGGGTCTGTGTCTAATATATCAATATTTACTATGTTTTAAATGTGAATTCTTTCTGACTCACATGAACAAGAGTAAAAATTCTGTGTTGTGGAATGAGATCGGGAGCTTGGTGAACTTGCTTACTACTAATTTTAATTTTCTTCTTGAACTCAGTGGTTTGTTATGTCCTTCTGCCGCTTAAGGTATCCTGGTTTGCTTTTTGTAAACAAATTTCCAAATTTAGGTGTGGCAAGCATTTGTGTATGTGTGTAAGTGTCACCTTGGTCTTCTAATAATCAGGCCATATTGCTGGCAAGCGAGGCCCACGGTGGGGGTGTAAATGATGGGCATGAATCTCTCAATGTCTGAAGTCAGCACACGATAGAAGAGCTTCTCACTGTGGTCCTGGAGTCCCATCAAAAACACATATCTGAGAACGACAGGGATGAACACAGTGGAAAATTTCAATGTTAATCTTTAAGCTCTTGAGGATCCGTACCTGCCGTACTGAGAAAGCCCCTATTGAAGTTTTATCAAAGTCAGATGTTAAATTTAGTGACGCAACAGGCAAAATCGGCGGAGCAGCAAAACAACACATGAGAGTGAATATACACTGCCTGGCCAAATGAAAAAAATTACGGTCTGGATTTAACCGAGCAAATGTTGGTGGGGTTGCTGCACTCAACAGCTGTTCAGCAAATGAGCCTAAACAATGAGGTCAGCTGACTACCTGAATATACGAAATGACCAAGTTACTCCATCCATTTGTCTTCCCTGATGGACCATTCATATTCCAAGATGACAACGCCAGGATTCATTTTCATAATGTGAAAGTGAGACATCTCTGTCACACCACAGAGTCCAGACCTAAACTCTTTTGAGACCGGTCATCAACACAAGATCTTGCTGAAACATTAATGCAACTGTGAACAGAAATAAACAGCAAATATTTGCCGTAATCAGAGCTAAAGACGGTTCAACAAAATATTAGAGTGTGTGACTTTTTCTTCTGGCCAGGCTGTGTAAGACAGAAAACAGAAAAAGGGGATGGAGTGAGTGAGTGAAAAAGAAAAAAAAAAAAGGGGAGGGGGGCGATTCAGATCTGCTGTACAATAACTACTTGTATCTTAGATGTATTGCACAAGCCTTTTATTGTTCTTGTGGTAGTTTGGCAGAGAACTTAAAGTTTGCATATGACACAAACTAGGCAGAACATGCCAAAAAGGGTTATTTATAATCAGTACAGTTTCCATAAGTGCTCCAGCACAAGGTGGTTCTTGTTGAGTGGATAAAAGGTTTCTATGCCCTCTCTGCTATGCATTAAGCTGCACAATGCATGATGGTAAAAGCTGATTTTGAGAAATTTTGGAAACTTTGTTTTTAGTTTCTGCCACCTAAGTGTCAGCAGTAGGTGAATTTGTACAGACTTGGGCTTATGTGTTCTTGAGTCTTGCTGCGAACAAAAAGAAAACTGCAACTACAGTAGTTGCTGAAAAGATACTTGTTTCCTCTCTGTGGAGAAATTTAAATGAATTAATGTCTGCACTTTAAGTACAGAAGTAAGTGTGTGTGTCGGTGTGTGTATGTCTGTGTTTGTGAGCGCGAGACAGAGACTGTGTTGGCCACCTTGAGCACAAACATTAATGACAGATGGCGTGAAGATTTCATGAATTTCAATTTGATGGTTCAGACAAAAATTTTGAATATTTTATCTGTACTGTGTTTAAAACCACATGTTGTGGCACAAATCCAATCTGGAAATCAGTGAATCCATTTGGTTGTAATTGTTCATACTGCCAAAAAAAAGTAATGCATGAGCAAAAACATACACTTTGAACTGTGACATAGTAAACCAGGATAACTAACATTCTGTTGTAGTGTTAACATTTTTACGTGGTATCCTTGCTTAGGGCTGGACATTTCACATGCAGCCAAGAACTCTATCCTAATCTTTTCTAGCACAAATGGTCATGCAACTCTGGTCTGCACATGTATTTTTAGTTTCCTAATGTTCTATAATAACACCACTGGGAAAGAGACGGGCCCTTACTGCATCATTGCAGTTAGCAGTGCCTTGGAATATTTATTAGCCCCTCTCGATGACACAGTAGCACTGGATATGTTAGTCCCCTGCCAACATCTTGGATATTAATCAAGGCATGAAATTTCACTGCTCTTGCCATAACTTGTCATAAAAAGAAAAAACTTGGAGCATAATAATTAAGGAGGAAAATTAGTTAATCAGAATATTAAATTAATCTAGACAGGGTAACTGGCAGATGAATCAGTAGCAAGTTGAAACAGAGAAGGCTGTAGCAATGACAAAATTACGTTTAATAATCCACAGTAGCAAAGCCAAAGTATAGAATTCATTCAAGGGGCAGAGACCAATTGTTAGCGACATGAATAGGGCATGGAGATTAAAAGCATAAGCCTTTTTAGATGTTGCCATGGCACTAAAGGAAGTGCTTAGCAAGAATTCTATTTAAATCCAGTCTCAGAAGAGAATCACTCATCCTTGACATTGGAAACACTGATGTTGACGAATTGAAGGAGTGGGGCCTGGAAAAAGAGGCGATTGACAAGCAGATTACTAGGAGAGCAGAGTATATTTAATTCTACTCCTTCTCCACATCTCAGCAATTGCTGACAGTCTCTTCACTTTCTGTGAGGACTGTACATAAAACATACACGATATTAAATCATTAATTATAATAGATTTTGTACCATTGTGTGTGCTATTGTACGATATTGTTCCTCTATGTAATATCTAACAATAATTATGGATTTTATTTGTAATGCACTTCATTCCACAGGAATCTCGAAGTGCTACAGTTATTCCAGAGCTACGGTGCAGTAACACAAAAGGCTCAGTGGCCCATGGTGGGTGGAACCTTGTGAAGCATGCTGATGATCTAAGGTGGCGGGCGGGTGTTTGTGGAGAGTGACTAGTTCTTAGTAGAGTATACTGGTGCCTGACCAGTGATGCATTTTATTGTGAACCGAAGGATTTTGTAATCAGTCCAGGATGATATAGGGTGGTGATGTGAATCTGGTGCCACTGTTTTGGATGTTTTATAATGTTTGAATGGCTTTGCTGGGGATCCCAATGAAGAGGCTGTTAAAATAGTACCGTCTTCAGGAGATAAAAGGCATTAACAAATTTCTCTGCATCTGGGTAGTTACAAGGGGAGGGAGTTTGGGGATGTTTCTTCTTGCACAGAAAAGACAGCTGTAGACCAAAGCGAATCCCAAGGCTGTGAAGGAGACAGTGATGATCTGACCTTGAAGATAACAGATATGAGAAAGGAGCAGGCTCTGGTGGGGGGTGCCAACAAGGAATGCCCCAGTTTTGCTGCTGTTTATTTAGATAAAGTATATTCATCCAAATCTCTGTCTCGGAGCTACAAAGGGGCTTGAGGCAATTTTTATATAGCGTCGTGTTTCATCAGGTCAGCAGTGGAAGGACAACCCATGCTGGCTGTTGACGTGCCCAAGGATTTGCATGTAGTTGATGATGAGTATTGGGCCAAGGACAGATCCTTGCGAAAGGGATGGGTGGCAGCCTGATCTTACACCCTCCTAGCAAACACACTTCATCCTTTCAGACAGGTAGCACTGGAACCACCGCAATGCAGTTCCCGACAGTCTGATTGTGTTGTGGAGGGAGTTCAGTAGTATAGTAAAAGCAGTACAAAAAAAGCCGTTGTACCTACTATTGGAAAATATTAGTGTCTGGGTCTACATCGTTCTCCAAATCCAGTGATAAATGATAATTGTGGTGCAAATTTACAATTACAGATCCTGTTGTTCAGCAATACTTATTGTAGATGTGTTGTTCTTAAATGTGGATATATGAGTTCCGTCAAACAGCGTCATTCTCTATGTTGTGTCTTTCATTTACATCACAGTCCAGTTAATATGATCTTTAATATTTGTCCAGTTCCTCAATATAGTGATGGCAAGTAAACATTATACAGTGTGGAGCTCTGGCAGAAGGCTGAGGAATGGAAGACTTTTGGCCTGATATGGGAACAAACAACTAACTCTAAAGAATGTACACTGTGCTCTGGAATGAGGCATGCAAGCTAGAACTTAAGGTTGCAGGGTTTAAAAAAATATTCATGAGGCAAGGAAAAGGAGGATGGAGAGAATTTGGGGTGTAGGAGTTGAGAGACACGATATTAAAGTCTGTTCAGTTTCATATTTGATGTCAAATATGAAAACATTCAGATCCAGATTTTTCTCAAAGGGAGAACAATCCTCTGGGACATCTGGCAGTTCCATATAAAAGATAAGAAAACTACATAAAAAGTGCTTACCCGCTGGGGAGTATTCTATCTGTTTTCACATCTCACCTATCCAGGTCATGTTCCATCATTTCATAGTTTTTAAGAACTCTCAGCAGCTGGACGTCTTGGGTAATGAAGCAAGGAGGAAGCAAGCCGTGGATCCCCAGCTGCAGACGCTCCTCAAGGGAGAATGCCATACCCTTTCAACACAAAAAACAAAGCCCATTATTCACCAACATCTTAACATGATGTACACTATAGAAGGATATCTAAACTGGCAAATTCTCAATTTCTCACTTTGGTTTAATGCAGTATCAAAGGATTGTATGGTAACTTTGGATGATACTGTGCGTATTTCAAAATAAGGCTTGAAAGATAATAATTTTGCCATTTTACTGTTTTACTTTTGCTATTTTATTGCTGTGGAGCAGCCCATGAAGAGACAAGAGGCACCTGTAATAAAAGGTTGGTGGGAGGTGTCAGAAAGTTCTGGGTTCAAATCTCCGAAGGGAATCTCTGTATGGAGTTTGCATGTTCTCCCCGTGCGTGTGTGGGTTTTCTCCGGGTACTCCGGTTTCCTCCCACATTCCAAAAACATGCATTTTAGGTTAATTGGCGACTCTAAATTGGTACTGTATGAATGTTAGTGTAAATGGTTGTTTGTCTATATGTGCCCTGCAATTGACTGGCGACCAGTCCAGGGTGTACCCTGCCTCCCGCCCAAAGCCACCTGGGATAGGCTTCAGCATACCCGCGACCCTAATGAGGATAAGCGGTATAGAAAATGAATGAATGAATATATGAAGTATGTGCAAGGGATGGAATTCTTCATCATTTGGATCACTAAAAAGAACCGTCTCTTTCGACTCCCAAGTGTTATTTCTGTATGATTCTGTATGTGTGTGCTTGTGAACTCCACCAGCCTACAAACTAATATTTTATTTGGAGCTGAAACCATTTTCTCTTCAAGGACGAAACGATACACCTTGTGAGAAACACAAAGCTGAAACACCAAAAATAACAGTAACAAAAAATACACTTCTAGACACTTGTGAGCAGTGTACTGATTTATGTCCATACATATAGTGCCAACCAGAACATAAAGAGTCCCAAAATCCAAACACTATGATTACTCCTCACTCAGCACCCATGGTTGGGCTTAAACTTTCTTAAACATTTCTTAGGTCACGGTGATCGTTGATCTTTTCATACAGCAGACCCCCCTCCGAAGGTTCCTCCATTAAAAATCAACCAAAGCAAGACAGCTCCGCTGCCCTTCCAAGCGACCTGAACCACCATGAACCAAGATGGTCTTATTTCAACCACCAAACCACCAGAGCCAAAAAAGCATCCCAACCAGTATTACCAGAGCACACAGGCATACCCAAGACTATTACATGGTCAGGTGGGCTCCAGAGGCACATCCCCATGGATATCAAGATGTGAATAAATAGCTGCCTTTGACAGCAGATATTTGTTACTATACCCCTCTTCGTCACATTTGTTAATTTCCTTAGTTAAGGGGTACAGTACTCTGGTTTAGACAATCATGTCTTTGTAAAAAGATAACATTTCAAATGTATTTTAAAGAACATAGAAAAGTGATGGAACATGAATTTCTTATTTCTTATTAACTTAATAATCCATTTCTTCTGAGTTTATAAAAGAAATGTGGTTATATGGAAGGACTTTGATCTGCAAAGTGGATCTTCACACCCAGAAATTTTATTAACATTTTACAAGTTATCATGCAAGGGAGAAAAACATGTCCAGACTGGTGTAAAGTTTGCGTTTTTGACAGTGGATATACTTAATATTTCATCTTTAATTATGTGATAGTCTTCTAAAGACACACACATCCCATAACATATACTTCACCGGTTTGGGTTTCAGTTAATTGCTTTCCATGAAAACCTATATGGTTCACTAACACATGTTGTACTTCGCGGGGTGCCATAATTTTATAGCTGAGGTTGACAGTGGCATAAATGTTTAAAAAAGATTTATTGAAACTGGTTCAACAACTTCATGTTTGACATGCATACTGTAAATCAGTGGACCGGCTATCAATAAGTGGCAACACAAATTAGTCATTACTACACACAGAGTGAAATATTGTGTTTTGTAGAATTGAATATTGTAGACTGTATTTCTTAATACTTTTGATGATTAGTTTACAGTTAACAACAAACAATTCAGTATCGCATAGAAATTTGATAAATTGACAAAAAAGTTCAATGTTTTACATTACTGGTTCATGCTAAAACCAATAAATGAAATCAAAAACTATCTAAGACTTTAACTGGTCTCTTTTCTTTAGTTGTACTTTCAAAATCAAATACATTTTGCACGATATTCTAATTTATTTAGATGCACAAGTAAGAACAGCTCACAAAAGAACGGGCCAGAACTGCAAATCGGTTTCCATCCTTTGTGTTGTTCAGAAGACTTGATTCATTTCCAAACATCACATTTTTTAAAGACCAGCAACCAACTGAAACTGGGTGTGCCACTCACTTTTGGGTCTCGACCCACCAGTCAATGCAGTAAATCATCGACTGATCTGGAAAACCAGTTGGTTTTCTGTTTGGTATGTTTATCATGCATATTTTCTTAATACTTACTGCCAACATGTACAATGTTGTTCATTTATAACATCCCTTTACTGGTAAATAACTTCAGTGCCTGTACTACCTTACATACTTGGTCACGTCTATAATTTATGCTACAGGTTTATTGTATATTGTTAATATGTTTATAGTATTTTATTTCGTAGTAGAATGTTTCTTTTTTGTACAGGTATTATATTGTGCTTTTTGTATCGTTCTGCTGATGTTTCATCTAAATTTCCCCATTGTGGGGTAAATAAAGTACAATCTAATTTAATCTAATTCCCTTAAGACACGTTATGTTACACATTTAAATCTCTCCACCCACAGACGACTGGCCACCCAGCAAAACCTTGGCATGTCAGATTCTGTTGCAAATTATTACCACTGAAGAGCAGGCACACTGTAAACAACTCTGTTTGGACCAAATACAGACATCATAATTACAGTATTTCTAAGGCACCAGCACTTTATGGGGATCAGGTTGTTCTGGTGGTATTTACATTTTACCATCAGTGTTTACCATACACTCACAACTTAATTTCATTCGACTTTAATTATGGATGATGGCATTGGCTAAACTCATTCATTCATTCATTCATTTTCTATACCGCTTATCCTCATTAGGTTCGCGGGTATGCTGGAGCCTATCCCAGCTGGCATTGACTTAACTGTTGATTTTAAAGGCAATCAAACTAGCTCTTGGTAGTAATTAACTAAAAAGAAATGAATGGAAATAATCTTGAAATGTGAAACATTTGGAAGAAATAATGTTACTTGTTAATGATGTTAGTTCTAGGTGTCTGTCATTGCGTAGTTCATTAACAAAATAACTTTCCCCTATGCAGCAAGGGCGTTGACTATTTTGGACAGAATTAGTCCTGATCACAAAATATACCGAGTCGCTGATCTATACAGTCTATTCTTGTTCTTCACAGACCTCAGACAGACAGATGTAACATTTCAATTTTCCTCAATTATCATAAAAAGATTTGTGTTTTTCACTGTGCCAGACGTTCACATAAGATTTCATGCATTGAGAACAGCAGTTGCCGCAACTTCGCTGCGGCTTACTGCTGTTGAGAAGAAAACACATGAGGGAGAAAGTGGTCAAATAATACACAAGGAAAAAATAATAAATAATAATAACAAAATATTATATAATTATAACAAAATATTGGTCGCCAACCAATCGCAGGGCAGACAAACAAACATTCACACTCACATTCATACCTATGGGCAATTTAGAGTCGCCAATTAACCTAACATGCATGTTTTTGGAATGTGGGAGGAAACCAGAGTACCCGGAGAAAAGCCACGCACGCACGGGGAGAACATGCAAACTCCACACAGAGATGCCCAACGGAGATTCAAACCCTGAACCTCCTGACTGTGAGGCCAACGTGCTACCCACTCGACCACCGTGCGGCCCTCATATTAAAGTTACAAAAAAAGTAATAATAATCTACAGAAACAATACCAACAACACCCATATTTTAGTTATGCTTGATGTTGTCATGTATGATGCGTATTAACAGGACAAACATTTTCCCGCACTTGATGGCTTTTAATGTCTGATAAATGACCCTGCAAATCCATAAATGTATCAGAGGTATTACTGAGACCTGATGATTTTCATCTGTTACCTGACTCTGCTAATTGAGGACATTCTAAAATGTACACCATACAATAAAGTTGTATAATCCATCACATACTAATTGTGAATAAAAAATACCCATGAACTCAGAGAATGTTATACCTCATTTAGAAAACCTTTACCTTCATAAATCTACAAATTAATGGGGAAGATCCAGCTCATTTAATTGGGTCATCCTTGGTCGATGCATCTCATCTCAGCAAATATTAGTGGAAATTTATTTGCACTTTCATCCTAATCCTGTTATTACACATGCTCAAGTGCAGTATTACTGCTGCACAGTAAGTAGTAGATTATAATCCCAGTCAAGATTTGCTTTTATCTTAAATACATACAGTGTTGTTCAAAATAATAGCAGTGCAATGCGACTAACCAGATTAATCACTGTCATCAGTATATTTTTATTGCTACATGACAAACAAGTTACCAGTAGGTGCAGTGGATTCTCAGAAAAATAAACAAGACCCAGCATTCATGATATGCACACTCTTAAGGCTGTGCAATTGGGCAATTAAGTGAAAGGGGTGTGTTAAAAAAATACCAGTGTCTGCCAGTGGATTTACAAACTCTAAACTATTTTGTACAAACTTTTTTGTTTCTTGGTTTTGGAAATGCTGTCAATCACTAAACTAATATTTAGTTGTGTGACCACAGTTTCTTATAACTGCCTAACATCTGTGTGGCATGGAGTCAACCAAGTTGTGGCAACTTTCAGCAGTTATTCCACTGCAAGATTCTTTAACAACATTCTACAATTCATTAACATTTATTGGTTTGGCTTCATAAACAACATTTTTGATGTCACCCCACAAGTTCTCAATTGGATTAAGGTCCAGGGTTTGGACTGGTCACTCTATAAGATTCATTTTGTTAGGTTTGGAACCAAGATTTAGCTCTTTTACCAGTGTGTTTGGGGTCATTGTTTTGTTTTAAGGGTATGATCTCTTCAAGTATTTTGACATATGCAAACTGATCCATGATCCCTGCTATGCTATTAATAGGCCCAACACCATAGTAGAGAAACAAGACCATATCATGCATGCACAACCATGTTTCTCTGTCTTCACTGTGTCCTGTGGCTTGAAATCAGAATTCGGGGGTCGCCTCCAATACTATCTGCGGCCCTGGGACCCAGAAAGATCAATTTTACCCTCATCAGTCCACAAAGTGATTCTCCATTTCTCTTTGGACCAGTTGATGTGCTCTTTGGCAAATTGTAACCTCTTCTGCACATGCCTTTTTTAACAGAGGGACTTGGATTCTTGCAAACAGATAAGCTTCACACAGACGTCTTCTGTCACAGTACTTTGAGGTAACTCCAGACTGTCTTTGATCATATTGGTGCTGATCATTGGCTGAGCCTTTATCATTCAGGCTATTCTTCAATGCAATTTGATTGTTTTCTGCCACTTCTAGTCTCTAGTTTTGCTCTCCATTCTAGGGCATTGGAGATCATTTGAGCTGAACAGCTAAAAAACCTTTGCACCTCTTCACATGTTTTCCCCTCTCCAATCAACTTTTTAATTAAAGTACGCTGTTCTTCTGAACAATGTCTTGAACAACCCATTTTCCGCAGGCTTTCGAAGAGAAATCCCTGATCAGCAAGTGCTGGTTTCATCCTTAAAGAGAGGCCACCTGATTCACACATGTTTTTTTCACAAAATCGATCACTGATCACTGATTGAATGACACGCTGCTATTTTTTAACACACTCCTTTCAACTAATTGCCCAATTGCACAGCTTTAAGAGCGTGCACATCATGACAACTGGGTCTTGTTTTTTTTGTGAGTATCTACTGCACCTTCTGGTAACTTGTTTCCCATAAAGCAATACAAATATGCTAACAAGAGTGATTAACCTGATTAGTCACATTGCACTGCTATCACTCTGGTTAGTCACATTGCACTGCTATTATTTTGAACACAACTGTATTATCAGGGCAAACCGAAAAACGTGTCAATATATTTCTTGGTTTTAGTATGATTTACAAGTCATAGAAAGAACCTCACAAAATGCACACTTATAGATTATAAACACTAAACTAAAACTTCTTTGAAAAGTGTCTTGTGTTTGACGCCTACCACATGCACTTGTTCTTTGTAAACTGGGATGGGCAGCATGAACCCTAGAAAGTTTCCACATGTCCTAGACCACATCAGAAGTGGCCACAACATGTGACACATGTGATGCCCGCAGCACTATGTTTAAGAAACCATACCACTCTAAGACCTGTAATCCACTCCCTGGGTCATGCCACCCCTCAACTTTAGTCTGCTGCCATGACCACCCCAAACTTCAATTCACTTGAGAGGAAACCGCAAATTAGTTGGCCAGATGGCGAAACCAGAATGATCAAAGTTTAAGTCCTTTGAAAGTGATAAAATTCCTTCTAGGCATCTCACTGGCTTCAGATGGCGGGTTGGTTGCAACTTTTCAGAGTATCAGTTTAGAAACATAAACATTATGCTACTTTAACTTTTTCCTTCCCATCTGGCACAACCACATAGAGCCCAAACAGCAAGACACTCCCTTCCTTACAACTACAGTCTGGAAAGAATTACTGTAAATTCCTCCTTGCCACTGTTTAACTTTGCCCTTTCCTTATCACAACATTGAAACTGCTATGTATTTTTCTCACACATTATGGTCATGTGATATTTTCTCTCATATTTCACAATGTGGCTGAAAATCACTTAATTGATCTGAAGTCATTTCCTCCACCACACACTTTATTACAGCTGCGAGCATAGTTGTTATCATCAACAAGTGGAAAAAACTGTTTTTCAGGTCATAAAGTCTGTTGACTGGGTTGGCATTTCTACACTGTCTATGTTAGAAGTGTAAGGTTTGATGTTGTCATCAATTTTCTACAACATACAATGATACAGTATTATACCGGTTTTCAATGTCAGCAGGATTACTATTGCAACAACACATCATCAGTAGGGTAAAACTAACCTGTCTCACGACGGTCTAAACCCAGCTCGCGTTCCCTATTAGTGGGTGAACAATCCAACGCTTGGTGAATTCTGCTTCTTGATGCCCGAGGTTACGGCCGCCCCGATACAACTTCTTCACTTCCAATACAATACCAATATTGCTGCCTTGAGCATCGTCCGATACTGTTATCGATCCAAAATCAGCATAATCTGAAAGAGTTGGTATAAGAAAACTGACCCATTTACTTTTTTATGCATCTGGGGAATAGTTATATCTACATTGTAGTTGCGGCTAGGCAAGATACAGTGAGATTTGAGGTTCTCATTTAAGTGTTTAATTATTACTCACTATTGACGGGGGATGGTTTTTTTTTGTTAAACTTCTTGTGTTCTGTACCACCACAGGAAACATAACGAGTGCATAACAACTTTTGCACTGAGCTGCAAAGTCTTTTTCTAACTTTTGACAAAAACATACTGGCTCACGGCTGACATCTCTTCTACTCCTTGCTCTTGTTATCACACACAGTTTTTGTGATCATGTTAACTCTGAGCATCGCTAGATAGAAGTCCTAGAGCAGAGTCTGCAATGGACTACTTGTAAAGGTGTGCCAATATCACAGAGATGCAGACCGATATAAATCAATAGTATGATAACATTGGATCGGGACATTCATAAATAAGGTATCTTTGGTGGAAAATCAAATTATCCCATTTTGGTGGTTTTCCAGTCACAGGTTTCGACCAATATCCTTCTTTGTGGATGTCCTAAAATAGTTGACTTTTTGACAATTCATTTCAGAAGAGTCAAATCGTATGAAAATACAATCAAGATTGTACCATACATTTTATAATAGAATGTCTTTGTTTTTGTTATGCGTAGCCCGTTTTGATACAAAATCAACAAAATTTGTTTTACCATCAAGAAAGTGGTTCTTTTTATTTGTTTAGTTTAGCCATTTCATTTGATATAGAAAAAGTTCTGAGAGATCTGTCTATTTGTAGAGATCACCATTAGCTGTGGTTTTAAAAAACAAAAAAGAAGCTTGGCTTGTGGGACTCCCAAAGCAGCTAACAGGTACCGGCAGGCCAAGCGGCACGCGGCTTCGGCGGTTGTCGAGGCAAAAACCCGGGTGTGGGAGGAGTTCGGTGAGGCTATGGAGCACGACTTTCGGTCGGCCTCAAAGAGGTTTTGGCAAATCGTCCGACACCTCAGAAACGGGGACCGGTACCCAGTTCACACTGTTTATAGTGCAGACGTGGGCATGCTGAACTCGACTGAGGATATAGTCGGTCGGTGGAAGGATTACTTTGAGGCCCTTCTTAATCCCACTGACATACCTTCCGTAGAGGAAGCAGAGTCTGAGGACACATACGCGGACAGTTCTATCACCATCGCTGAGGTGTCTGGGGTAGTTAAAACACGACAAGTTTCGCCCTGAATTCCTCAAGGCTCTGGATGTTGGAGGACTGTCTTGGTTGACACGCCAATACAACATAGCATGCAATGCGGAAACAGTACCTCGGATTGGCAGACCGGGGTGATGGTCCCCATTTTTAAAAAGGGTGACTGGAGGGTGTGTTCCAAATATAGGGGGATCACACTCCTCAGCCTCCCCGGGAAAGTCTATTCTTGGGTGCTGGAGAGAAGGGCACAACCGTTAGTCGAACCTCGGTTACTGGAGTGGCAATGTGGTACCAACTCTACACCCTTGGTAAGGTAATGGAGGGCATGTGGGAGTTTGCACAACCGGTCTACATGTGCTTTGTAGACTTGGAAAAGGCATTTGGCCGTGTGCCTCATGGTGTCCTGTGGGGGGTGCGCCGGGAGTATGGAATTGGTGGCCCATTACTACTTGCCATTTGGTCCTTATACAATCGAAGCAGGAGCCAGTTTTGCATCGCCAGCAGTAAGTCGAGCTTGTTTCCGGTGAACGTTGGCCTCCGCCAAGGTTGCCCTTTGTCATCGATTCTGTTCATAACCTTCATGGAAAGAACAAAGTTCAGACAAAATTTCTAGGCGCAGCCAAGGCATTGAGGGAGTCCAGCTTGGTGACCTTAGGATCTCGTCTCTGCTTTTTGCAGACAATGTGGTCCTTATTGCCTCATCAGTCTGTGACCTTTAGCGTTTACTGGAGCAGTTTGCAGCTGAGTGTGAAGCTTCTGGGATGAGACTCAGCACCTCCAAATCCGAGGCCATGGTTCTCAGTCGGAAACGAGTGGATTGTACCCTCCGGGTTGGGAGTGAGCTATTGTCTCAGGTGGAGGAGTTCAAGTATCTCGGGGTCTTGTTAATGAATGAAGGACAGTTGGAGCGTGAGGTCAGCGTCTGCAGTAATGCGGTCGCTGTACCCGACCGTCGTGGTGAAGAGCTGAGCCGGAAGACAAAGCTCTCTGTTTACTCTATGTTCCCACCCTCGCCTATGGTCATGACTTATGGGTCATGACCAAAAAAACGAGATCACGAATACAAGTGGTGGAAATATTCCTCCGTAGGGTGGCTGGACTCACCCTAAGAGATAGGATGAGGAGCTCGACCATCCGGGAGGAGCTCAGAGTAGAGCCGCTGCTCCTTCACATCGAGAGGAGCCAGTTGAGGTGGCGTCGGACTCGGGATCCTTCCAGGGAGCCTCCCCGGTGAGGTGTTTTGGGCATGCCCAGCTGGGAGAAGGCCCCGGGGAAGACCTAGGACACGGTGGAGGGATTATGTCTCACAGCTGGCCTGGGAACGCCTTGGTGTCCTCCCGGTGGAGCTGGAAGAGGTCGCCGGTGACCGGGAAGTCTGGACTTCCCTACTGAAACTGCTGCCCCCTGACCCGGATAAGCGGAAGAAAATGGAATGGAAAAAAAAGAAGCAAAAACGGTTGACAAATCAAACTCGATTCAAAATTCTTAGTGGAAGACATTCAGTCTCAGACAATCTCAGACATGCAAAAGCGAAGGATGGTGAGAACAGTTAAACTAAACCCACAGACTAGCTCATAAGACCTACATCATGATCTTGCTGCAGATGGTGTCACTGTGCGTCAGTCAGTACACTTTGCACAAGGAGATGCTTTATGGGAGAGTAATGCGGAAGAATAAGTTTTTTCATACATGCTACATTTTCTTGAGGTATGTGAAAGCTCTTTTGAACAAGCCAGGTTCATTTTGGAACAAGGTGCTATGAACTCATTGCGTTATTTGGACGTAACAAGGGGCAGTATGCATGGTGGATGAAGAACACAGCACTCCAAGACAAACACTTGCGCAAAATGTGGTGGTAGCTCCATCATGCTGTGGGGCTATGTGGCCAGTCGAATGGATTCCAGTCAGTACCAGCAGATTCTTGCAAACAATTTTCAAGAATCAGTGAAGAGTTAAAAGTTGCGCCGGAACTAGATACTTCAACAAGACAACGACCGTAAACACTGCTCAAATTCTACAAAGTCATTCATACATCAAGTACAACATTCTGGAATAACCATCTCAGTCCCCAGACCTGAATATTATTGCAAATCTGTGGTGTGATTTAAAGTGAGCTGTCCATGCTCGGAAACCATGAAACCTGACTGAACTAGATATGTTTTGTAAAGAAGAATGGTCAAAGATACCGTCAACCACAATCCAGACCCTCATTGCAAGCTGTAGGCGTTTAGAGACTGTTATTTCTGTAAAAAGAGGATCTACTAAATATTGATGTAATGTTTCTGTTGGGTTGCCCAAATTTATGCACCTGCCTAATTTTGTTTAAATAATTATTGCACACTTTCTGTAAATTCTAAAAACTTTATTTCACTTCTCAAATATCACTGTTTTTTCTGCTACATGATATATTTAACTGAAACTACTGATCCAAAAAAATAAATAGTTATAAAGGAAAATCTTGAAATTGATCAGGGGTGCCCAAACTTTTCTATATGACTGTAGCTGTAAGTCACTGCTCTCTCCGGTGGGAGACCAAACTACCAATTTCAGTTGCTGTTTTCTGGGAAACATTAAAAATGATTTAATTCTGAAAAAAGTCACAATCCTGCATCCAAAATAAAGTCTGTTGAACAGTTCTAAGTCATCTTATGCAAATTCTTTCCCTTCTGTGTTTCTTCAGTTGAAATGCTCTCTGCACCAAAAGAAACAAACCCTATTGAGACTGGCCTTATCCTAACACGATAGCAGGATCTCTTCATTAAAGCTCTTGCAACCACAGTCACCGGTCACACACAGAGCCCAAAGTCCACAGGCCAGTCAGCATGGAGAGGGCTTAAATGTTTGGCATTGCGATACGACCTGGCAGAGATCACCGCAAAGCACTTCTCTGTTCATTGTGGAAGAAGGATTGGTTTCTTTTCATAAAAGGCAGAGGCTAGAGATGAGCAGAGACTGGGGATGGCCTTCTTGTATGACCTGTTTTGCTGAAAGTGATGTATAGCGATAGCCATCTTGCTACTACTCTTGATGCTGAAACGGTGCCATACGCACTTCAGTCAAACTTAAAAGGAAAAACAGGGTTTTACGTTAACACTGTAACAAGTTTAGCAAAGTGATTCAGCTAAGCATCCATGTCACAAAATAGATTTGTTCAACTGTCCACAAAGCTGCTGGTTATGGAAAGTCAGCCTTTGAAAGTTGCCAGTGAGAGAGGTCACAGTGAAAAACGTTATCATTTATCTATTCCTATATGCCATGTATAATGGCGAACGATCGTAATTCATAAAGATCGCTCAATGATTGCATGACTGAAAGGCCTATAAATACAGTATATAGGCAAAACATGTGCAGTAAACTGGTGTGCAGGGCTGTATGCTTAGAATTCTCAATAGGAGAAAAAGTGACACTAAATGAAAAAATTTAGGAGCACAGAAAATATTTAAGAGCAATGTGATTGTTTTTTAATAAAGGAATTTTAACATAAACAATCAAACAATGTACACAGTAACACACATGTGCACGCATACATATAAACACAGTGCCATCTTAAGGCCAGTATCTCTGTGGAACTATGGTCCCCAAATATTATTGTATCATACATAGCCTGACATGCCACGTGCTGTACACACATGTACTATGCCTTAGATTCGCAAAAAGGGGTGCGCGTAAATCCAATTATAGTATGTGGTAGGTAAATAGAAATAAAAAACAATTAGCACCTAACACTCACATTTACAAGTGCGCCCGAACGCCACAGAGCAGAAAGGAGACAAGGCATGAAGTTGTTCATCGCTCTGTGTGCATCATGCGAACAAATACGTTTGATGATTATTTTGTACATTAAGAGTGTTTCATCTTGAAGATTTCATTTATAATGGAGTTCCATTCCCCACACGCAGCGGTGAAAACCTGTCACTGTGAGTGGGGATTTCCCCGAAAATGAGGTATGTATTTTTGTTGTTTTGTTCAAACACTGCCTTATCATGATTGTTAAAAGTTCCCCTTCAATTTGGTATTAAATTAATATGCAGATTTAAACCAAAGCCATTGTGAGTGGACAAAACCATGATGCTCAAATTCAAGACATTCATACGGAAGGATTCCAACATCAGACTGAAATAAAAGATTTGTTGGATGATTATCTATCTATTTACCAGTGCTTATGTGAAACTATGGAAAATACACATTTTCAAAATTAATTAACCTAGAGCCTGTCGATGTGAAAAAGAGAAAAGCTGCATATTTATATACACATGTGTGAAAATGTACTCTAGTTTGATTAACTTTGTATGAACTTATTGTTGGAGCAAAATCCTTTGAAATCCGTACTCCGACATGTGCTCCCTCTTTTTACTTCTACTCACAATCTATTTCTAGGAACATATGCAAGTAAAATATTCCCACTTTACAGCCCTGCTATGTGTGGCATCACTTCATATTATTATTTCTATTAGGGATGTCTGATATTGGCTTTTTTTGCCAATAACTGATAAGTCGATATTAGCAAATTCTCAATTTTCAATTCTGATATCAACCAATACCGATATGTGTAACACCACATATCTCCTGTTGTGGAATTAACATATATGGAATTAACACATATCTGTTGTGAAACTAATAGATACAGGATAAGGAATTAGCTTCTCAATGTCACTGTAAAGAACATTGCAAAACAACACTGCAAAACATTTGAAAAATACTTGCGATTGGGCATGGCAAAGCGTCGCCTCAAAGTATTCCTTCCACCGACCAACTATATCCACAGTCGAGGTCAGCAAGCCCCCGTCCGCACTGTAAACAGTGTGAACTGGTGGCTGCTTCCCCTTTCTGAGGTGTCGGACGGTTTACAGAAGGTCGTGCTCCATAGCGAGCTCGAGGAACTGAATAAGTTTGGTAAATTAGCCGTCCTGCACAATGAAAAAGAGCTGGTTATCCAGTGCAATACACTCCAGTATTTTCCGATTGGTTGCTTTCACCCCGAGAATTAGAAGTATCACTATATCGGTAGGCCGATATTATCGGACATCCCTAATTTCTACCGCACGTTAACATTCTGCATGGGTCCATACAATAGCCTAATGTTGGCCCTATGCCAAATGTCCCACATGTAGCATGTTGGCCAGACAGTCAGGAGATCTGTGTTCCTATCTCTGGTGGAACATCTCTTCATGTTTGCATGTTCAAGCGTTGTGTTCTGTGGGTACTCCGGCTTCTTCCCACATTCCAAAAGTATGTGTGTTAGGTTAATTGGAGACTCAAAATTGTCCATAGATGTGATTGTGAGTGTGAAGAGTTTGTCGCCTATATGCGGTAACCAGGTCATTTGTGCCATGCTGTGCTGTCACCCTCTCGACCCTGCCGAGCATTCAAGCATGGCCTGTTTACGTGTCCCATCACTTTTATTCTGCTGATTTATTTACAATTTTGCAGGGTGTCAACTTCTCCTTCCTCAGAAACCAGGATAATTATAGGCTTTCTGCAAGTGTGCAAACTGGGGATGTGCCCGTCAAACTCAATAAACAAATTTAAATGGTACTTGCATACGTTGAAAATCGAAAAATGTGTCTGTGCTAACTCTAAAATAAGAGGAAGTTTAATGTTATAATTTTAATAAACCATTAAATGAACCATCATAAAGTGACCAAGCTTGATTTTCATGTCTTGTCATAGAAGGGTCATCATTACCGAGATGTGACAATCCAAACCATGTGTCTGCTGTAGCCAAAACTACATCTTAAAATTGTCTCATAGATGCATTTAAAGTCCTTCTGTTTTGAGGAAAAGGAAAGAGGTGTGACTCATGTCTGACTTTGTCATGTCATCTGTGTTTTGAGGACACATTCAGTTTTTGTCGAACTCCCTGAAAAGAGAAAAGATCGCCGTTTGGGTGATTTTTGGGACACAAATAACCAAATACTGTAACCTAATTCAAAAATGTCCCGCAATAAATGTTCCATGACATCAGTCAGCAGACATCAAAGTCAAACCTCTTGACTGCGCTGTTGCTCCTCTGCAGCAAAGATTAAAACCTCGAAGGTGAAATCAATCAGCAGCTCCTGTTGCGGCTGACAGCAGATGGGGTCTCAAAAGGCATGAAAAACTGTTATGATTTATTCATACAAATTCTAAATAAAATAACTTATTATAAAAGTCCTCCTCGCATTTGTAGCTGCTTGAACAACGCAAAACCTTAAACAAAGCCAATTGTTTGAGAAGGATGTGTACCATTACGAAAATGTGTTTTTCTACACTCTACACATTGTTGCAATTAAAAACCTCCTTAAGGCTTAAGTTTTATTATCCACTGCCTTAACTTCTGCTGTATTGTCATTTCGGTTATTTGTTTTTTTGTTTGTTTTTGTTTTATTAATTGTAAGGAAACTTTGAAACTGCGACCAGTCCAGGGTGTACTCGCCTAAAGTCAGCTGGGATAACCCCCTTTATACCCCTGTGACCTTAGTGAGGACAAGCGGCACAGAAAATAGATTTTAAAACTGGATGTTTACATGGACTGTGGAAATACTGAACACTATATTTTTTCATGGAAATACTAGTGAATCTATGAACAGAAATATTGCTGAATTACTGTATATGCAATTGTGTATGGTTCTGACTTCTAAGTATGCACAGCAGAAAATTAGGCAGGTAGACAGTAGTTGCATCAGACACAATTTAATTTCAAAACTCTACTTTTGAGGTTAAAGAAATGTTTCAAATGTTTCAAAATATCTAAATAAAATATATACAAAATATAAAAATAAATAAATAAAATACAACTTAAAAATGGCATGAAAATGATCAAAAATGGTCAAAAATATTGACCCTAGACACTAAATTATAGAACCATGGACCTTCTGTATCCACCCATATTATTTACAAATGTATGGCAAGTCGATGATTCTTACTATAGAATAGACACTTCCTCAGAAGCTGCCAATACAAATGTGACTTTGAACAAAGCCGAAAAGAAACGCCACTGTCAAATCCACAGTGAGAACACCCTGGCTCAGTCTGTAAATCTGGATTTGCTTCAAATGGTGATATCAAGGCTCCTCGGACCAGCAATTTTGCAGCAGCTGACCAAACAAGAGCAGGGAGTGCTAAGGTTTTCTCATAAAAAGTACATCTGCATCATCCTCTCTACTATTGCCACATCTACTACCCAAGACCTCAGCACCAAGACACTTTACCTTTAATGAGTGAACTCAACTAAAAGGCAGTGTCACCACATAATCATTTTTTTTTCTGAGGCCAATATACTTGGCCCAGAAACGATATGCAAAAAATTGAGACAGTCAAGCTCATGTGGGAGGCTTTTTAATACTGGGAGTCAGCAGAACTGGAATATCTCCTGCTATCAAAAGACAGCCTCCTGATGAATTCATGGCCAATATTGCCCCACATTGGGAGGAGGATCCGGCCAACAGCTGCAGGAAAGAATGAGTCATAATCAGCCTTCCTGTCTTGATCCCCACATCAGTATTAACATCCATACGATATTGCATGCATACGCACAGGTGGCATATTTAGGTCAATTTAAAGACATACAGCCTCATGCTGTGAACACACTCATATGCAACCAGGACCACTGAAAGCATAAAAATATGAGTCGATTCATTCAAAAGAACTTCCTCAAAACATCCCTACTGTGGTCTCCACTTGTTTTATCAGCACAGGCATGTGTGTCTAGACGCTATGAAAACAGCATGTGGGGGTAGGAGGGTGGATGGCCGAGAGGTCTGACAGACTCATCCCACAGTTATCACAGTTGGGATTAAAGGACAGAATTGAAAAATGAATGAAATGGCAGGGTAAACAGTGACAAAATCTAAAAGAGTGGGAAAATGGAGGGATGTGGTTAAGGTCAAAGGTCATACTAATGAAGTTGCAGGCATCTGGGTGGACCAGTTCTGTAGTCATAGTTCTTTAATACACTGGTCTGGGGGTTACTGTATAGAACAGCACAACCAAAAAGATGTCACCCACCACATAGGGAGAGAAAGATGAGCAAAGCAATGCGGTATCGAACAAATATGGTATGCCGGTGGGAAAATCACCTTCAATGGGGATGACACTTTTTTAAAGTAGCCTCCAATTCCATCAAATTTGTGTGTGTGTGTCAGATGAAGCCGGTTTCATCAAGATCTGAGATAAGCAGTACTGAAAAAGTATTGATCATTCACAAAATGAGTTCCCACAAACTCTAAAATGGTTTAAATTTGTAATTCAACCAAACATTTAGGAGAACTGCACCTAAAATATTATAGAACTGCAAACTGTCAATCAGTCTATCATGCCTATCAGCACACGTCGGCTGTCCTAATTTCAGTCAGTATCAAATGATTCACTTTTTTTTACCTTTGAATTCAATCTTTGAGAGACAAAAACACAAGAAGTGAACCAGTGGCATGGATAAGTGAGCTAACGTAACAGGATTTCCAATGTAGAAACCAGAGTTGTCAAAGAAAAATGCTGTTTTTTAGATATTAAACAGATGTGCTTTGAACTTTTACGGTTTCTCCCATGCTATACTCCTTGTTTAATTTAAATCAGCCTGGTACTTTTCATGCAGTCACCCTGACAGCAAAGCAGACAGCGAGAGAGACAGGCCGAGGATGCGGCGTGGAGCTAAATGAAAGCATTCATTCATGCTAGAATGTGCGTTCATGAGCGTGTGTTCATGCTTCCTATCTTACCAAAGTTTGTTTGATGTGCCAAACATATAACCGTCATGAGTCTGAACACTGGTCGACTGGTACCAATACAAATAGTGAACTCTCCAGTCTCTTCGGAAATATCCTCAACCACAATTTCTTCCCCTGCCCCTCCATCCCTTACCTCGCCTTTTCTAAAAACAACTTAGACACACAGAAAAGGAGTTATTAGGAGGGCATGCCTGCTAGAGATGATCGAGTATTGGTTGTTAAAAACCTGCCAGTTTTTACTACCCTGGGACTAACGTCTATTGGTCTAGAAACCAAGTAACATGGCCTTATTTGTGCACCTCTAACTGTATTTGTATAAATGTATTAACCCCATGGAAAATGCAACAGATCTGCTCCTTACCTCAAATCAACTCTCCTTTCCACTTCCTGTTTCTGTCTAAGCTGCCCCCTTGCTAACGCCTGTCACTTAAAGAACATGGCTCCTCACAAGCACCAAGCACTGGAACTATGCTCATACAGAGAGCTCACAAAACTCGGTTCAACTCGCCAACTCCGGGCATCTACAGCTAAGATGCCTTCAGCTTGGCTGCCATGAGAGGCTTTTAGAAATACAATAAAGAAGTTCAGTTTGCTAAATTTTGTCCATAGTTCCATCCATCCATCTTATTTGCCGCTTATTCTCTCTAGGGGGTGGGGTTATGCTGGAGCCTACCCCAGCTAACTTTGGAGGAGAGGCAGGGTACACACTGGACTGGTTGCTAGTCAATCGCAGGGCACATATAGACAAAGAGCTATTCACACTCACATTCATACCTGTGGATGGTCGCCAATTAACCTAATGCATGTTTTTGTAATGTGGGATGAGGCAAATCAATCTTTAGGAAAAAATTAATGTTTTGCTATTAAGCATTTTTGCTGTCTGTCTAAATATTGAGAGGTAGAGAAAAAGACAACTACAACATCAACGCTACTCCAACACAGAAAAACTCTCCCCCAAGGCAAGACCCTTTGGTGAAGGTCTTAGCTTTATCGCAGGTCACCATTTTTTTCCACAAACGGTATAACGTTAATAATTGTTCTTGAAAGTTTGCTTGATTGGCGCCATTCAATTCAAGATGGGAGTTTCCGTGCCTGTGTCCTGTGACAGATGACGCAAGTGAATCCTGAACTGATGTGGGTTCAGTGAAACGGGTAGGTGGACTTGCTGCGCATATACAAGGTTCTTGGGTAAAGTAGATGCCGCAGTGACCTCTGAATAAAGTCAACATCACCGCCATATTGGATGTGGCAAGAGAGAAAGAGGAAGATTACTAATTCATGTTCTGCATGGAATTGTACCAACCGGTTTACAGTCCAAACAAGATCTCACAAGATTACCTTTCACAGGTAAGCCTGAAAAAAATACTTTTGATTGTATTTGGGCATTATATCATCAATTTAAAACAGAATCTGTTGACTTTGTGGCATAATGCAGTGACAGAATTCTGTGGATTCCGGTGGTGAAACTAGCCTGCAAAAACTTCATAGAAAGGCTCTTTATTAAGCACCCAACTCGACACTTTAGTGAGTGACTCAGAAAAACTCCAGTCAGTAAAAGGAATATAGTTTACCGTCAGTAATGGTTGCCATCAATCATTAACTTACTGATAGCATATCTCATTATCATATTATGAGCGATCTCAGGATCAATTATCGAAATTATACTGTACATCTATGTAGAGTCTCTTGACCAATGCTATCAGGTTTCATGGCTTCAAATTTCATGTTGGTGTATTTCTTTTTTTTTTTACAATATTGCCATAACAGTTATTCATTATGTTGTAATAATGTTGTAATTATTCTGTTGACCTCTGTAGATATGGATTCATAGTCATAGAGTTAGCTGTCAAAACTATTTTTTATGTGTTGAGCAGATGTCAGTTTTATCTGGACCATTTCTACATTTTGCTTATGTATAACAGTAACAGAGTTCCTAACATGGGACAAACTGAAATTTCAAATGTTAAATTAAATTATAATAAATTAATTCATGATAAGATTAATATTTACCTTCAGTCTTATTGTGTTTGTCCTGCACCTGAGGCCACATTAATTGGACAAAGACCATAATTTGTATGAATTACATGTAAGGGGGTATCAGGACATAAGGATATTATTTTAAACTCCAGAGTGAACCAAAGTGAGTAGCTATTATATGCATTGAGTGATTTGATTTTAAAACCACTACTATAAAGAGCTGTGGACTCGATTCACGATTTTGATGACTTTGGACTTGACAATATCAAGAAAAACAACACAAGCTTAAGAACCTTACAAATACACACAGAGAAGTCTTACTAATGTAACAGTTTGCATGGGTAATGTCATGATAATGTGACTTGTTGTTAAGATGTGTTTGGCATATGCCGTGTTGAATAAATGCATTGAATAAATGGAGCCGACTTGTCCTTTCATCAATTTGTGAGTTTTGGTCCTGCAAAAAGAGACTCTAGATGCCCTACACCACGGACGCTACACCTATGGTTTTTGTTGTGTTATTAAAAACAGTGCCTATCCATTTTTTGTGAATGTGTCATGAATAGAGGCTAGAAATGGTGCATTTTCAACCATATCTGTGACTAAAGAGCAGTAACCAAATGATTGTATAAATAGCTTTGGACCATCGAGAGCGATGAACTCACATCCACTCTGGCAACACGGAGCTCTGAAATGACCTAAAACTGTCTTGAAGTTGTCATCCTGAGCAAATATCCCTGCAACGGGCTCTTTAAATCAAAAAGTGTCGACGTTAATATACAGTCAGGTTTGTTGGTCAAATAGCCTTGAAAGCAAGCCGCTATTGACTTAAGGAGGGCAGCCTTGAGATGGTGGCAGTAAGAGCCATGTAACACTCCTAAAATGCAGGATCCTTCTGAGGTGGGCTTTTTATCCTTCACAGCCCAGGTCCCTTAGGAGCTTGAGTGTTCCTGGGAAAATGTCCAAGTCTTAAAAGAAATCAGCAACTCTGTGAACCTTTGAGTCCAAACATTTACTTTTACATAAGGCCAGTAGCACTTAAGCATGAAATACGCTTCAGGGGATCTGATCCGATAGTTTTGTCTATGGAACTCCAGTATACAGTACACATCTTTAATGTGTATAACAATTATTTACATTAACAACGGGGATATTTTACAGCCACATGAAGACTTGATATTACAACTGTCTTGTTTCTGGAGTGAAAAGGTAGGAAAATGGCAAGGTGTATTTTCTTTGTTATGCTTTTATTTTGGACAGGAAATAGCTGTAGCTCCTTGCCTGAGCCACCACCTTATCGTGGTGGAGGAGTTTGGGTGTCCCAATGTTCCTAGGAGCTAAGTTGTGGCGGGCTGTCATGCCCCTGGTAGGGTCACCCATGACAAACAGGTCCTAGGGGAGGGACCAGACAGAGATTGTCTCAAACGACCCTGATGATGATTAAAAACAGTGGATTCCGTTTTCCCTCGCCCGGACGCGGGTCACCTGGGTCCACCTCTGGAGCCAGGCCCGGAGGCGGAGCACGATGGCGAGCGTCTGGTGGCCGGGCCTGCACCCATGGGGCCCGGTCGGGCACAGCCCAAAAAGGTAACGTGGGTCCCCCCTCCCATGTGCTCACCACTCGTGAGAGGGGCCAAAGGGGTCGGGTGATAAGTGACCTGGGTGGGGGCCGGAGGCGGAGGCCTTGGCGGTCCGATCTTAGGCTACAGAAGCTAGTTGTCGGTACGTGGAATGTCACCTCTCTGGCTGGGAAGGAGCCTGAGCTGGTGCGTGAGGTGGAGAAATGCCGGCTATATATAGTCGGACTCACCTCAATGCACAGTAAGGGCTCTGGAACCGGTCCTCTCGAGAGCGGCTGGACTTCATTCCATTCTGGTGTTGAGAGGAAATGAGAGGAGACGGGCAGGGGTGGCAATTCTTGTTGCCCCCCAGCTCCAAGCCTGCACGTTGGAGTTTATCCCGGTAAGCAAGAAGGTAGTTTCCCTACGCCTTTGGGTGGGGGGACGGGTCCTGACTGTTGTTTGTGCTTATGCACCAAACAGCAGTTCAGAATACCCACCCTTTTTGGAGTCCTTAGAGGAAGTACTAGAGAGTGCTCCCTCGGGGGATTCCCTTGTTCATAGCAAGACTGACATACTTAAACTTCTCCACTTCAAGCTGAACACCCCCACCCCACACACAATCAAGTCGAAATAACCCCACTGAGAAAGATGACTTCTATTTGGAGCTACACAGAAGGTCTCAACTGGAGATAAGATCCCCAGGCCACCAAACGAGACAGCCACCCTAATTTGCATACATCTAGACAATCTGTCCACAAAGATAATGACCATGTTGTAAACCAACATACAAGTTTACTTCGTGTTAAGATTATACAAGAAATAAATGTTGTGCAAATCATTAAACTGTTAAATAAATACTGTATAGTAAAAGTTGTATTGTGGTGCATCCGTTTTTTTCAGCCTCCTTTGGTCTTGGTCGACCAACAAAATGCGCCTATGGATTGGCCCATGCAGTTTGACCCCCCTCTCCACACTGTTAGTAGATTCAAAGGAGAGGCATGGCCAATACAGTTTGGTGCCAACAGTGTCGCAAGAGATGCCGGTCAGGTGCTGTTTGTAGCGGCCATTCGCCTCAGGGACTTTTTCCTGGGGGTTTACTCTCAAAGCCCTACCCCCAGCCGCAATAGTCAGACTTTTTCTTCTCCTAGATGAGTTACCCTCCGGAGCAACTGGGTTTGAAATGCCAGTGACTCGCCTTGGACCTTCCCCACCTGTCTGTAAAAGCAGCTCTGTGGAGAGAATGCCAGGAGTCGGATATGGGTTTGATTGTCAGAGGTTATGTGAGACGCATGCCATTGAAAGCACTTCATAGGCATTGGGAGCTTAACACCAATCCCATCCTCGGCTACGAGCCGTTGTGGTCCATAAGACTGTGAGATGTGAGTGTCAGATCAAGGCTTGGCTAAATCACATAGCAGAAAAGGTACTGACTTTGGAATTCACAAACTTCTTAAATCTTTTCCTTTTTAGAAGGCCTGCTGATCACTGTGTATGTGTTTCCATATGATTATGTGTGTGTGGCTTGGCTTTGGTGTGGCCAGGTGTTTAATGTTGTCAACATTGGTTTCTGGTGGCCTGACATTCCTCTGACGGAGTGAAGCGTATCCAACAGACACACAGAAAGTACATCCCTGTTATCCTTTAGTAACCATCATCCTAATGTTATCTTAAAATCACAAACATTCACCACAAAGTAACACAAAAAACAATGCTGACATGTTTGTATTCTGGTTTCTGTATCAGACTGGCTGGATTGTGGGTAGGAGTAATATGATCAGATTATCAGGTCACCCAGAGAATGTTCACAGACAGAGAGCTGTGATGCTATTTAGTTGCAGCTCCATCCAAATGGCACCGGCTCCTCAACTCAGCTTTTTGGTTTTTTGCAAGGTAGTCCTCATTCATGCGATAACAACAGAGAAGCCATTAGCCTTGTCCAAACACAGAAAGGGAGACACTGTGGACCTCATCACCTCCTTATGAAGCTCTTCTCAAGCATTCCAACTAATTCAGTCCTCCTTTCCTCCTCAATGCATTCTTTGTTTAGAATATTGGAGTGGTGGAGGTTGTGGCATGTTTTAACAGAGATACAGAGGCATGAATGTAAGGCAGTATTGGGTTTTATTTGGCAACATACATTTTGTACACATGGTTTTACCCCATCTCAGATGGTATCAGTATGGCTGATGCTGTGTTGATTGAAATGTTTTGTGTACATCATAAAAAGACAGATGAGAATGAATAAACTCATTGGGTCAGTAACCCTGTGTGTATCTTCCAGTGTCATACGCTTTCTGGAGATGTTGGTAATAACAGGTTATAAAATACTTAAATTAATTACTAGACAGAAGGCATAGACGTCAGATGTAGACTGATGAGATCCTGGGATAAAACTCACACAGGTTCTGTCCTTACACATCAATTAACTCCAGCTTAGGGGCTTAAAAAAGTCTTGATAACAATCATTTGAGAGACTGAGCTTTGTGATCCTTCATAAATCCTCACGTTTCTACACTGCTAGCTTTAGATGACAACATGACATTTCATTTACCATCAAGACGATACACGAATACGTATCTGTAAATGTTGAACAGGTAGCTTTTTCTTGCATGTTCTTCCCATGGCCACCAAACTTAAACCTCTCAATGTCCTGGCTGCGCCTAGAAATTCTGTCCATGAAAGTAATGAACAGAATCGGTGAAAAAGGGCAGCGCCGACGGAGTCCAACTCTCACTGGAAACGGGTCCGACTTATTGCCGGCAATGCGAACCAAACTCATACAGGGAACGACCCGCCTGGATTAGGTGGTCCGATACCTCATATTCGCACTCCCCACAGTATTCCCCAAGGAACACGGTCGAATGCCTTCTCCAAGTCCACAAAACACATGTAGACTGGTTGGGCAAACTCCCATGCACCCTCAAGGACCCTGCCGAGAGAATAGAGCTAGTCCACAGTTCCACGACCAGGACGAAAACCACAATGCTCCTCCTGAATCCGAGATTCAACTATCCCGCGGTATATATCATACATACCGCCTAACCCTAAGCCTAACCCATCCTCTCCAGAACCCCTGAATAGACCTTACCGGGAAGGCTGAAGAGTGTGATCCCACAATAGTTCGAACACACCCGGTGGTCCCCCTTCTTGAAAAGCGGGACCACCACCCCGGTCTGCCAGTCCAGGGGCACCGACCTCAATGTCCACGTGATACTGCAGAGTCGTGTCAACCAAGACACACCCACAGCATCCAGGGCTTTAAGGAACTCCGGGTGGATCTCATCCACCCCCGGGGCCTTGCCACCAAGAAGCTTTTTGACCACCTCGGTAACCTCAGCCCCAGAGATAGAGGACCCCGCCTCAGAGTCCCCGGGTACTGCTTCCATGTTGGAAGAAGTGTCGGTGGGATTGAGGAGGTCTTCAAAGTATTTCCTCCACCGGTCCACACCATCTCGAGTCGAGGTCAGCAGCACAACGTCCCCACCATACACGGTGTTGACTGTGCACTGCTTCCCCCTCCTGAGACGGCGGATGGTGGATCAGAATCTCTTTGAAGCCATCCGGAAGTCGTTTTCCATGGCCTCTCCGAACTCCTACCATGTCCCAGTTTTTGCCTAAGTGACTGCCAGAGCCGCAGACCGCTTGGCCTGCCAGTACATGTCAGCTGCCTCCAGTGTCCCATTGGCCAAAACGGCCTGATAGGACTCTTTCTTCAGCTTGACGGCATCCCTCACCGCTGGTGTTCACCAACGGGTTCTGGGATTACCGCCACTAAACAGAAACTGACCACCTTACGGCCACAGCTCCGATCAGCCGCATCGACAATGGAGGCACGAAACATCGCCCACTCGGACTCAATGTCCGCTGCCTCCCTCGGAACATGGTCAAAGCTCTCCCGCAGGTGGGAGTTGAAACTCCTTCTGACGGTTGACTCTGCCAGACGTTCCCAGCAGACCCTGACAATACGTTTGGGTCTGCCAGGTCTGACCGGCATCTTCCCCCACCATCGGAACCAACTCACCACCAGGTGGTGATCGGTCTTCCCCTCTCTTCACCAAAGTGTGTCCAAAGAGTGTCCAAAACGTGTGGCCGCAAGTCCGACGACACAACCACAAAGTCAATCATCGAACTGCGGCCCAGGGTGTCCTGGTGCCAAGTGCACATGTGTACACCCTTATGCTTGAACATGGTGTTCGTTACAGACAATCCGTCCAATAACAAAACACGCTCGGGTTAAGATCAGGGGGGCCTCCCAATCACACCTCTCCAGGACTCACTGTCGCAGCCAACATGAGCGTTGAAGTCACCCAGTAGAATGAGGGAAGGATGGAGCAAATGTTTATAGACAAGTCAAAAGAATGTCTGCAGTGGTTCAATCACTGTAATTTTCTATCGAGTTGAAGAGAGTGTTAAGTGAAAAGATATATCTCTTAATTGACCTCTTCATTCATTGTTTCTACTTTCACCAATGGTAATGAGCTATAGGTAATGACTAAAAAGACAAGGTCTCCAGTGCAATTGACTTAAATGACTTTCCTATACAGGGTGTCAAGGTTCGCCTTGAGGGATGGGATTAAAAGGCCAGAGTATAAGACAAACAGGTCCAAACAAGAAGATGCCTTGGAACAGATCTAGGACAAACTGAGGAACCATATCTGTAAGAGTTGTGCCCCCTAATTTGGTTTGTAACAATCTTCTGATTGCAAGACAGCAAATAGTTACCATTACTTTGCCACCCTCACATCATAGGTATAAGTTCAAACCAATGCAAATATTACATCATAGGTATAAGTTCAAACCAATGCAAATACAGTATTGCCACAGTTGTGGGCTGAAAACTAATCTAAAAACTCTTGGCTTTGATTACAGGCTCAAAAGCTGTTTCCTACACTCCACACAACTCTTCCAGTGCAGATATGGTAGCACATTTACTGGATGTTGTCTAATAGAATTATTCACGCTGGTCATAGGGTAAAGGAAAATTCAGTTCTGGTGAAAGGGACTGAGAGTGATGAGTGTGGTAGCCAAACCAGAGTAACAAACATGAGCAGTCTAATAACTTCCAGTTGCTGCAGTAGCTTAGCAGGACCTGCACCATTTAGCATACCAGAACATCTTTAATGCCTGATCAGATACACTGGTTTTCATGGCTTGCCAAAGGGGTTTTACTTCAAGTCTTTCATCTGAAAAGGCTACTTTATTTATGCAGCCGGTGGTTTCCAATGGGGTATCCAGACATTGTGCAGGGAATGGCTAAACATTTTATTCACTACTCAGGAATTCAGTTGATGATGTTTAATCAAATATTGGGGTTCATTCCTTTACACAGCAATGTCTGCTTACCATAATTTCTGATGCTTTTGTTTGGGCCGCAGCCCCTTAAAAAAAAACTTGTATCACGACTCATGCAGTGACAAACAAGTGACACTGCGAACATCAAGCGGCAGTATGATTGCAAGGCTTGTAGTGTGTAATGTGTCTAAAAACACACTATCACTAACAAATTCCGAAAGGCTGGACTACTGGATGAATAAGAGCAAAGGGTTAATTTGCCTCAAGACAAAAAGTGACACCAAGAGCAACAATGAAAGAGAGAGCGAGGCTGCCAAAGAGTGTGAAGAAGGAACTATGAGGATGTTTGATTCTGACGCAGAAGAAGTTGACTTTTGGGGTTTTAGTTCACAACAGAAAGAAGAAGACGGCAATAAATGACTTTTCTGGTAGGCTACTAGTTGTGTTACACACACTGTTGGGCAAAAAGCATTTATTTAATCAAAAGTTTAAAGAAATTGTAAAATATTTCTCAGGCTGCGTGCAGAGAACAGTTGAGTTTGTTGATTTTTTTTGCCATGGTTTGGCCATGAGTAGCTTGTTTTCTTTTTGCAATGAAGAGATCTAATTAATCTACCACCTCCTTGACATCCTAGCACTGTCCGGATAGGCAATACAATACGATAATGATGGTCGCGGGAGTTAAGCGATTCAAATAGGTGCAGCCAATATTGAGCACAAACAAGCTAGTGTATTTTTCTGTGGCACACCACAATCTAGCTAGTTCTTCAACAAGTTTTGTGTTTATGAACCCAAATTACATTTTGGGAGTAACCACAAAAAGGTCTAAACACCTGTGTCAACCCTTTTTATAATGGGTATAACTCTATAATAACTTAAAAGTATGCAATCTTTTTAAACATCCTTATCTCTGTGATGGGCCTAAACTGACAAAAAATACATCTCTTTATATGGGATGCTCAATGTGAAGGCATGTAAGCATGGAGTTCCAAACCTATATTTGTCCAGCTCTTATACAGATCGTGCAATTGTGCAGCCATCTAAAGTTAGCACACATAATCCATGTTTTATGTTTTTAGGATCATATTGATTTGCAGTTTGTTGTGCTTATGCATCATCTCATTTTATGGGATCATGGATGAGGGAGCTAATTCTTTTCCCAAATCTCAGATGTTTACACATTGATTTCATTCATCAAATATATGTTTTATGATAGCTATGTCAAAGATTTACCGTATGCTGATCTTCATAATTCTGTTCTAGTCTGCTGCAAGGACTTACAAGCAACTGTATCAATTCCCTGCATCCTGTATTGCAGGCTGCACAGGTTATGGCCATTTACAATACAGTAATGCTTAATTCAGTATTTGAGCTAACAGCATCCCTGATTGGCTGCTAGGAGTGTTTTTAGAGGGGTTGTTGTTGTCTCTCAAAGCAGCAGCGGCAGTAGGCGCAACCACCACCAGAGACGTACAGAGGGCCAGGATTCACACAGATGCCTCATTAATGTGTGATCAAGCTGAGAGACAGAGGACGTCTGTGGAACATGGCCAGCACTCTCGTCGTCGCCACAGAGAACCCTTTCTACACCTTGCACCCCATTTCATCGCTTTATTGCACACCAAACACACCTATAATATCCGGTTCCACTGCCGGAGAGGGAGGAGACAGAGTTAACCAAAGAGCAACGTAAAGCCGTGAGTACATACATTGGCGGGTATGCATGCATAGTGTGTGTGCAGAGATTAAAAAGAAATCAAAGCCCGTCAATGTGAGGACAGGCTGCTTTCAGCACTGTTTGCCTCAACATAAATTTGCAGGTTGTGCTGTGACTGGCCCCTGTTAGAGGTGAAGTGGATTCTGACCTGAGGAAGGTAAACACACCTCATCCCCAGGGTTCACTGAAATCAGATGAAGGGCAACAATATGCCACTGCCTGAGCCACAGAAGCCTCCTGTGCCGGACCACTAACATGCTTTAGTAGTCATTTCCGACCTTCTCCTCCAATTTCCTCAGCTCGATTCACATACAGCTTTGACAGTGGAGGCTTCACCAGGGCCGCACGGTGGCCGAGTGGATAGCACATTGGCCTCACAGTCAGTAGGTTCAGGGTTCAGGCATCTCTGTGTGGAGTTTGCATGTTCTCCCCATGCGTGCGTGGGTTTTCTCCGGGTACTCCGGTTTCCTCCCGCATTCCAAAATCATGCATGTTAGCTTAATTGGCGACTCTAAATTGTCAGTCTGAATGTGAGTGTGAATGGTTGATTGACTAGCGACTAGTCCAGGGTGTACCCCGCCTCTCGCCCAAAGCAAGCGGGGATAGGCTCCAGCATACCCGTGACCCTAATGAGGATAAGCGGTATAGAAAATGGATGGATGGGCTTCACCAGGGCTGCAAAGGAGCCATTTTCACCCATTACTCAAAACCCTGAGCTGGTGTCACTGTAGATGAAGAGGTTTTGATTAGACAGAACCACCGAGATTGGCAAATAAGAACATCATGAAATACAATATAGCCTTAAAGCTTTGCCAAAATACATTTCAAAAGAAACAAGGTCAATACAGTCTGAATCCCGTTAAACATAAAACTGCAAAAACACTGAACTCAGCAGGATGGCAAATTTAAAAGCATCCTCATAAAATGAAGAAGAAACATTGTAGCATTTACTTTTAAAACTCAATACAGTGGAATCTCAAGATATGAAATGAATTTGTTCCAGAGGGGCTTTCGTGTCTTGGAATTTTCATATTATGAGACAAGATTCAGATATAAATGGTGTAATTCGTTCCAGCCCCTTTGAAAACACTCGTATAAAGTGTAAATACTGTACCCAGCCGAAATAAATATATTCATTAATAATGTGCATGAATGTTAAAAAACAATAGGAAAATAATAAAAGCAATGACAAAAATTAATACATGTGAAAAGAGAGCTGAGCCAAAAGGCAAAGCTCTCGATTTACCGGTCGATCTACGTTCCTACCCTCACCTATGGTCATGAGCTTTGGGTAGTGACCGAAAGGACAAGACCGCGGGTACAAGCGGCCGAAATGAGTCTTCCCCGCAGGGTGGCTGGGCTCTCCCTTAGAGATAGGGTGCGAAGCACTGTCTTCCGGGAGAGACTCGGAGTAGAACCGCTGCTTCTCCACATTGAGAAGAGTCAGATGAGATGGCTCGGGCATCTGGTTAGGATGCCTCCCGAACGCCTTCCTGAGGAGGTGTTCAGGGCACGTCCAACCGGTAGGAGGCCTTGGGGGAGAACCCAGGACATGTTGGAGAGACTATGTCTCCCAGCTGGCCTGGGAACGCCTCGGCATCCGCTGGGAAGAGCTGGAAGAAGTGGCCGGGGAGAGGGACCTCTGGGCTTCCCTGCTGCCCCCGCGACCCGACTTCGGATAAGCGGAAGAAAATGGATGGAGTTTTATGGTGGTTGGTATCGATTACTTTGGTGCCGCCACAGGAGAGGGCAGCTTGTATGGTGGTATTGTACTTTCATAATCAGCTACAACTACAGCTTTCGGGCGGCACTCGATTTTGGTTTTAGTATTTCTTCAAATTTTTTCAAACCCTGTTTTGTATTATGAATTTTTCTTATGACGTTTTCGTAAGTCGAGGTTCCACTGTATATGAAAAGTATGCCACTAAACTATACTTTTAACATAAAGCCCTAGCCAAATACCCTCCTCATAACCGGCTTCTGTTAAAACAGACAAAACAGCATGTAACATCCAAAGAATTAGGTAAGGCACTGAAACCCTGTTGAAAGGCCTTCTTGCATAGTGGGTCTATGCACCTCAGGATGTAAAGTGAGATGTAAACAAACAGTTTATTGAACCAGCAGCCATGAGACTCCAGTTTGACCCTTACTACCAACATTCATCCTTAAAGTCTAAAGAGGGAAACGCTTCCAAATCAAATCACTTAAGCAAATAAGAATAAAAAAACACTTTGTAGGTTTTTATCCACCTGTGTTATTGCACCTTTTCAATTTCACACAATAATAAACACCTACATGTGGGAATGCTGTACCTTTGAAGCGTAATTGAACATCATGTAAATACATTTGGGAGACACAACATTTTTTTAACCAATATCATAACTTCCTGCTTAGACCGGCACCAAAAACGGATAACATTTGTATCTATTATTTTTGGATAGGCTCCAGCATACCCATGTTACCCTAATGAGGATAAGAGGCATAGAAGATGGATGGATGGATGTTTTAATTTTTTTTTTAACTGTAGTTTGTGCACACCTATAGTTTAGAAATGAAACAAAAATGGATTTAACAAACTGTACCTGTAAATTTGTCCTAACTGAATATCATGACATCACTACTATTAACAAAACCTAAAAAAAAACAACGGTGGCTCAGAAGTACAAACTTCCAAGGGGTTTGTTTACTAGACAACAAAAGTCGGTAACTTTAACAATGTTAAAGGACAGGTCTTCCAATGTCATTATTTGCATGACGGAATCACAGATTTAATTACCCCATGAGTTATATCTTTTTTGCACCTTTCAAGTACAGCCGCCTCGAAATGAGTAGAAATATTGCCATTTCAGGTGGCTAATAAGGTTTGATTGTTGAAGAGCACTGTTTTGTTTCCTCATTGTGGAACTCTTCCTCCACTGAAACAATGAGAAGACCCACATGATCGACGCCAGAAAAGGAGCATTTGATTTGCTTACGCTGTCCGTTGGGCACAAGGCCTGGGACAATAATAAATTAATCACATAAAATTTGAAAATGATCTTGATAACGCTCAATACATTTCCATGAATGTGTGTTTGTTTTCCTCGTCTCCAGCCTCCATACAGGCAAGAAGACAGTTGGTTTCAGCACTTTGGTGTGTTTCCTTCCTTTTGTCAGTCATACAGCCTCTTCGTCAAGGTGGAGGCAGGGCCAGTAACATACACACAGAATGCCGAAGAGTACAATGTAGTAGAAATTATATTATTAGATCGCCAGTGGCGGCTGCTGGTCATTCAAGGAGGGGAAGCTCATTTTTTGAGGCCTACATCATAGATGTATTTATTTATTTATACCGTATGTAAATTCTACCCTCCGTTCAGTGTCATTTTTAACAAAGACAAAGTCGCTTGGGATCGGTAAAGTCTCCATATCAGTTCAAAAACAGAAACAGCAAGAACTTGGAAAATGAGTGGATGTTAATGATTCATAATTGCTGTTTTGCTTGTTTTACTGTAAATCCAAAAGGCATTCCGCCTCAGACAGAACATTAAATCATCATACAGAAGCTGAGCATTCGCACCACCCCACAGCCCCATAAACTCCCAGTGACGCTCAGCATCCGATGGGCGGGACAAAGGCCATTTAGTCGATGAAATGTACGCACAGCAGTACATATTTCACCACTTTTTTGAGACATTCTGGTGACACAACTACCATTGACTGACATATTGTATGATCCTTGACAATAACATGGCACTTGACACTTAATAGCTACATAATTGCCATTATTATGCGTTGAAACAAAAAATGGCATTATGTGTAAATACTACATGAACTAGTTTGAATCGCCATTGGCATAGGCACCCCCCCCTCAAATTTTGCAATATGTCTTGTTAAATCAACCTTGGCAGTATTGTGAGCTCTTGTGCACCACATTTGGCATAAATGCAAGACATGACCTCCACTTGATTAGCTCCAAATTGAAATCCATCCAATTTATTGCTCACTGTGACATTGGAACTGAGCACACCTGCATGAAAAATGCAATTCTAATTTGTTCTTATTAGCCATGACATATGAGGACATGCCTCTCCTCACTTACAACACTGACCCTCCCTAAAGTTCCATAAAAGAAGCATCCCAAATTCATTTGCAACATTTGGTGGTTTCAGGATTGCAGTCATTAACTCTCCTAACAAACAGAGCACTCTGCAGATAAACAGCTAAGCACCACTCACACTCTGGCCTGTTGAGCTCCACTGTTTCCACTTATCAGTTCAGTACTGGCAGCGCTTTCAGCTGATTGCAATTTTTGTCAGACTGCAGTTACTATCCACCACAAAGGCTGCCTTTTATCTTCACTGGGTTGTTAGTTTGTCTCTCAGTGGGACTTCACTAAAATGAACAGTTTCATGACACTTTGTGGACACAGACTATTGTATGAGGCAGACAACCCTTTGCATAAAAAAACTATATTTGTATTTAGGTATTTGGTATGTATTAAAAAGTGTGTTTTATTTCCTAATCAAAGCAGTCCTGTGTTGTCTTCAGCCATGTTCAGCATGCCTTTTGTAAGTAAATTCTCCTGCCAGAGTACAAGCGTGTGATGTGATGTTACTAATTAAAGTCATGCTTTGCATGTCGCCTCCTCTTATTCAAGGGACAGGTGGATCAGCTTCTCTTCCTTTTCTGTCCCACCAGCAAATAAAGACAACTAAATTCATCGTCTTCAAGTAGATGTGCAGATTGAAGTCAAGTAATGGCTAACTTCTTCCGCTCTAGTTTAGTACCGTGGTAGACGTTTGTTTTCGATACTCTGCCCTCAGCAGTTTGGGAGCAGACGCAGCACGAAGAATAAAGTCACACACGGTCTCGAGTCCGTGTGGCTCTTTCATGTGGAAAGTATACCCCAGCCTTTGATATAAAGTTTGTCAAAGAGCATTACACAACATTGTTTGAGAACAAATTGTTACTCTCCTGGGATTCTGTTTAACTCGCCAGTCAGCACCATGGACAGAAATACAGTCCCCCTAAACTGGACCGAAGACCTTTGGGCCACATTACACAAATCCTGAAAATCTACTAGAAAGGTTTCAGAGGGTTGTTTTTGTTAATTGCATGTTTGCAGCAGAAAAACAAACCAAAAATATATACAGCAGGTTAACTGATGGATACCAGTCTCAATTTTCTCAACAATAATTTCTAGTGAGCTCCAATAAGTTCTCAACAATGGTCCCAGTCATCACACATTTTGGCTCAGCATTTTCCTTCTTGCCTGACTCAGCAATCTCCGACCTAATTCCTCATTTCACTTATGAGAACAAGTCTAAACTAATTGCTGCCCAGGACATTTCCACAGACTGTGAGAACCATGCTGACATCACACGACACTTTATTTTGAATATGAACGTGCATCTTCAGCTTTGTGCACCACAGTAACACTGGTGTTAAGTGTGTACGTATGTGAGCCCTTTCAATCTAAATATAACCTTGACTAAAGCGGATACCCAAACTGCCCTACAAATGCTGCCTTCAAGTGCACTGGTGTTCAAATACTACTTATACTTAAATGAAAAAACTGTACACAAGGCACGACTAGTGTAAATACACAATTGCTGCTATGAATTAACATGATATATAGCTAGATACATCAAAAAGATTACTCGGGCAGGCTTTAAGCTTGCTACTGTTAAAGACCTTTAGACGTTCTCCTCTAGGAAAAGCAAAATTGAGGATCTGTGACTTTAATGTAATCTCTTGTATAAATAAAACATCGCAGTGATTGCCAAGCTCCATGATGTCTACGTTTACTTTATGTTTACAATGCGCTCTTCGAAGCACACAGCTCTCCCACAGCACTTGAACGCATAACGCCGGCCGTCACGTGCGCGCTGAAAGCAACTCCAGTTTTGCGCCACTTACTTTGTTAAGGCGGGGGTTTCGGGTAACGTCATAGCCCCTCTGCTTTGTAGAAACGAAGGCCTTCCCGGCGTCCCCTGACTTGTGCATCTCCGTGTCCACAGATTCCCGTGTCGCCAGACCGTGTGCCATGGTGGGGTCTCTTTAAATAGAACAGCTGTAGCGAAAGCAACAAGTGGATGCACGCGCATGTCCAAGAGGTGAGGCGACCACGCGTCACCCGCCTCATCCCTGCACGTTCTTATCAACAAGCCTGTTTCCTGTTTCCTGTCACCTGCACTTCATTTCAAGCCTTTATGAGCAACTCTGGGCTGTGTTTTTTTCACGCTGTCGTCATAGCTACAGGCATACTACGTTAAATGTGGCTTAATAGCGATTAAACATTTCCATGATTGGAGATGTGTGGTAAATATTGTCTCCATCTAACTGTATTATACTGGGGGGTTTCACAAATGTGTGGTTATTTATGTGTTTTATAATTATTGTGTTGGTTCCATTGTTCAGCGCTGTGAGATATTGGACACTTACATGGCTAGCGGTGTTCATTTGATTTTTTATCATTTTCATACCAAGTCCAGGGGCTGCAAACGCCATTAAGCATGGTGCAAGGTGAAAATGCTGCAAATTAAAAGAGTGCTGCAATCACATTATGGTGCAAGATGAAAAACAAAATGGATCATCATTTCTCTCATGGGGGGTTTGCAAGAATTGTCTTTTGCTTTTTTTTTATTGTGTGGCGTTTATGTGATAGCTGCATTTTCCCTTTGCATTTGTTTTATGATGTTTGTGTGTTTTTCAGTTTTAATTATTTCTGTGGTTGAAGTGTTTGGATGTTGTTGCGCGTTTGCCCCTTTTGGCCACTCCACTTCAACATTCCAAACATTATTCCACGTTTGTTTGTTTTTGCATTCATTCATGTTCGTAAGTGACATTTCTTATTAGAACAAGAGCCTTTGCATGGGATAGTGTGTGAGAGAGAGACAGACAGGAGTGACCCAAGGATATTTGAAGCCAAGGTCAGCCTTACCCTTACAGCTCTTATGCAACATCAGCCAGCCTTGAGATCAGCGAGGTGAGCCATGAGCTCGTTGCTTCTTGCTGGGTGGGAGAAGAGTGACAATAAAGTCGCTGCTTCAAACGCACACCAAACCACCATCTTCACTTTGTTTACATGTTTAAAAATATGTGTGGCTGGTTTACCCCTCAATTAAATAAATAAAGTCAGGGTGAGCATGTAAAATTAGGTTTTTATAGTGAGTTTGACCTTGGGACAACGTTCTACAGTGGCCGGAACGTACAATCATCTTTCAAGTGTATACGGGAAGCGTGAGTAAACTACCCGCATTATTTAAAGAGCATTAATACCTTTTATAATTTTAAATGGAAAAAGTATGTATTCATGCTCCATCACCAGGTCGCAATGTCAACACTCCCTCAAACAATCATAAGGTTTTGTGTCTTTATTTTTAAATTTGACCTTTACTGGTGGTGAGGCAGATTGATTTAGCGTCCAAATGATACAAAAGATTTGAACCATCAGTTCAGCTGCAGCAGAAATAGACTCTTCAGGAATTAGAAAATAGCCCACTTGTATAGTACAAACCATCAATTAAGATTTAAGCACATGGTGATGGTTGTGAGATGTTTCCTGTGAAACATTTTCAGTTTACAATGAAATAGACTCCGATGAACACTGCCTCGGTGCACAGTCATAGATTTAAAAATAGATTCTGTTGTATTGAATTACATTACTACACTGTATGGCCTGTGAGTGTCAGTAGGTATCATTCAAAGTCATCTCAAACACAGCCCGACCCAACTTGACCTTAATTAACTTCAAGTTTCACTTGTTGTTTGCTTCTGCTTTTTGTCCTTTCTTGATAGCGGGAAGTTATTTTGGAGTTTAGGCAGGGCGCCAGTTGGCCATGGAAGAGATGCACGCTGAGCTGGTGTAATCTCCATGTTGCAATCAAGGAAGGGAATGGGGTGATCACAGAGCTGCCTGGTGTGTGTCAACTTTGTCAGTAGTCTGTATGTACAAAATGAGTTTTATAGACTGTAGTGAAGAAGTTTGTTTTTATCCCCTTCTATTATTCACGTAATGGCTTAATAATATCAAAACATGATTTATTCCTGAGCCTAAGGACAAGACTACAAGACAACAGGTGTTTGCTGCTCCAAATATGTATTTAAGGCTTAGACAAGGGAGCTACAGGCTATATTTATCCAACTGAAAAGGAAACAAACACAGGATGTCAGCCAGCCTAAGTCGTTACATGATCATTTCTACCCCCCATGCGAGGATCCAACTGTATGCCTGACATTATCGCAATGTCATGCACAAATAAAATGTGAAGTCAGCCAACAGTCAAGGCCCCAACCTGCAGCAGTGTCAAAGATCACTGCCATGAATTTAAGCTATCCCTGTTCATCTGCACCATAAAGATTATGTAACTTTATTACTATATGACCTACTATAAAAGCTACAGCTTGCATGTATCAAGAGTATTTTTATGACTGTATTGCAGCGCTTCTTAAATAGTGGGGCTGGTGCCCCTGGGGTGGCGTGGGGAACTGTCAGAGGGGGCGTGAGAGGCAGGGAGGACCTTCAATATTAGTGTAGAGCTGCCAACATGTATGAATTTGTTGTACTCGTCATGCAATTTGACTCTTGAATTTGCTCCACTGCTCTCCGTTTGGTTGCATTTTGCTGGTTCCAGTTTTGAATTCAGTCTGTGCTGTACAGATAATACATTATATGGTGTCTGTTTCTCAGTGGTATACCAAATCCGGGGGACACATAAACATTTCTGTCCCCCAGTGGGGACATGACGGAAAATAACTGAGAACCGTATTGTGACAGAAGTCTGTTCCCCCGTTTTTGTCTGTACACGTACAGTATATACACATATGTCTGTTACATAACACAGGCTAACAATAAGTAATGTATATATTAATATTAAAGGATTGCGATTGTTTGTTTTTACTTCTGCTTTGTAGCCCATAGCATAAGTAACCAGAAACTATAGACTGATGTCAATGAATGCAAACTTTTTAACATGTACTTCTGAAATGTATGACCTCAGTGTTGTTTCCATAGTGTCTACATCTAAAAGTGAACCCAACTTTACATGTCAGGTTTTCTGATCCATTTGGTTTGGACCTTGAACAGAGCATACTTAAAAAGGTGTTGGGCCTGCTAAGTATTAACAGTACCAACAGAGGAAATGGTGGGTGGATGTTATGGAGGGGACACTGAACTTCCAAGTTTACACTTTGCTTTTGCTCTTTCCTCTCAGACCATAAACGAGCTCCCCCCAAGCACCCAAATCAATGAGCTCTTTCTCATCATAATGTCCCGCTGTTGCAGGTAACGGATATTTAAGACGGCGGTAAAAGGAAGAACTTTAAGCTGAAGCTTTCCTGTCTTGCATTATTAGAGAAAGCTGAGTTGACATGTGTAGTGTGAGAAGGAGCTTGATCAGAATGAGCCAGGCTCATTAAAGGAAAACCTGAACATGTCCTAAGGACAACCACAGAAGCTTAATCCTTTGTGTCGAGGCTACACCGTGTAGACTGAGATTGTGTTTCATTGGGCACCTTTCTAGTGTTCATTCAACTTTTAGTTCAAGCTTGTAATTCTGTGTGAATTCCAGTGCCTGATACACCTTGTAAGTAGCACACAAAAACTATAGGAGAAGAGTTTGATTTTTCAATGGGTGCAACACAAAGGTTGGAATTGTACTTGAGTGAGTCCCTTACTTTCTTGCATGCATTCAACATGTTTTATTATTTCTCAACAACAGCTATTCATGTGAGCTATAACGTAAACATATCCTGAGAATGAACATACAAAGGGATCATAAGACATATCTTCAAGAGCAAAAAACAACTTTGGCCTTGTGGAGTTTTTGGCATTGCCCCAGTTCCATCAGTCAGTGGGAGGAAGCTGGGATACATCGCCTGAAACCGTTCAAAACCACAACCAAAACTCCTGGCTTCATTTTTGAGAGGCTGTCCATCTGTATATGTAGTTTGGGGTTCTTTAACAATTACCATGATAATGACATGCAGACAAGTACATGTAAATCAATTCTCCAGTACTCTATGGGCCAAATGCTGTACAGTTTTTCAATTAGGATTATGATGGCAGAAATAAATCTCAGTGCAGTGGGAAGATTTTTCCCACATCACTGGGTGATTATTTGCCATTTATTTTCCAGACCACACCTGTAGCAAAATAAAATGTTTTCTATATTGCTTAAACTGCACTTTTCTTGTCCAGGACAAAATAGAAACTTCTCACATCTTTAAAAATGTCAGTAAACACCACTTTTCTGATTTTGAGCATTTTTTTTAGGTCTATGTGGTCACAAAATTATTTTTTCTAATGTCTCTTCAACCGGGCTTTTGTGGTCCTGAGGCATGGGAAACTTCCTACTTGTTAATTGATGATCCCACAGGGTCTTTTTTCAGGTTTGTGCTTTCCTTAAATCTCATTATTTTTTGTCGCTTCAACTGCACTTTTTCTGGTCCAGGAGAGGAAAACCTCACACAAATTCATTGGGGGTCCCGACAAGAGACCAATATTTCAGTACATTTTAGTAGCAACATCTAATTTCATGTCGTGTCAGCTGCGCTTTCCTGATCCAAGAACTGGGAAAACCTCCCACACCCTTCCTGCGCCTTCCACCTCTGTCATGTCACAGGTTCTGGCAGGATAATGTGAAATGAAAACAGCTCCTCTTTCCAAATCCTCACTGTAAACAGGAGATCTGTCAGGGATAAATGTCTCATTTTGCCTATCTAAACAGTTCTCAGGTCTCTCAGCAGACCCGCAGCAGATCTGAGGATCATAGGAAGAGGCATACCGGTTGTCTTCAATCGGGTCATGTGTGAGCTGGAGCTTATCCCAGATGGTGTGTAATTTAGAATCTTCATTTAGCCAATCAATAGATGCTTTTGGAATGTGAGAGCAAGAGTGAGAACCTGAAAAAAAACCTACATAAGCATGGCGAGAACATACACATTCAAGATGTTCCAGCAGAGATTCCTTTTCAAGTCATGTGTGTACAAATGTCATAATCTATGTTGTGGATGTTGATCTACAGTATATACGTAGATATTAATATGTAGATCCTGATCTGTATACATAGATGTTTATATGAAATCTTCTTCGTCTTTTACTTTCACTTATCCCTGCTTATCCCATCAGAAGTCGCCCCAGCAAATCATTTTGTTCTGTTTGAGTCACATGTTTTGATTTGGCAAAAGTTTTACATCTGACACAACCCTCTATATGAGGGACATGATAGGTATATACAATATATTTGAGTGTGACCAGGATGGACAGGATCAGGAATGAGCACATCAGAAGGACAGCACATGTTAGAGGTTTAATATATGAAATTTAAAGATAATATAGCTGTAAATTGGTATTTTTGGGGAATTTTGTGAAACCGCCATTGAACATATCATAACCCAAGATGTCAGCATATCCCTGAAGACCACAATAATTTAACTCAGTGCGTACGTTTTGTGTTTTTTTAAGATAAGGGTGCATGTCCTTCTTTTTAAACCCGCTGTTAAGAATGTTACTTAAAGAAAGCATGCCAATTTAATTGGATGAAATTATTTTGAAACGTGAACAAATAAGAGGTCAAACTGCATCCTTAAAACAGTGTTCAAGAGTTGCCACTGTCTTTTTGATGTTTGAACTCCTTCCTTTTCCAAGCCACAGTAAATGTTTTGATAATGGTTTGATGGGGCTCCAGTCACACGTTGCAATTTAAACAGAGCTGCAGTATATGATACACAAGAGCTACTGTACTGAGGTCATCTCACCCTTCATGTGCTTTCAGGGTTTCAAACCCAAACTACAAACTCATCAGTCATGACGAGAACCCCCCATATGCAGATACTATCGGGAGCCATGTAAAAGGTAAACATGTAGTCTAAGTTGTTAGCTAGAGGTTTATTCTCAGTGCAGAAGGGCTCTGTAAGGAATATTTTAGGCATGTGATTTGGAATGATACTTTAATGTTTGTACTGCAACAGAAAGAAAACATGACCAGTCAATGTAAACACAAGAACACACAAACCCAGACTCATGCTGATCTATCCAAGATATCATTCTGCATGTGTCAAAACACTCTTACAGTATGTTTTATGCAAATATGTCTAAGTTTGTTTTTTAAAATTAATATTCTATTCTTATGTTTGGTTGAGTAGCTAAACATAGTGAGAAATGATTGGCAATGCAATTTAAAGGTAGGTCGGGCCGGAGCCCTTTCTTCTCTCAGAGAAAAGTTTAATTTCCCAATGGGTGCAACACAAAGGTTGGGAATTGTAATTTAGTGTGTCCCTACCTTGCTTGCACGCATTCAACATGCACATGTTTTATTATTTCTCAACAACAGCTATTCATGTGAGCTACAATATAAACATATCCTGACCATACACAGGGACCATAAGACATATCTTCAATAGCAAAAACCAACCTTCCTTCAGAAGCTGGGAAACGTCACCTGAAACCATTCAAAACCACAACAAAAACTTCTGGCTTCATTTTTGAGGAGCTGTCATTTAGTCCATCTCTATGCGTAGTGTCTCTACATAGCCAAGTATCTCACAAAATGTTTAAATACACCCAGGGTTGGAGCTAGGGGTTGGCTATTGGGGCTAAATCCCTGGATGTCAGCTTCTGCCTTTATTTTTCTTATCACTACACATATTTGGTAACACTCAAGTGAACTGTGGAGCCTTTCACGAAATGTCGACTTGATTAAGATGTGAACAATCCAAACACAACACCTGCTTCACATCAAAATGTTAGCAATGTAACTGTAACCCAATGTGCAGCCTCACTGCTTGGATGGCATTTAGACGCTTACCATTAAAGTGAAAGCTAATATGTACTATGTCCAGTTTCTTTTAAAGAGTGAGCCAAATAAAACATACGTGTATCCCATAAGGCCGTGCTTGTATGGAGGGACGCTTGGCTGAAACAATGCCATACAACAACGCATCCTAGACAATAAATATTTCAAATACTGACACATAAACACATTATGAGGCTGTACACTTTAAAAAAAATCAGCTCTATTTATAATTTCTCATGATAAATCTCACAAAATTGTGTATTTAGTTTGCGAACTGATGTATGCTGGTTTTTCATTATCTGGCATGCGTTGTAATGTACAGATTCCTGCCATATCATACCCTATCAATGGTAGCCTGTTTAGAGCAAAGCAGTGCTGAGTTGAGCAAAAAGACCTTTCAGTTGTCAAAATAAAGCCAGTGGAAGTGTACCATGGCCCAGTGCAGCAGTCTTGGAGTGGGTTTATTAGAGGAGTCTTTGCAAAAGAGTGGGTAGTGGGTAGTCTACTGCTGTATACAGAAAAAGGGGGGACTTAGGCATGCCAGCTTTGGGAGATTGGTGAGCTTCACTCTTTTCTGCAGTACTATACTGTATGTGTTTTCTTTTACAGATAACTGATGGTACTCCTCCAACTTAGCTTCCTCCAATAAGTACCTTTGAACCACACCAGAGAGCAAAAAGAGCTCTTCCCATGAGGGTGTGACACCCGGCACAAAAGCCCCTCTATTCACAGTGCACAAGCCCCCCCTCACCCAAAAACATCACTCACTGCTTTTCTTTCTAGAAATCACAGGTTGCAAGGAGAGACTTGACTCTCTTGTTCCACTGCTCCTTTATGACCTTTGACCTTGAGTTTCAGTGACAAGAAAAAAATACATAATAGATCATTTTTACAAGGTTGCCAGTGAGTTTTATTTCAAATGCCCAGTGATGTCATAGAAATAGACAATGCTTCTCCACAATGTGTGCAACTGTTCAATCTCATATGTTCTGCATAAAAATGGCTAAATCCAGACTAAATCTTGCAGATGTCTTTTACACCTCAGCTGTTTATTTTCTTGAATTGAATTGTTAGTACAATATAGCCATCCCACTATCAGACAGAGCCTACCCAGTGAGAGCCCATTAAATATGGAGGTGAAGTCTGTGTGAATGTGCACACCACACATGTGGTCATCACCCTCACAGATGATTATCTGCATGAGTTTTACCAAGCTATTTCAGGTTTGCACAGCCACCCAAGTCTTCTTTGCTTCTTACTTCCTTTGCATTAACGTGCACACACACTTTTAACTCCTATTATTAACTCTAAAACCAAATACTGCAAGTGATTCCATGAAGGTTTCAAATCTAAACAACTCAATGTGGGCCCAACTCTGTCTTGTGCCAGATGTGTACAATCATTCTCTTTAACACTTTCATCTCCCTCATTAAATGCATGATTGGCTTTTTTGGATCACTGAAGCTGAAGCAAGTCAGCATTGCCTAATCACCTCTAATCAAAGCTCTGACGTATAACGAGGACTTATGGATGATCTGCAGTGTGGTGTGTCCAGTGTGTTCCGTCTGTTGAAAATGGAGACAAAAGGAGTGTCATACATCTGTGCATCATCTTGTGACAGCCTGCACTGTCATGTACTAATACAGTTTTTCCCAATCTCTACAACACTATGTCTTCAAACCTCCAAATTATTTCCCAAAAACCCATTTGTCACCTCTGCTGGGACTACATTTCCCATGATTCTCCACTGCAGCATCTACTTTGGCCAGAAAGGTCTGCTCTCTCATCAATAGATGTTCCTGACTGATGTCCTCCATCACTCCCATTGAGATCCCAATGGACTTCATATTGGTAGCCCTCATCAGTTAGCTGCCAAATACCAAACACATTCCAGACATCAGCTGACATCCGGGCTGCAATTTGCCAAATCATTCATAGTGAGTCAATTGTACAAATACATTTGAGACAGAAAATGGAAAGCATAAAATGGAGAAGGCCGATGATTCTCTTTTGCTCCCCTATGACATACACTGGAATCAAACCCAGGCCCTCCTCAGCCACAGTGTTTACTCTGCCATAGGCTGGTGTTATTGACTCAGGTTAAGGGTCTCAAACTTGCAGATCGCATAACCATATTTTGTGGCTCATACTTGACATCAAAAACTGCTGCTGGGCGCAAAGTCCTGGTGAGTGCAGAGTCACTTGTTAGGGAGAGCACAAGTCTACACAGAACTCTGTGAGCTTGTCACAAAGTACAGGGCTGTCACTAAACAGGACACTACCACAATTCCGACAACAACACAACAATGACAGCCCAATATGTAACAGGTAAGTCAACTCTCATAGGGCAACTACGACTACTCCTATGGGGAATAACTACATTACCTCTAAACAGGTAACTTTAGCAACTTTCTGCAAAGAAAGCATGCTGGGAGTGTTTCCGGCTTCCCAGCAGGCTCCCAGGATGCCTTGCCCACACTCTCCCTCTATCAGCCCCAAGTTAAATAGATTTTAAGAACCCAGCTTTTGGGCACACTCACACTTGGCCAATTGTACCATGCTTGGTGATTGGGCCTACTTAACACCTTAAGTTTGGCTAGTGTGAATGCTCTGATTGGAGTTAAAGTTGGACACACCTCTGGCCCAATTAGAACAGGTGGATCAAGGCATGATTCCATGCATATGCAAATGCAAGCACACAGTTTAACTGAGTCATAGAAAGACTATTGAAATCGCAATACAGTTAAAGAATTATAAGTTAAACCCAATGGCACACTCACTCACCTTTGTTTGTGTGTGTAATAAAGTCGGGTCATTTCATTAATGTGATTGCTCCTTTTGCAAGTCAGTACTAGCTTGCCATCATGTTTTTTTCACAAAAGAAATAAACAAGAAAATTTGAATGTGCTTCTATGCTATTTTGGTCACCCTTCATTGGAAGTTTACAGAAATGGGGTGCAAATGCTGTGGCTGTTTCATAACACCCCCACACAGTATAAGACCAGTAGAACTAATTTCAGTACACAGTAGTCCCACTCGGTGTTGCTCCTACGGTCTGCTTTGTGCTCCATCACACGTCCTGCGTGGCTGCTGTTGAGTACACCACTAACTTCACCCCAAATCAGCATTTAAACTTGGGGAACTTGCTCGGGCCCCACCCCCATGAGAGCACAAGGCTTTGTCACCAAGAGATGGGCGGGGGGGTTCTTTTCAGATGTGTGTGCCTCCCCCCCATCCCTGCCTCCCTCTCAGCATCAAGTACTTTCAACTTTCTCTCCAGCCACTTAGAAGGAGCAATGAGGAGAGTGGAGCTGTCGCCCTGCTGATGCCTGGACGTTTGGGATGCAGTAGCAAGCAACGGGGCATTGTATGTTGATTCCTAGGGAAAACAAACAGTACATTGCGGATTTGGCATATCCATCAATCGGATGCAAGCAGGTAGGACTAGACATTTCTACTTTTGTCTCATGCTGCCTGCTTTGTTGTGATTGGCACTTGTTCATATTTAATTTTTATCACTTTAAAAAAAACAATCTTTAGGTAGATTTTAATGGCATACAAGGATTAAATCATTGCAGTCATATGAAAGCACACCCAATTTAAATCCTCACAATTGTATACTGTTATCTTATAATTCATGGAAATCTGAATTATTATAAAGGATGGATGAAGTTTCAGTGTGACTGTATAGTTTAATGTGTACAACTAGAGGTTCTCAGTGAACCAGATGTTTTTTACAGTGTCACAATCATTTTTAAATGTTTTTAATCAGTGTACTTTTTGGCATTTAAAAAAAAAGGTTCCAGATGGTTAAATTGGGTGAAATCCTCTAGCAGTAAATGTGCTGTTGAACTACAAGGTAAGCGTTTGTTGAAGAAGCTTTGGACTATTGCGCCCTCTACTGCCTGCAATTGCTGAAAGGGGCACAGTGATGCTCAGCTGCCTTGTATGGAAAAATAATTCTGTGAGATCTTTGTGGGACTAAATGCCATGGTGGCAGTGCATCAGTCACTTTCCACCCTGGTGAGTTATTGCAGACTTTCTAAAGTCTTTGTGATGTCTGAATCTAGCTGGTTGGAGGGAGTGTGAAGTTGAACAGACACCAAGGGTCATTTTAGTCTCAATTATTAAGCTCGTAGGGGCTTATTTTATTATATTACCCTTTGTTTTTTTGGCAAGTTAATTTGGCCACTCTTTAAAGGACTGTGTGCTTAACTTAAGCCAAGTCCTATTGGTGGATTTCTGCTGAACCCAACTTGGAAAAAATGTGTTGATGTTTTGAGAGACAATGAAAGATGAGGCACTGATGCTGAGTAAAAGTTCATCCTCTCTGTGGAATCTCTGTGGAGCTGCGGTTCATTTTTATACCGCGCGTCCATGTAATTGAAAAGGAATGTGTCTCTGGAAGCTGCCCAGTCCCCCTACCCCACTCCACACCACAACTCACACCACCGGACGTTCATGCTCCATCTGGAAAGCCTAGATATCAGGCTGTCTGCAGCAGCACCCAAATGGTTTTCTCCTCATGGTGTTTGGCCTGTGTGACTTCATGACCACAGTTGAGCTGATGAAACTTTCCGACTTTGCAGTTAAACCCAGCTGGATGAGTTCACTGTATTCAAATATATCCAAAACAGACTTCTCTTTATGATGTTATCATGAATATAGTAGTTTCAAGGCCATACCAAAACAGTGCACGTGTCATTTATTGACATAGGAGCACAGAGGAAACCAGACTAAGGAGAAGGTTAACCATTGTGGCAAACCTCCAAGCCACTGTCTTGAGCTCATTTTGAGGATCATGGTTCAACCTGACCTCAATGTTGACCACAGTTGTGACTCAAAGAACATATAAATCTCTTAACCATACAGCTGATGCAACAACATAGCCAATGTCCGTTGGCTATAAATAATGGTACCAATCTTTTTGTGCAGACTTGCAGAAACATTGTGGCAAAATGGTGAACTGGGCTGCTTATCTGTAATTGCTGTGCAAGAAACTGGTGCATTGTATAGCGTGTATGACTTACAGTAGGTACATAGTGCCTCACTCTGGCCAAAACCAGAATTGTGTTTAGGGCACATTGTAAGGGGAAGGACATCCACCAATGTCGAAATGAATTGAAACTGAAAGATGTGTTTTATTACATTTGAATCATAGATGAACATTTACTAAGATTGGGATTGGAAGAAGACGAGTACATGTCTGCAGTGTACTTCAATGCCTTCACTTGGATGATGTGGTGGACGCACTAACTGGCTGACGTACTGTTGATGCTTATCAATTAAGCTTGAATCGAGAATAAAGACTGGGTTTATAAAATGACATTGATCTGTAATATAATAAAAGTATTGCTCATACTTCAGTGATGGTCAAAATTAAAAGGTTTCATTTAAAACAGTCATTGAATCATTAATATCTGCAAGATTCATTGTTGCTTTACATTACATGGTACATTTTACAGCTTGTAGAGTAAGCAAAAAGGGAAGCATTGTGAAGTCGTCCGGTATCGATGGTTGTTTGATTCCCTGCTTATTCTGTAGGGTGTGGACCAAAATCCCTTCTGTTTGACGGTCAAATACAAATTTACTTATTGGTATATGGAAACATGGACCCTTGAAAGTACAATACATTCCAGTTTGTTTTGTTTATTCCAATGAATAACTGGATAATAGCCATTATATTAATTTGTTAGAAAGTCAAACTTTCACAGTTTCTAACTCGTTTTCATCTGCACTGTTAATGTGCTTAGTAACATTTAATGGCCATGTATTGTATGTATACATAAAAATAGTACATTAGTGTACTGCTTACAATCGTCTCCAGTCCTGCCCCATTGTTGTTTGAGTCCTAGATTGTTGTTCAAACACATTTTCTTTTAAATTTCATGTTGGCTTCTCAGTTGTTTGACCAACATTTGAATCAGATTCAGTAACTGTCTAATTATGGCTTTCTTAAAGGCAACAAAGATGGCAGGCCCCTTCATAACAAATGCACAGTACCTACTTGTAATATCTAATTCTTTCAACACTTTAACCTTTCTCTCGTTGGTTTCTATTTCAGAGCCAGGCCCACCTTAGCAATGGGCCCCATACACCTGCGTGTCCTGCTCCCAGTGACGGTGTTGGCTGTGGTGGCTGTCGCTGCTGAGCTGCCTGCGACAGTCGATGATGAGTACACTTGGCCTCAGTGGAATTTGCCTCTGGTAAGGAAAAGGCGCACTCTGCCTCTGAGCAGCCCTGACTTCTCTGCACACGCTCAGTCGGAGCCCAGCAGAACCTGCGGCATTGAGTGTCAGCATCGCCTCCCCTTACCTTCTCTGCATGACCTGGAGACATTCCTGTCCTATGAGACGGTTTATGAGAATGGTACACGCACTTACACTTCAGTGTCTGTGCAAGGTCTCAATGAGGTGACAGCTTGGTCCGGAAACAGCTCCTCCAGTTCCCGTAATAAACGGGAGGTGTATGGCACAGACAGCCGCTTCACCATCTCTAATAAGCAGTTCTCTACTAAGTACCCATTCTCGACCTCTGTCAAGATCTCCACTGGATGCTCTGGTGTTCTGGTGTCACCCAAACATGTGCTGACTGCTGCCCACTGCATCCATGATGGAAAAGATTATTTGGATGGTGTTCAGAAGCTCCGCGTTGGTATTCTTAAGGAGAAATCTAGAAGAGGGAAAGGAGGCAAAGGGAAAGGTGGGCGAGGGAAAGGTAAGCGGAGAAAGGGAGATGACGTCAAAGAAGTAAAGGAAACGGAAGAGAAAGGGATCCGTAAAGGAAAAACAAAGGGTAGAAAGAGTCGGAGTCGCAGAAGTGTCGAATTGGAGAAACCTTCATTTCGGTGGACCAGGGTGAAGAAAACCCAAGTACCAAAAGGTTGGTTCAAAGGTGTGTCTGATGGACTGACTGCCGATTACGACTATGCGGTTCTGGAGCTGAAGCGAGCCCCCAAAGTCAAACACATGGATCTTGGTGTTATCCCCTCAGTCAAGAAAGTCCCTGCTGGGAGAATACACTTCTCCGGTTTTGATGATGACCGGCCAGGAAACCTGGTGTACCGATTCTGCTCTGTTTCTGCGGAGTCCAACGATTTGTTGTACCAGTACTGCGATGCCAAACCCGGCTCCAGTGGCTCGGGGGTGTACATCCGCCTGAAAGAACCAGGCAAAAAGAAGTGGAAGAGGAAGATCATCGGGGTATTTTCTGGCCACCAATGGGTGGATGTTAACGGGAATGGTCTGCAGCAGGATTACAATGTTGCCGTCAGGATAACGCCTCTCAAGTATGCCCAAATTTGCTACTGGGTTCACGGGGACTCAAGTGAGTGCCAGATGGCCTGAGGCAACACAGAAACCCTCTTAACCACCATCCTTATGACACCCCCAGACCCAGCTCTAACCGTCGCCTGTGCCTCCTGCTACACTCAGTCACAAACTTGCAGTCCACAGCCCTACAGGCTCAGTGGTGACAACAACAGGAACTCTGTGACACACAAAGAGAACTGTGGTATTTCTAATTTATTTGCTAAAAACTGAGAAGAAAAATGATTTGAATTGTTTACAGATCCTTGCGATCTGCAGTTTTGCGTTCTATCTTTGTCACTGTTTCATGTTCCTGGATAGATTTCTGAAAAGCTTGTTTTTTTTATTCTAAATAGTCTTTGTACCGAGACTTGCCAAGCTTGCAAAGATGGAGACCGGCTTTGGCAAAAGAGGACCAAAATTAATGTAAAGTTACTTCCACAAACTAAAGTACTTAGAAACAATGCTTTGTGTTGTATTGTGTGTGTGTGTGTGTCAAAATGTTGTTTTGATATGTTTAGCTTTTGAAACTTTTTTCTGTCGCAGTTGTGACGGTTCTAATGGATCCTGTATTGAAATTGTCTCACCAGCTTTTTTCTTTGTCCTTGCAAAGCAGTCTTTTTATTGTTGTGCACATAATTCTATTGGTGCTCATACAGACGACATGGTGCTAATTTATGGAACTGTAAGATTTCTTTTTTCCAGGGAAGGGGATACTTTTTAGAATATATTTTGATAGCCTACTACTGTAACTATGAAAGTGATGTAAGGCTACATGTCTGGCATGTTAAGGTGGGACTGAAGTTTTTAATAATTTACTTGGTAATTTAATTGATTTATCTTATTCCCTGGGTTTGATTGAACCACAATACTGTTATATAACACAAATTGTAATATGGATGAAACGTTTTTATTTTGTTTCCAATGTTCCAAAAACGTATTTTGTAAAAACCAAATAAATACCAAATGCCTCTTACTGATTAAGTCTGCAATCCAAAGAATTCAAACAGCCTCACTATACATGTGTTTGTGTTCGCATTAATGAAAATCATTACAAATAAGAGTTGATGTCATTATAGGTGTTGACAATGACATTTTCATTAAGACATTTCAGTGGTCAGCATGGGAGATGAAGCTCCGGTGCAAAGGTTTGTGGTTATTGTGTCCCACTCTTACATGAAGCACAGTCACAATATTACCTTGTCACTGTTTTTAATTAAACAAAAATGAACATACAACAGATATATGATAGATTTCACCTTGAAATAGTGCCACTGCATGCGTCAATACATAGGAGTGAAAAGACAAGGAAATTCAAGTATACATAATCAACAAAAGAAATTCATGAGTTAAAGTCAAGCACAAAGCTAAACAAGGCCCATTTTAGGATATTTCAAGTGCACCTCTCATGGTTCAAATTGCCCTGCTTCTAAACCACACAAGTGTATCCTCTCAACTTTTGGTAATATAAAAGAAATGATGAACAAATGTGCAGTTTAGTCCATCATTGAATTTATTGCATCTCAAAAGGGCTGACATGCACCGGGGAGGGACATCATACACAAAATAAATTACAGCAAAAATAAATTTTAATAATAGCTCAACCATGATATATTTCTTGTTTCATTTGTACAAGTCCAGCCTTTAGCTAGTCCACTCAAATGCTAACGGTATGCAGTCCAAATGCATGTGAACACATGCAAACACACTAATTCCAATTTAATCCAGCAAGGGTGGCTTTTCTGTGGAGATGCTCTGTCACACACACGCACGCACACACACACACACACACACACTCACACTGTCGTTATGAGGCCGTACACAGAGGGACTACAAATTGACATATATTTAACATATAGTTTATAATTCAGAGACTTGGTCATGGGGCTGTAAAATTGTACAGCAAATCATTTATTTAGTTGTAAACTTGAATTGATTCAAACCAGTCTACTCAAAAAGTCTGTCCCAAAGTTCTTATTTAATACTCACGCTCAACTACTCATCCAGTAGCAGGACAAAATAAAAACACAGGACAAATGATATAACAGAAAAATAAGCCACAAATAGATTGAAACAAACAGCATGGGTTTCTTCTCAAACGTGACTCACACACTTTTAGTCTCCAAATAATACACAATATTTGTTTCCAAATGATGACGGCAGGATACACACGTGACTTCTCACAATTCCATGTCATATTCACATCGCTATCTCTTTTCAAAAAACATACAGTACAGAATAGAGACGTAATCCTCAAATTGACCAGAGAAGTCTATGTACATCAAATAGGACCTTTCCGTAAACAACATACACACACAACATAGTCCTCCAAAATCTACTAAATACTCTCATCCAATTAGAGTAGGGCAACAGACGTGCTCATCCCCCTTTCAAAAAAGGACGGGAACAGTAGTGGGTGGATCTCAGGACACCAAAATACAACCAGCATTTAACACAAGAAATAAACAAACACATACGCCTTCACTTTCACTCACGTACATTTTTTTTTTCTGCTTTTGAGTGATATTTAGTTGGCGACAAAAGATTAGAACATCCACGTGAGCACGCACTTGTAATTCTTTTCTCATATACTGCATATTCATTTACTGTTTATAATTTGCTATGGTTCACTTTCACAGTTTGTGCTACAACATCACACAGGACGGGGAAACAGGAAGTGGATGGGTCAGTTATAATGCTGGGTAGCTGACAAAAAAGAGGGAATTGAGAACCACTTGCATCCTTAAATCTTGACAGATGCCAGGTAAACGACGAGAGCATCCAGCTCTGAAGAAGAAAACATCTGCAGAACAAGATATTTCCTTAAATATTTTTACCATTATCATTACACAGTATTATTATAAATATTATATTGCAATGTATTTTCATAAATAGCACTTCTAATCTTGCCTTTGCGGCATTTACTTGAGCTGTCTTGAATATCAGCACCCTCTCCAACATCTCTCTCACATCACCTTGCATGTCAATAATGATTTATTTGAACCATTCTTTTTCCAGCGTGGATTGGTTCACATAAATCGTAAATGGCCCAAAATGAACATGAAATGTATCGGAACCATTCTTCTTTCAGAGTGAACTGGTACAAATACATCATTAAGGGCCCAAACTCCATATGAAATTCACAACCATAATGAGGTTGTTAACATTTCTGACCGCAACTGTGGATGTTGGCAGTGCTTGTGCTAAATTGACCATAGATATACAAATATCATTTCAAGACATTATTTTATAATGCTACCAAATATGGTTAGCATGCTTACAGCTAAGGTGAAAGCTGCAACATACCAGCTCCCATCTGGGTTATAAGAAGTCTTTGAGATCAAGGTCTGCAAGAGGATCCTTGGGCTTTTTGGGACTCTGGCTTTCAGGTCCAGGAGAAATCTGTGAAAAAACAGAAATGACTACATACTGTACACATAAACTGACCAATCAAGTAATGCACTCATATGCATTATGCATATCTGCAAGTTTAAAGATATGGTACTTCTAAAGCCAACAGGCTACGTGCATGTGAACGTGGACGTGAATAAGTACAGCGTTACCATAGAAATGGTCCAAAGTATGCTTTTCTTAAATAGATATAAACCTTATTTAAAATGTATTTACATTACTATTATTATTGTGATATATATTGTTTAATGGCATTGTATGTGGAATAAATGGTTTGATATTTATACATTTTTCTGCAGCCTGTAACTATTGTGTTTAAGGAAGGGTGCCACTGTGCCCACCGGTGCTCCTGGTGCAGCAGCTACTCCAGGCACAGCTCCGACTACACCAGCAAAAGGAGGTCTCATCATGGGCTGACCAATCATAGGCTGTGCCATCATGGGCTGCATCATGGCAGCTCCTGGCCCGCCTGTAGCAGGCTGAAAACAGTACATACACTTTGTAATTGCTGAATGTGTGTTAACAACAACTACTTGGATGGAGGCCTTCTTCATTTATTGTAATGAATGTGTATATCTACAACATAGGTGGATATATCACGATGAATATAAAGACTCACCATGCCAAAGCCAGGCTGTGCACTCATAGGTGGTATCATTGTTCCACTTGGTGGCGCTGCTCCAGAAGCCACGGCAGCCTGGATGCAAGTCCACTAAAAGTTACTGAAGATTCTTTTGTATACAATAGATGTAGTGTATGCTCCCAGTAGACATGCTGTGACTTCAACAATGAGGGCTGCTCACCATGGGGGCTCCTGGTGTAGTCCAGCTTGTGGGGGCCACTTGGGGGGTCCAGTTGGCTCCTCCAGTCAGCTTCTTCTCACTCTGTGGATCCCTATAGGAGATTGAATAAATAGTTCAATAGTAAATAAATAGTATAGTATACTATTTATACAGTACAGTATACTATTCATACTTAAATTACAAGTGCAATTGTTGTATACATTGGGATTGTTAATCAATATATAAACTCATACAGTAAATTCCCTGCTTTTGTAGGAGTTACATTCACAGACAACCAGCAAAAGGCAAAAATCCCAAAAAAGGCAAAAGTAATTGATGCTCATAATGACACCCCACTAGCTTGGCATTGACGGCGTGGCTGCAAATGGTCATTAGTCATGTTTAATTCATTTGAAAACTGTGATTCATCTGATTACAATGTTTCATCATTTGACAGCCCTAAAATAAATAAATAATTATGTTTTAGGTATGCCAAAAATAACGCATTAACAGCTGTAGTTAATTAATTTAACTAATTGCCGTAATTAATGCGTATGCACCATGGTAAGCCACACCTCTCCGTAACGACGGTAGACCTTTTATGACTTTATTCTGACCTGAACACATCAACAGCAGTGTAATTCCAATACCATATATGTACTGTAGGTCCACCTCTCAAAGGACACATCCTCATTGCCACTAGGCTACTACGAGATGCATTCAGGAACACTCCAAACATTACAACGTCTTTATTATGTGTGGTCTAAATAAACAGAAAGACCAAGAAAAACAATACGTGAATATGCTTATCACTTACTTTGTAACTCCTAATGCGGAAGTACAATAGTCTGCATTTAAGTATGCCGGAAACCCCAGAAAATAAACTCTAAACATGAGAATTCAACTTAAGTTACTTGGTGTCTTTGAACGCAACCCCTGATTGCTCATAAAAACACGGTGTAATTGTATTGTCAAATGTTCTGCTGCGAACTAGTGGACTAGTGTTAAATAGAAAATACATTTTCAGGAATGTGTGCTATTTTTCTTAGCTTAATGTAAATGTTCATCTGTAGATGTTAATACATACAAATGTATTATAATTCTATCCTGTCGTTTGTCTTCCTTCCAAAAAAATACACTAAAATTGGGTATACTTCAGACATAGTTGCAAATAGTGATTACCTAATCATAATTAGTGTGTGTGTTGTATGTGTGCATGTATGTGTATATACAGTGTATATGTATGTGATCTGCAAATGTGTGGGGATCCACTGTCAATTATGTTTTGTATCTATTTGACCATGAAGTGGACAGCAACTCCACCTCACAAATCGTTGCATCTTTACATTCCAAATAATCTGTTTTGTAACCGGAGCGTAAAGCAGTAACGTAACGTGACGATGTGCACCCTTACTCGTGACATCCATCAGTGGCAAGCAATAGCCAACGCTGAACACCAAAACATGCAACAGCCACATTAACACACAAATGGTCAACTACTATGATAATAAACAACAACTACGTTAACTCTAAGCACGTAACTTTTGCTTACAAAGCAAGGGCCGCAAGGCATGCTGGTAAGTCATTCTGAAGAAACCGTCAAAAGAAAATGAAATACTTAAATGTTATTTGTAGAATGCATCTACATTGATCTACTAGACCCCTGCTCTACATGGATGGAAGGACCTTCTTGAAACCGGACTGGAAGGTCCCGTTTCAAGATCTTAACAGCAATTGGAAAATTGCCTCACTGCTATAATACAAATACAGAAGGGAATTGTCTGGTGTTGATATCAAATGTTGACTTTGCTGTCACAAAAACACACAAGACAACCCACTGCGAATGTATGTTCAATTATTGTAATAAAACAAAAGCAAACTTACTTTCTCTTCACACCCAGGTCTGAATAGAGGAAGGAAAGACACAATAAAAACACAACAATAAGCACTCGTGTGAACACAAAGTGTTTTCCCCAATGCACCATGCATGCACCTCCAACCAGGTTGGCCAGTGAAGAATCCAGGTCCCCTCCAATGGTTTTGGTCGGGGGAGGGGTGGCAGGTGGACCGGCAGTAATGCTTTCCATTGTGACGGGAGTTCCCATGCTACCGGCTGCACTTCCTGACGTGCTTCCCCCGGTGCTCTGCGGCGTCACGGCAGGCATCAGCAAGTCGCCTAATCCATCAAACACTTGAGAGGGTAGGAAAGGCAGGACGTGAGAGAACCAACACAGATTACAAAACTGTTAATCCCACACAAGCAGAGGGCAGACAGTAGGGTGAGGGAACCAATCCAGCTGTGAGAGGAGTAAAAATGTGCAGGCACCATGAGTGAGGACATATTTGACCATTTAAAGGGGCCTAACATGTAAACTCCAAGCAATGGAGTACATCTATGCTGGAGTACATCAGAATATTATGTTTCTCTTTGGTTGTCAGTGTAACATGAATTGCTCTGTCTATCGTATACACATCTTATTTTTAGTATATAATCTGTGTGGAACTGAAGTTTACTATTAAATTGCTTGCACTAATAATCCCAGGTGTGCATATTGTCTCATGCAGGAGACAACCAGGGATTAGGATTAGGGATCAATTTTAAACATGCAAATTATCCTTTAACGAGAGACACACTGGTCAAAAGTGCACATGCTGCAATGCACTGTGGAATTGAACTCACCAATTACACATTAGAAGAAGCAAGCAAGAGGAAGCCGGCAGAGAGGAAGGGGTGTAGATTAAAGTGGTGCGAAAAGGTGAATGAAGCAACAGTAAGAGGAGGTGTGAAAAAGAAGAGGAGAGCACAGCATTTGTGAATAGACTGAACCAAGATAGAGAGGCACACATTAGAGAAATCCCTGCGAGAAAGCAGTGGTGACAAATCAAGCAATCAGCAAAAGTGATCGAGGCATGTCAATTCATGCACAAGTCAAGCTGTAAACACGAATTGTAGCAGCCTTCAATACCGAGGACAAGTTCTACATTTTGCACATCTAACAGCAAACAATCCAAATGGGAAGCTTTACATCTCTTTTTTTTTTTAAATGCGTGGCATATTGGTACTTACTTGAAGCATCAAAGCCACCAGAGGGCACCGGTGTGGTGCTGGCAGGTTCAGGTGCACCTGTTATGTCTGGTAAAATGGGTACAGCTGGCACCGCAGCATGGATGGGCGGTGTCGGGGAGGGAAGTGTTCCCAGAGCGTCAAAGCCCGACTCAAGAAGATCATTCTGCACTGGGGCCAGGGTGGGGGCTGCAGCGGGAGCCGGGGTGGGGGACATCAGGTCTGATGGATAAAACATACACGACTGTCACTATCAGCAGCAATTCCAGGGGAAATATTACGGGGAAAATATGTGAATTTATTTTTTATGTCTGTGAGACTGTACTTCATGTCAAAAGACTTCTTTGCCATGTTGAGAATTCCAGTCCCCAGTATGAGAAAGCGTGAGAGCAAAATTTAACACACCCCATTTAACACAACTGATCCACACGCACACCTAAGATCTTGGAACACTAACAAGTCACATGGCACCTGGAGAAAAAATGGCTAAGTGGGCCCAATTTGTAGAGTTCTAAATGGCTGTACTCACTTTTGTTTTAGACATTCATGGCTGTGTGTGGAATTATTTTGAGGGAAAACAAATTGACATCGTATCGTGGGGTGTGTGTCGTTTCTTTGGTGCTGTCCCGTGAAAAGATACAGTCACATATTTCTGTGGATTTTACTCACTTTTGTGACATACTGAAAGGTTCAATGTCAGAACCAGTTGAACACAAATAATAATGTAAACAATTGTAATACATGAACGATAAATGCACCCATTAGGATGTGCAGAATGCAATTCTGGGTCAGGGTCTTCATAGGACCCTGAAGGATTAGCTTCACTGACACAATACCAGCAGACTAGTTACAATTACAATCTATATCTCTTCAAATGAGCTTTCATACTTTATAGTACAACGCTAAAACGTAGTACCTCCCAACAGGTCACCTGCAGGTACCCCAGCAGCAGAGCTCTGGGGTACCTCCTCCACATGCCCACTGAAGGAGTCTGCAGGAACATCCGGTTGTTCACCATTCAGCAAAGGGTGCAGAAAGGAGGGACAGGTCAACATTGAGACACAGTGAGTGGACTTCATTGAATCATCAGGGGAATAAAGATATCATTGTAGGCTGAAATCCCAAGTACGGTTTGAATATAATCCAGATAAAACTGTAAGATGCATTCTGTTCACAAAAAGGTGCAGAAGAGCAGTGTGAAACATTATACCTAGCAGATCAATGACTGGAGCTGATTCTGATTTGGCTGGAGAGGAAGTCTCTGGGGCAGGAGCAGCAAGAGGAGCTGCAGGTGTAGGAGCAACAACAGGAGCTGGTGCAGGTGTGGGGTCTGAAGATGAAAATTTGTTTTGTCCATAAAAAAAATCCACGAGTGCAACCTGACTATAACGGCTGGGCTAAAGTTCTAGCAAAGGAAGCAAAGCAAGAAAGCAGATCTTCATGCACCTTAACCACCTTTCCAAAAAAGAGCTGGTCATGACGGGGGCAGGCTCACTGCACCCTTTATGTGAAAAGGAAGTCAGAGGTGATGCGGTAAAAGAAGAGCAGCTTAACTCACCGGTCACGATGTCTCCTGCCGGAGCAGGCTCGGGCAAGGGAGAGGGCCCGCGTGAAACAGCAGGGAGGTCTAATTTACCAACGCAAGCAAGATGCAGAGTACGAGAAAGAAGAAAATGGTGGAGGCAAAGAAAAAGATTAGCATAGCAGGTAGAAACAGCGCAGGTAAGAAAGCAGCCATGGGGACAACACAATGCTTTACAAGTGGGATTTCATGCAACGTTTTCATATCCCTATGGGGGACAAACCAACACATGTAAAAGGAAGGACAGTAGAGTGGATGTTTGGAAACCAGAAGAAATGAAAAGGTTCTGCTTGTACCTGCACCAAAAAGGTCTACGCTAGGAGTGGTAGCAGCTTTGGATTCTGTGGTGGGACTTTGCTCAGGCATAGATTCAAGCACATCTAGGACACACAATCATATGGCCATTCAGTCAGTCCAGTGCAAACAAAATGATGCCATAAAAGCAGAGAGATGAGGAAAAGCAGAGACAGCAGCTATTCTGATTACTAAAGAGTGTATCGGGTGGAGTGCAAAAATAAATTTGGTTATAATTAAAGGGAAATATTGCCATCTTCAAGTCTTTTACAAATTTTTCTAATTATATAGGCACATGACAGAAGAACTCCAGCCACTAAATTAACTCAACACTGTGCAAGGAGACACAATAAACCTTTTGACCATTGCATAGAAGTGCTATTTTGGTATATACCATCTCATGGTACCGCTAGTGACAAGGACACTGGAAAAACTAATCAGTAATCAGCCTGAATGAATGGGAGAAAGGGAAGTCATCTGCAAAACCCTTTACTTGCTAATTGTACCTCTCCATTAGCGCATGCAAAAGTTATCATTAGTGCTTCCTGACTGGACAGTTACACTGTAATTATTATTTTCTGTGGGTAAAATTGCGTCAAAATTTGACAACCCGCATCTCTCATTCAGCCTTAGAGGTTTCACTGTACTCAAATGTATTAAAGACAGCACTGACAGTTTGTTTTGCAGAGCAAAAGATGAATGCAATGCAGTTGTATTTAGAAAATGGGCAATATTTCTCTTTAACTTAAGTGCATAACATACAAAGCATACATTCATTGTTAGTATTGTGAAAGTGTTCACAAGCGGGGGAATAAAACAAATCCCTTCACTCTTGACACTGGCATGTCTATGTTAGTAATTACAACAAATTGAGCCACGCCTGCTGATAAGAGGTAGAAAATACCAATAAAAACCAAAAGGGGGGGAAAGCTTGAGTTTAGGATTTGTAGCGCCCCAGCTTTGCACAAGTGGCCACGATGCTTAAGTAAGTTCAAAAAAATGTTAGAAAAAATTAAAACGGGGTAAGACATGCAGGGATAGTGGAATTCTATCAGTCTGTCATGTTAGAGTAAGAGCAAAACGATCATCACATCATTGTTTTAATGCAGAGAGATGGGGGAGAGCATAATGCGAGCGAAAGGACATTACCACCAAAAAAATCTAGAGTCGTTGCGGCTGCAGACTCTGTGGTGGTGGTGTCCGTAGTGGTAGTAGAGGTGGTAGTGATAGAAGGGGTGGGGGCAGCGGCGGGGGCAGCGATGGTCGGCGCCTCATTAGAGATGGGAGGGGTGATGGCGGTGGCCGTAGTGTCAGCGGGCCTCATAGCAAACAGGTCCAGCTCTGGAGCAATGTGTGCACTCCCTTCAGTTGTAGCAAAGGGGTCTTCAATGGAAGCAGCAGGGGGTGGAGTTGAAGGGTCAGGAGGGTTATGATAAAAGGGGAAGATATGGAGGATTAATAAAACACATAGGTATATACGTGTATGTGATGCAAGATGCCTGTGATTACCTTAATGAGTGTTAGAGGCATTGAAAATAAGTCATGACAGCACACATCACTGATGAACTGTTCTTGAATTAAGGATGACCACATTAATGCATTATTTTTCAAAACTTTAGACTAATCCCACATGTGTCTCTGTTACTTTCCTCAAACATAACCGATAAAGTATTTGAAATTGTTCTTTTCTGTTATACCAGGGCCACCCTTCTCTACACAGAACAAGCACTGTGCAGAGATAGAACACGAACCATACAGGGTCACATTTTGCGCAAGAAAGCACATTCTCTGCAAATGAATACATATCTAAAGTGCTACCTGGGGTCCGTTTGCAGCCCATGCCTGTTTTTATTTTTATTTTTGGTTCTGAGCACATTCTAAAAATATAATTACACATAAAAAGTGAAACAAAAACATAGCAAAAATGAAAAAATCAACAGAATACTACTAATAATGATAATAATAATGTTATGAATAATATTAACAAATCGGAAACGTAATTTTGTGAGAATAACACTAATAATTAGAGGAAAAAATTATGAGGAAAAAAAATCACATAATTTAGCATAAAGTTGAAATATTCAAGAAAGACCTTATATTTCTTTATAAATCATGACATTAAAAAAACAACAACAAATAAAGTTGCAATTTTTTGAAAATTAGATTGTGGACAAAAGTTATGATAAAGTTACAATACAATAAAGTCAAAACATTTTGGCAATAAACTCCTAATTATGAGAAGAGAATTTACAAGAACATAGCTGAAATAGCTGGAAAAAACAACAGCCGAAATGTAAAAAAATACACATATAAGCATTAGGCTGTAATTTTACAAGAATACAGACAAAACATTAAGAGAAAAAAAGTAGAATTTGAAAATGATTAGTAAAAATATTGTTATTCTTCTTGGCTTGGCTATGCAAACCAAGATTTAAGGGCACTGACCATGTCAAAACAAGCAAAATTAAATTATGTTAGTGAGAAAATAGGAAAATTAGGGTAGGGATTATTTGAACAAAGTCAAAATATCATTGTAATAAAGTCATAATATTATGAGAAGAAAATATTTGGAAGAAAGTGGAAAGACCAAAGTTCATACTAATCACACACTTTGTTTTTTGTACTTTTTTTTAACTGAGATGCAGATTTTTCATCAAACATTCATAACTTCTTAGCTTTATCTGCATGTGTTCATTTACCAAGTCAAACAGTTGTTGACTGCAAGAAAAAGAAAGTTACAAAATAGGCTTAGAAGATTGACACAATCATTCCCATCAGTTACCTTCAGTTAGTCAGGCCAAAAAATCGCTCTTGTGAGTGTGCTAGATAACCGTTATGTTCATGAATAGGGCATTAAATAAGAAATTGTGGTGAGACAGTAGCTCAAATGTAATGATGCGTTCTACTGTCTCCCATGGAAGCAGAAGCTGTCTCATTCAAGCACCCACTCATATCAGCACACACACACTTGCACAAGAGACTGTTTTGTCACCCACCGGATTCACCAAATGCATCAGTAGCAGGACCAGTGGCCACAGCTGCAGGACCATCTCCTGGAGAAGGTGCAAATGCATCTATGGTATCGCACACAAAAACAGCCAAAACGCAACACAAACACACCAAAGATGGACAAACAGATGGAATGGACAAAACAACAACATAAAGGAGAGGTCAGCATCAGGGGAAATCAGAGAATACAAGAAATATGCAGCCCAGCAGCCACTTCTTTGACTGCATCATCAGAATATGAAATATTTGAGGGCTGCATAATGCTGCATTCAGGGAGATGAGGAATGTTGTCACAAGTTCTGCACTATGTGACAAGAGGGAGAATGTTAAGTTTGGAGTGGATTAGTTCCCTCTTTGACCAAGACGCTAATTGATGCACTCATTGCTTACCTGTGATTTTAGGTATTTTATGAACTTATGACCCCAGCTTAGCAAACTTCTCATACAGCACCCTCCAGAACAGCAAAATCTTTCACATTTTCCACTCCTGCCCTATGGAGGTTGTTTCTGAAATCAACTTCTGATGGTCTACATGTTCAATGTTTTTACTTAGTACAATAGTGGTTATTTCTTCTCAAAGACATTCCAAAATGGTTGTACTGGCTGATCAAAGATATAGTTCACCATTGCTTGTTTTTCCATCCGTAAACAGCTCTCTGGTTTGCATGTTGTTTTCACCTCTAAATGCAGTCTACACAAACACACAAGACTATCCTACCCAATCTGAAACGCAATAAGCAATGCAATCCAACACACCTAGGCAACTAAACACACCTGTCAGTCACATGTTCCAATACCTTTGCTGTGGGTGAGATCAAACAAACAGTGCTATCTTCTGAGCTGTGCATCCAATACAGATGTAAAGACTTTGAAATAAAAGCTGAAATGTTGCTTTCGGGTGTCCTATTCATCTTTTGATGTCAAATGTTTTCAGTCTACAGCAATAATATAAGACTCAACCTCACCGTTCAAAAGATTCTGGAGGGCACTGTAAGTAATATTTGCATTTTAAGTACATGTCATATATTCAGTGCACTTTGTCATACTGTGTTTTTACGGGAGCCATATTGAAACTGAGAGAACCAATGAGCATCCAGGCAAAGGAGCATATGTGAAAAGTGTGAGTCAAAAGCAATTAGAAAGTGCATTGTCGTGTTATTCTCAGCCTGCTAAAGCAACACTACATTACTGTATGACAAAAGAGACTTAATCCAACAGAAGTAAAATGCTTAGAATGACTCACATTTATAGGATATGCCATTCAGGGTTTAATTTGTTGCTCTGTGCAACATGGTGTGTGACAGCTTGACACCATGCTTGCACGTCATGTGCACAGAAGCAACAAAAAATGAGATGTAAAACATTGGATAAAGGGAAGATACAATGTGACTATGTTTTTGTTATTAAACAGAACCCAGCCATTAACCTGAGACCATGATGATGAATAGTATAAGGATCCCATATTGCACAATTCTCAAGGTAACAAGACTAAACATTATGGGTCTCAGTGTAAATCTAGAGGCATGCCTTTGTTCCATTCCATTCCATTTTCTTCTGCTTATCCAGGTCCGGGTCGCGGGAGCAGCAGTCTCAGTAGGGAATTACAGACTTCCCGGTCTCCGGCGACCTCTTCCAGCTACACCAGGAGGACACCAAGGCGTACCCAGGCCAGCTGTGAGACATAGTCCCTCCAGCGTGTCCTAGGGTCTTCCCCGGGGCCTTCACCCAGCTGGGCATGCCCGAAACACCTCACCAGGGAGGCGACCGGGAGGCCTCCGGACTTGACGCCCGGGCCACCTCAACTGGCTCCTCTCGATGTGAAAAAGCAGTGGCTCTACTCTGAGCTCCTCACCCTATCTCTTAGGGTGAGTCCAGCCACCCTACGGAAGAAACTCATTTCCGCCGCTTGTATCTGCGATCTCGTTCTTTCGGTCATGACCCATAACTCATGACCATAGGTGAGGGTGGGAACGTACATCGATCGGTAAACAGAGAGGTTTGCCCTCCGGCTCAACTCTCTCTTCACCACGACGGTCCGGTACAGCAACCGCCTTACTGCGGACGCTGCACCGATCCGTCTGTCGACCACGCGCTCCAACCGTCCCTCACTCGTGAACAAGACCCCGAGATACTTGAACTCCTCCACCTGAAGCATGACCTCATGCCCAACCCGGAGGGTACAGTCCACCCATTTCCGACTGTGAACCATGGCCTCGGATTTGGAGGTGCTGAGTCTCATCCCAGAAGCTTTACACTCAGCTGCAAACTGCTCCAATAAACGCTGAAGGTCACAGCCTGATGAGGCCACATCGTCTGCAAATAGCAGAGACGAGATCCTAAGGTCATCAAACTGGACTCCGTCAACGCCTTGACTGCGCCTAAAAATTCTGTCCATGAAGATTATGAACAGAATCAGTGACAAAGGGCAGCCTTGGCGGAGGCCAACGGTCACCGGAAACAACCTCGACTTACTGCTGGCAATGCGAACCAGGCTCCTGTTTCGATTGTACAAGGACCAAATGGCACGTAGTAGCGGGCCACCGCTCCAGTACTCCCGGAACACCCCCCACAGGACACCACAAGAGACACGGTGGAATGCCTTTTCCAAGTCTACAAAGCACATGTAGACCGGTTGGGAAAACTCCCACATACCCTCCAGTATCCTTGCAAGTGTGTAGAGCTGGTCCATTGTTCCGCGACCAGGTCGAAAACCACATTAAAACTCCTGTAACCGAGGTTCGACTAACAGTCGTACCCTTCTCTCCAGCACCCTGGAGTAGACTTTCCCAGGGAGGCTTAGGAGTGTGATTTACCTATAGTTGGAACACACCCTCCGGTCACCCTTTTTCAAAATGGGGACCACCACCCCACCCACCCAGGGCTGCCAGTCCAGAGGTACTGTTCCTGACTTCCATACAATGTTGCAGAGGCGTGTCAACAAAGACAGTCCCCCGACATCCAGAGCCTTGAGAAATTCAGGGCGAAACTTGTCTACCCCCGGAGCCTTGCCATTGGGCAGTGTTTTAACTACCCCAATTACCTCAGCCACGGTGATAGAACTGTCCAGGTACGTACGTATCCTCAGACTCTGCTTCCTCTACGGAAGGTATGGCAGTGGGGTTGAGAAGGACCTCAAAGTATTCCTTCCACCGACCAACTATATCCTCAGTCGAGGTCAGCAAGCCCCCTGTCCGCGCTGTAAACACTGTGAACTGGGGCCTGCTTTCCCTTTCTGAGGTGTCGGACGGTTTGCCAGAACCTTTTCGAGGCCGACCAAAAGTTGTGCTCCATAGCCTCACCGAAATCCTCCCACATCCGAGTTTTTGCCTTGACCACCACCAAAGCCGTGTGCCGCTTGGCCTGCCGGTACCTGTCAGCTGCTTCAGGAGTTCCGCAAGCCATCCATGCTTAATAGGATTCCTTCTTCAGCTTGACAGCAGCCTTAACCCCCGGTGTCCATCATCGGGTTCGGGGCATACCGCCACGTCTGGCACCGACCACCTTGCGGCCGCAAGTACGACTGGCTGCCTCAGCAATGGAGGCATTAAATACGGCCCATTAAAACTCAATATCCTGGTCCTCCCTCGAGATGGAGGCGAAGCTCTGCCAGAGATAAGAGTTGAAGACTCGACGAATGGGAGACTCTGCCAGACGTTCCCAGCACACCCTCACTACGCGTTTGGGTCTACCAGGTCTGTCCGGCATTCCTTCTCTGCCATCTAATCCAACTCATCAGCAGGTGGTAATCATTTGACAGCTCAACCCCTCACTTCACCCGCGTGTCCAGAACATGCGGACGCAGGTCTGATGATACGACCACATAGTCGATCATAGACCTGCGACCTAGGGTGTCCTGGTGCCAAGTGCACTTATGGACATCCTTATGTTCAAACATGGTGTTTGTTATGGACAAACTGTGGTTCGCACAGAAGTCCAGCAACAACACACCACACGGGTTCAGGTAGGGAGGCCGTTCCTCCCAACCACACCCGTCCAAGTCACACTGTCATTGCCCACATGGGCATTGATGTCTCCCAGTAGAACAATGGAGTCACCAGATGGGGTGCGCCCCAGAACCCCTCTGATAGACTGCAAGAAGGCTGAGTACTCTGAAATGCCGTTTGGCGCATACGCACAAACCACAGTCAGGACCCTTTCCCCAGCCCGAAGGCGTAGGGAAATAACACTCTCGTTCACCGGGGATGACTCCAGCACAGAGGTGTTAAGCCGGGGGGCTAATAATAATCCCACACAAGCTCGCCGCCTCTCCCCTGCAGCAACTCCAGAGTAGAACAAGGTCCAGCCCCTCTCAGGGAATTTGGTTCCAGAGCCCAAACTGTGGGTTGAGGTGAGTCCGACTATATCTAGTCGGAATGTTTCCGCCTCTTCCACAAGCTAGCGCTCCTTCCCCACCAGAGAAGTGACATTCCATGTCCCAAGAACCAGATTTGGCCGCCGAAGACCAGGTCACCCGGACACCCTCCCTCGAACACTGCCCAAATCGCATTGCACCGGACCCTTATGCTTGCCCCTGCAGGTGGTGGGTCTGCGGGAGGAGTTCCCATGTTCCCTATTGGGGCTAGGCCCGGCCAGACCCCACGGGTGAAGGCCTGGCCACCAGGCGCTCGCCTGCGAGCCCCTCTCCCAGGCCTGGGTCCAGGGTGTCCTGCGTCCGGGAGAGGTGCGGTCACTCCTCTTGGTATTTTTCATTAGGTTCTTCTGAAAGGCATGCCTTTGTGATCATTTAAAAATGTTATACCTCCGTTTAGGCACTTGTACCTTGGTGGTGACTAAATGACCATAAAAGTTGTTACACATGTGAAGAATTACGTATGTGCAAATACATTTTAACAAGGTATCCACAGTTAACATCCTTAACCACTAACACATTTAAGCTTTTCAACAGATGAATAGATGAACTGCCCGGCTGTGTAACCTAGTCCATATTGTGTCTTCTATCCACAATATGGACTGACTAACCTCCAAAAAGGTCGATGTCTCTAACTGACGTGGTGACAGGAGCTGCAACAGGCAGGGAGGTGGGTGCTGGCATGGTGGCAGCAGAAGAAGCGGCGGCTGCCGGTGCAGACACTACAGGGGGAGCTGCAGAACCAGCAGCAGCTTCTTTCGTTGCTTGTGGAGCTTCAGAAACACTGGCACCGGCAGCTGGAGTGGCTAGATAAATAAAGCAACCCGGTCCCAACCACCAAAGCAGAGAAAAAAGGAATGGAAAGAGAGGGGTAGATGATGAAGACAGCATAAGGCTGATCAGATTACTCACCATCGGCCAAAAGATCTGCACAACAAGAGGCAGACAGAAAGTGGACCATTGATCAATGACAGCACGAATAAATAACAGTGACAACATTTTTCAAATGTGAATGAACGTGAAGAACATTCACACCACTGTATCGACATTGTAATCCCAGTAAGGGAACATTTTGAGATAAACCATTTTCATCACCTCCCCATCCAGTGGTAGTGGTAGTTGCTGCAGCACCCTGAGCTGAGGAGGACATGGGGTCTAAATCCAACAGGAAGCCATCATCAAGGGCACTAAATGAGAAGCATGTGGCATAAAGATGCTACATTAGTTGATTATATGTTGGCATCAACCTTATTATAGTAAATGTAATTATCCTATACAATGAATAAACAAATTTGACAGAAACATTTTTATTAAAAGCACTTACCTGCTGGTGGTTGTGGTGTGGCCAACTGCTGTGGGTGTTACAGAGGGTGGCGGGGGTTTGGCAGGTGGCCCAGGGCGAGCGGGGGGCCCACCAGCAGCAGCGGGTGGTGCAGGCTTGGGTGGTGCAGTAGACGAGGCAGCCGCAGTTGCACTGTTGTTGGCTGCTGTGTCCTATCAGCATCCAGCAAAGTAAACAACATCGTTAGGTGAGGTAGTGTGATTTGCCTTGAATTTCCAATAAATTATGTACCTATTCACTAAAATACAGCCCTTGTCATTTATGTGTCACGATAATACCATTCATTTTGGTTTAAAACATGTACTGTACTTCAACTGTACATTTGTTGAACCTTAAAAAAAAACAAATTTTCAATGAGCTTCTGAATGAGGCATAATCGCTTACCTTGGCGGGGGACCTGTAAAATCAACAATAGCATATCAGTTAAAACATTCATGCAGAAATACACTTCAGAATGCACAGAACCACAGTGGCATTTTCAATATCTAATATAAACTAATATATAAAGTATTCAGTGTTCAAATAGGAAGCATTACAAACTAATTCCATTTAGTAAACATCTGCACTGCCGACTCGCAGCATCTAGATCCAGTGCTACGTCAACAAAACTTTCCTTTTGCAGCCACAAAATGGAGAATGTGTCCAATGTCTGCCGCTGCAATGCTTGATAAAAATGGGCAAAGACTGTATGATGGCAAAGAATTAAACATAAGCATTGATACATACTGTATGTCAAGACAAGAACAGCTATTGTCATTGTCTAGCAATAACAATTTTTCATTGTCCGTCAAGTACAATTATACACTTATCTGGACACTTCATTTGGTGCAGCTGCAAAGAAATACCTCTGTAGGAATAATAATGTTTATATTTTTCAAGAGTGCTGATGCCCACATTGAGGGGCAAAATACTAGAAACACCATTAAGGATGATGCAGTTATACATAATTGCCACTAAACCCTCTGGTATGATGAGCATACCAGAAATACCAGTGCCAACCACAAGACATTGTTATTTTTGATGTCAAGTTTTTGTGAATTTAAATTTTTAACAACAGTCTTTATTGGGTCTCATTAGATCATGCAAGTTGACCTGCAACCTTCTGGTCCGTAAGTGTATAAATAAAACAATGCATGACAAAATGTGCCTTACTTTGAAGAATTTGCTTTATAGAAGCACATTTTGAAAACATTGTTGGTTCAAGATTGGTATACTCCATTCAAGACACGATTATTTAGTGACGAATAACAATTACAATAATGAAAATCAAGCAAGATAAAAACAATTAAAAAAGAGGATTATGGAAAGGAATTGGACTGAATTTGGACTAAGAATGACCGAGCATACTTACTTATCCTCTCTGTATCGTTTTGGGTAAGGATCAGAAAAAACATTGTGTTATACAGTTGACACACAAAACATCAAACTGGGCACATGGAAAAAGCTTCATGAATGCATCCAAGTGAAAGTGATTTTCGAGTGACTTAACATTTTGTATAATTTGCCCAACAGAAAAAGTATAGTTGATGTGCACAACAACCCTGAGTCACTACAATTTATCAGTGCTGCGTCATTGCTGACAAATTGTTTTCAAAGAAAAAAAACAAACATACAAACATAAAACACAGCATCAACATATTTTTAAACTACTTACGGCTTCCTTCCCTCCAGAGTGTTGAGGTGGGTCTCCAGGGACTCCAAAAGACTTTCTGGGGCCTGCAAGGTAAAACAGAGGTTGCTACAAATATACCAAGAACAGTCAAACATTGTGTTTTGATGCCGCAGTTTTCATATGGTTCGGTTACCGTTAAACATTTTCAGTAAAATTTTGCCTCTGTTTTCGTACTGTTGCACAATTTTGCGCATAACAAACTAGGCCGTTTACCCTGTACTGTATCGGTCCGCAGAATTGAGTGCTCAAACAAAGCACATTACGCGTTTGAGACTTAATGTCTGTGCATTTTTTATGAGTGTGACTGCACAATAACCCGCCACAGGGCCAAATAAAGTCGCAAGTGCCAGCAATTTATTAAAGAAGGTAAGGAAGATTATTGAATTTAAGAAAAAACTCATTTCAAAGTACAAAGATTGTGTCGCCAGGATGAACAGGAAATCCGCCTAAACAATAAGGATAAGCATAATCACTTCACAATGTTTTTTGCAGGTAAAACTATATTATATATTTAAAAAAATATTGTTAATATTTTGGGTGTCTGAATTGGATTAGTTGGATTGTGCAGTTGGGTGTGTTGAAAGGGTGTGTTAAAAAAAATAGCAGTGTCTGCTGTCGACTTTACAAACTCAAACTATTTTGCATAAACATTTTTGTTTCTAGGATTTCACAATCCTGTCACTCACTAAACTAATAGATAGTTGTATAACTACAGTTTTTTTAGTTTTTAGTGTTTTGCTTCACAACAATGTGGCATGGAGTCAACCAACCTGTGGCACCTTTCAGCTGTTACTCCACTCCAAGTTTCTTTAACAACATTACACAATTCATAAAAATTTCTTGGTTTTGCGTCAGAAACAGAATTTTTGATGTCACCCCACAAGTTCTCAATTGGATTAAAGTCCGGGCGATGGGCTGGCCGCTCCATTACATTAATTTTGTTGGTTTGGAACCAAGATCTTGCCCGTTTACTAGTGTGTTTGGGGTCATTGTCTTGTTGAAACACCCATTTCAAGAGCATGTCCTCTTCAGCATAAGGCAACATGACCTCTTCAAGTATTTTGACATATGCAAACTGATCCATGATCCCTGGTATGCGACAAATAGGTCCAACACCATAGTAGGAGAAACATGCCCATATCATGATGCTTGCTCCACAATGCTTCACTGTCTTCACTGTGTACTGTGGCTCGAATTCATAGTTTGGCGGTCGCCTCACAAATTGTCTGCTGTCCTTGGACCCAAAAATAACAATTTTACTCTCATCAGTCAACAAAATGTTCCTCAATTTCTTCTTAGGCCAGTTCATGAGTTCTTCGGCAGACTGTAACCTCTACAGAGGGCCTTTGCGGGAATTCTTGCAAATATACTACCTTCACACAGACGTCTAACTGCCACAGTACTTACAGGTAACTCCAGACTGTCTTTGATCATTCTGGAGCTGATCATTGACTGAGCTTTTGCCATTTGGGTTATTCTTCCATCCATTGTGATAGTTGTACTTCATTTTCTGCCATGTGTCTCTGGTTTTGCTCTCCATTTTAAGGCATTGGGTATCATTTTAGCTGAACAGCCAAACATTTTTTGCACCTCTTTATAAGGCTTCCCTTCTCCAATCAACTTTTTAGTAAAGGTTCACTGTTTATCTGAACAAGGTCTTGAACGACCCATTTTCCTCAGGCTTTCAAAGAGAAATGCATGTTCAACAAGTGCAACACAAACACTTGATTACACAACTAATTGCCCAATTGCGCGGCCATACGAGCATGCAAATCCTGAATGCTGGGTGTTGTTTCTTTTCTGAGAATTGACTGAACCTACTGGTAACTTCTTTGCCCTGTGGGCATTAAAAACATACAAAGAACAGTAATCTGGTTAGTCACATTGGACTGCTATTCTTATTATCTCTCACTGTGAAGCTCTAAATCTTACTGAAGAAGACTGTACTGAAATAAACAAAAGTAAAAGAATAGAAATTCCACCTAGAGAGAGATCCAACTAACATATCTACAGTAAAGTCTGCTAGGATACATAAAGAATTAACCTTGCATGAAAACACTGTCATGTCTATAAGTAGCGTAGGACAAATATAATATGGTGGAACAAACTTACCTGAGTAAGATCAGGTATGTCATTTTTGTCTATTCCCACTTGCTGCAGACAAACACAAAGACATTTCAGCATTTAATGGGATTGTTATGACTTCTAAGCTTCTTGTGTGATGTACTGTGCATATCCACCAGCTTACCTCTGCAATTTTAAAGAAGTCAGAAACCCGAGTCATCCGTGTGAGAAATCTCTTGTAGATCTCCAGCCCATCTTTACACTGACTTCTCTTCATCTGGAAAAATTTCTCTACAAAAAAAACACAATAGTAATATGGAAATACTGTATAGCTTGGGCAGTACACTGATAGTTGTTATTCTCTGTAATGATTGCTTTGACATCTGAGGTACATAAGCCAGGAAAAAATTTAATTGTGACGTTCAAAGGACAATGACCACCAGGAGGAACAAACTGGACGTATAAAAGTCTGACGATTAAATGTATCACGGGGTAAATATCAGTGGTCTCGTGGTGCCTACCTCTGAGTCTTGTATACAGTAGTAATATTAGGACAGTTAACGTGCATTTATTTTCCATTTAAATAATGATGTGATGAAATACCTTACCTAGGAGATTGATGATGCCATCATTGTAGCAGGCATATAACTTTATCAAGTCTTTGAAGAGTAGGAGAAAGCAGGCATTTATAACTCCATTGTTTAATTCTGGTGGGTGCACCTTTCAACAGAATGGAATAAAAAAATAAGTACGCATGTATGAGATGCGATTGGCAAGTAACATAATTATACAATAAATAAATAAATACTGTAAATGAAGTCATCCTTTGGCCAGCTTGTGAGCCTACAAAGTCAAATGATTCTCTTGTAGAAATTTGGACTCACATCAAAATCCAACAGTGCATCAATCTGGCCCTGCAGGATGGGCATTCCTTTCAGCAGCTTCTCTACGGTCATAGTCCTCATTGCTCCTTCAACTCTGTTTTGGAGGGAGAAAGACGGTATTTAACATTGCAACGTTTTGGGAACATTGATCGTATCGATAACCCACAGATTGTATCGCATTTACCGATTGTATTGTTTGACAATTCTCGGCTGGTCGGATCAATGCTATTTTATGGGGGAAATCCAATTAGGCATGATAATCCCTCATACATTGTGCATATTGTACATGTCTCAGCTATGAATTTGACTCCATCTTAAGAACACAAACAACATGGCAGCTAAAAGGGAGTATCAGTGAAGGCAAAACACTTACAATTACCATAACATGATGTAAGGGATAAACATCACTAAAACATTTACAGTAAACTGGTCATGCAACAATGTAATAGAAAAAACAGTACCCTTTCTTTACTCTGACAAAGTCGAAAGACATCTGTCTGTAGGTGAAGGACTTTTCGTTCAGATAGCGGCTGTAGCGTCGGATAAAAGTTGACATGTCATAGCCTAAGGGAGACACACAAATAAAATAATGCGCACACACTTTCCAATGTCAGCCCAGGTTACATACGTTTTTCAAAGCTTTACTTGCAGAAACTGCCATGCAACAAATGATAGTGTAATGCATTTTTAGTTGACTTCCTTCTTTAAACAAGAGTTTGATCACCATATTTCATGCAATATACAGTATTTTGTCAAGGGGTGGTGAATGTAGGTGGTCCTCATGCTATGAAGGAAATCTGTTTCTACGACGCTTTTTCAATCAAATTACTGTATAGTGTTAGTCGAAACTCCGACGTAGATCAATACGTAACACTTAAGTCACACTGTAGACAGGCCACATGAAGGGCTTCAAATACGGCAATTAAAACGCTAAATACAAGAATGAACTGAGACAGTTTTGCGTTGTGTAGGCATGGGCTGGTTACCGGTTTCAAGGAATACCACGGTATGGAAAAGTCACATGTTTCAAAGCTACCGTTATATTGTGCGGTTTATGAATGACTGTCTTAACATGCCATTTTTTTCTTTTCAAAAAAAGATATCACATCTCAGAGCTGTAATACAGTAAATACCGTCAAACAGTGATAGTTTTGTCCAAGATCGGCCCGTGTCTGTTGTGTTAAAGAGTTTTGTGACGGAACGGTTGCATGCGGACACAATGTTTGAGTTTTCTGATGTTTTCATGGTGTTGTTCAGGAAACACTAACCAATTACAGGACCCTTGATCCTTAAAGACTGTGACCGTCAAATGTTGAGACTAAAGTGGACATACAGAGTATTCTTCTACTATAACTAGTTTTTGAGCAAGTGTTTCCAAACCAAAATTACATTTTGAAGGAATTCATGGAAGCCCAGTCAGCCCATGCAAGTTTTTTATAACTACAAAATACAGAATGCGATAAACCGAAGACCATCTGTATGCGGCAAAATCATACACGGTAGGTACAGTATACAGTATACTGTACCGTGAAACCATTGAAGAGCTCATTCTTGACGTAAGTGGGAGTGAGATCAACATAGGCACTGTCTTCCTGTTCTACCATCAGTTATGTTTTACAATCTAATAGTCAAAGTAACCTTAAATTTTCATTTAGCCATTTAATTTGTAATTTAAATGCATTTAGAATAGCTCCATGCATGTAAAACTACATTGTAAAACTATAAAAATGCGCTTTGTGTTCACATTTTTGAGAGTCAACTGCTAATGACGTAGTCATTCTCATAGTTTTATCTAAAACAATGTAGTTTTATAACTCTTGTTTATCTACGACTATTGTATTGGCCTGTCAATGTGTTGGGGGTGGGAATTATGTATTTAATGGAATCACTTTAATATGATATAGCTTTTGAAGTGTACACATACTTTGTTGTTATAATTAATGCAAATGATGTCTCCCTCAAGGAACCGTGTAAAAAAGGTGTTGATTGACCCAATGTGGAATCATCTCAAACAGTAAAACACACAGGAGGCTCAGAGTTATAAACAGGCATGCTACTTATTACTCTAAATCAAAGGGTTGACGAGTGGTGGGCATATTATAAATTAGGGCAGAAAAAGTTTATGAGAGGAAGGTTAGGAAAAGCCTACCATGGGAGCCTGTTTTGTCCAGGAAGTTGGCAAGGTTGAACAATGTGTTCCTTGATGAAAGGAACTGCAGAAATTTCTACAAGAAAACACAAACACATTTTTTTATTGTGATATATTGGTAGAAATATAGGTTACAGCATACCCGCGACCCTAATGAGGATAAGCGGTATAGAAAATGGATGGATGACACCAGCAACATTTATTTTGCTTTCCCACCGCACCAATTCCCTTTTGTGTCATCTGCATTTCAGTAGAAAAATTCAATTTACTGGATTGTAAAGCAGCATCTGTTTATCTCTAGACTTCCCTTGTTGCCGATTCATAGCTTTGGTCTACTCTCAGCTGAGCGCACATAAATGGGTCACAGTGTCAGAGAGCAGAAGACTCGGGAGAGCTCTAGAGTCGAACTGATGCTCAAACAGGAGGTTTTTCGATGGTGTCGATGGCTGGCTTGACTGACTGAATAGTGGCCTGACAAATTTACAGTCATGTGACAAAAGCTGCAGCACCCTTAACAGGGTTAAAGGTCGAAAAGTATAGAATCTGTGTTTATACTGGACATTTCCAGGCCTGGAAAAATATGAAAAATGGAAACTTGAGTATGAAAAATATTTTTGTTACCACTTCTGTTTCGTAAAAGGATAAAATTGTAAACAACACTAAGAGTCATTAAAAAAAAGAAATGTCAGTCTGTTTTTCTAAGACGGCAAGCATTATCATTCATCCACACTGTTTCTATACCTTATCCTCATTAGGGTCACAGCTATGCTGAGGCGAGAGGCGAGCTACACCCTGGACTGATCGCCAGTCAATGGCAGGGCAGACATACACTCACATTCATACTTATGGACAATTTAGGGTGGCCAATTAACCTAACATGCATGTTTCTGGAATGTGGGAGGAAACCGGAGTACCAGGAGAAAACCCACACACGCAGAGGGAGAACATGCAAACTCCACACAGAAATGCCCAGCGGAGATTCGAACCCTGAACCTCTTGACTGTGAGGCCAACGTGCTACCCACTCATCCACTGTGCAGCCAAACATATTCAGAACAATTAAAAAAAAAAAAACATTAAGTCCAATTGGAATTGCATCGTTGACTACATCTTCCTAAATCACGAGCACGGGCATTACAGTTTCTGGAATATTTTGTAGCAATGTGTGCCGAGGCTGACAACGCATTACAAAAGTTAGCCAAGCTACATCCATTTTTGAATTACTGGGTCCAGTGATGTATTGCATTAATAACTGGAATAACATTTGCATTTAATTAATATACATTTTATCCACTAACCGAAAAAAGATGGACGGATGATTTAGAAATAATTCAAATAATTATAATTCAAAAAATACGCTGAAAAGCTAAGAAACAAGAGGCTGAAATCAAATGAACAAATGCAGTCAAAATGTCTGAATGTAGTAATTTGGAACACTGCATAAGCTGCCGCTAAAATGTCACTCACTAACCATTAAAGCGTCTCCTTATTCACATCGCGTCATGCCGCCAAAGAATAAAAAAGCCACGGTGCTGCAACCCAAGTACCCCCTGAAGAGCCAGCTACTATTCCTTGTGATGCTTGATTTGTGCTTTAATTACATAGCTCTAATAATGATGAAAACTGGAGAGCCCTGCTCTTAACTCTTTTATGTTGATCTAAGAGCTTTATTAAAGGAATTTCCTTTGTTGTAATTGTTAACTTATACAAACTTCTTTTGACCTAATCAAAATCTTAAGACTAGTTAAAAAATTGCTAGAATTGACCTTTTGCACATTTGGATCTTAATGCGGTTTTAAGTAGAGCTACAATTGCCATCCCTTGCCATCCATCCCCAAATGTTCTCTACGAGATTTAAATCAGGGGAACATGCAGGATGGTCCAAAAGAGTGAGGTTATTCTCCCTAAAGAAGTCCTTTGTCAAGCAAGCATTGTGAACTGCAGTGTTGTCTTGCTGAAAACATCTCAGGTGGGAACTCCTTGTCATGCCAGTAACGCTGGAAGCCATCTGGACCATCAAGGTTATATTTTTTCTCATCAGAGAATAAAACTTTTTTCCACCTTTCAATGTCCCATGTTTGATGCTCCCTGGCAAAATGTAAACAGAAAGTTTTGTGGCGTTGAAGGAGACAAGGTCTTTGAATTTGTTTTTTTGTTTAAGCAAACCCTTTTCCCGCAGATGCCGAACTGATGGTTATTGTGCTGCAGTCGGCACCAGTAAGGGCCTTAATTTGGGTCGAGCACAGCCCTGTGTCCTGACGGACAGCCAATTGGATCCGCCGGCTCAACGCAGGTGTCATTTTTTGGGGTCTACCACTTGACTTTTTTGTTCCATAATGCTCAGGATCTTTCAAAAATGTTTAATGACTGTCTTTCCGCATCCAACCTCAGCAGCAATGGCACGCTGCGAGAGGCCTTGCTTATGCCGCTCAACGATCCGACCATGTTTAAGAAGAGAAAGCTTCTTAGCTTCAGCCATCAGGAGGGCATGGTCGTGTGAATGCCTGACAGAAAATGAGAATTTTGAGCAGATTTTGGATTTTATAGCGTGTAGTCTTTTTTTAATGACATAATTCCAAATGTTTTTTTGTCACACTCCCACTTCTTGCTTTTGCATATTGTAGCTCTACTTAAAACCTCATTAAGACCAAAATGTGCAAAAGATAAACTAGCATGTTTTCAACTGGTCTTAAGATTTTGATCTCGTGGAATGTGCACGGAGCTGGTTCCACGGTCAAGAGACTAAACATTTTGAATCACCTGCAGCATTTAAAGGCAGACATTGTCTTACTACAAGAAACACATCTAACAAACACATCTATAGATGCACTTTACACAACACACTTTCCGCATGTGTACTCAGCCTCTTTCAACTCAAGGCAGAGAGGGGTAGCAATTCTCATCAACAAAAAATTAAACTTTCGCATTGATAACATACTCACAGACGCAGGGGAGATTTATCATAATTAAAGTTTATATACAAAATATGAAGTTATGCATTGCAAGCGTATATGCACCAAATGTTGACGACCCTTCTTTTTTCACTCCTTTTTCAAATCACTCTATGATCTCTCAGACTGTACACTCATTATTGGAGTGGACTTCAACATGGTTCTTGATCCAAGAATGGACAGGCTGAGTCGCAATGGAAATAATAGACAGGACCGATCCTCAGAGGTTGTTAAACAATACATGAAGGATTTCTGACTTTGCGATGCTCGGCGCTCTCACCATCCCACTGTTAAGGATTACACCTTCTTCTCATCAGTCCACCACTCATACTCTAGATTAGATTATTTTCTAACCAGCAGCACAATGATGAGTAATATATCTGAAACCAAAATTCCTCCCATCATTATCAGTGACCATGCACCAGTGTCACTTACACTGGTAAGTAATAAGAACAGTAAACCACCAACACGAAACTGGAGATTGAATACATCATTGCTTGAAGACTCGGAATAAAACAGTTACTTCAAGAGACAATGGTCTCTATACATAGAAAACAAAGATTTACCAGGAACATCAGCCTGTGTTCTCTGGGAGGCAGGGAAGGCAGTAATGCGCGGGAAAATAATTTCATTTTCCTCTCACAAGAAAAAGAGACTTCCAAAATATCAGTTTTGGAAGGTAAAATGAAATCGTTAGAGGAGGCCTACTCTGTCTCTCAAGATGAACACACTCTACACGATATAAGAAAAACCAAACTGGAACTTGAGGAAATAATAAATAAGAAAACACAATTCTTAGTACAAAGGCTTCGCTTGGAGAACTTTGAACATAGTAACAAATCTGGGAAATTTTTGGCTAATCAATTAAAAACAAATAAAGAGAAAACAACTATCTACGCCGTTAAAGACTCAGCAGGAAATATTAGCCATGACCCTGATAAAATAAACAGGATTTTAAGGGATTTTTATAAAGCATTATACACACCACAATTACACCCATCAGATGATGATATAGATCAGTTTCTTAGTAATTTAAATCTACCGATATTACAACAGAACCAGAAAACATCTCTGGACTCACCTCTATCTGTTGGCGAACTCCAGGAAGCTCTCCAGCTCATGCCTAATAATAAAGCCCCAGGCCCAGATG
>QODF01000048.1:1678821-1838183 GCA_024372805.1 Oostethus manadensis
ATTTATCATATCATAAGGTTCATACATACAGGTGCCACTGTATGCCATCCATGAGTGGACATCTTGTCAAAAAGTCACATCATGCAATAATGTCACAAACATAATTACATTTTTGTGTGTGTGTGTGTGTGTGTGTGTGTGTGTATCCTCACCTCGTTGCCATGCACCATGAGGTGATGTGTAGTAACCAGGGCCTTGAAAACCACCACCCAGCTGGCATTGCCTGCCCTCTCTATCAGTGTATCGGCCATCTGGGGGACGTTCACATTGGAGTCCTGGGAGGCCTGGATCAGGTCTGGGAATTAGAGAGGATGGGAGAGCATGATTCCAGAAGAATCATAGTACAAGTGCCGCTTGCTTAATCTACTGGATCCCATATATTCAAATCATCACAACAGGAGTGATGTAATGATATAGAAGGTGATGCAGTCAAGATGCAGTCAAGTGAAATGAAAAATAGGAGGATGCCAGACTAAAGTTAACAGCTGTGTAAAAAGGACTCTTGTATGCACCATTTCACATATGCTTGACTTGATGACTTTCACTTTAATAAGTCAGCCATACATCATTTCACCATGTCAGTCCCTCTTATGTCTTACAATTCTATGCGTCAGTGCATATCAAGTTTATTTATATGCATGTATCTCCTACCCCAATGCATATAGACACACATACAGATACAGTATTGCACAGTTATCGGCTCAAGCCAAGGTGCTGTTTTATTGACAGGCTCTTTGGTGATTGATGAATGCTATGCATTGCATCATCAATTTCTGGTGCAGTATTTATTCTTCATACAATACCCGCATAGGAAAATTTTATATTCCACTGCAGAAAGTAAACAAAATTAGAAACAGCCTAGCTGCAGTAAATCGCTGTAAATGACACTTAAATAGGGCCTTTTCACTAAATAATAATAGGGCGGGGGAGGGGGTTTCTTTTAGCACAGCAGCAGTAGCTAGCAGCCAGTCGCGTTGACTTCAACCTGCAGAAATATGCAATGTACATAGGAAAGAATTGTGCTGTTGAGCAAGGCACCATACTCCCTTAATTGGTCCTCGGGTGCTGTGTTTGCATTTTGTCTCATCCATCCATCCATTTTCTCTATCCCTGGTGACTTTGGGCGGGTGGCGGGGTATACCCTGGACTGGTCGTCAGTCAATCGCAGGGCAGACAAACAAACATTCACACTCTAATGGACAATTTAGGGTCGCCAATTAACCTAACAGGCATGTTTTTGGAATGTGGGAGGAAACCGGAGTGCTTTTATCGTCCTCTATAGTGAAGTAGCAAATACACATACAGTACATACGGCACACAGACTAACCCCTCCAGGCATGATGAGTCAGCAGCCTGTATCAACCCACACTTTTCCGCTTTGTGTCTCACTCTTTACTTCCCACTGAGGCTGACTATGGTACTGTACCCGTACCACTAGTATCACACAAAAGCTACTTAAACAGGTAAGACAACCCACTGACAAACATGCAAGATTGTACAAGGTGTAGGTGTAATTGGATGCTCACCTGCCATCTTCAAACGCAAAAACGGTGAATTTCTGTCACATTTATTAAAATCGTGTAGATAAATTGTGCATTGTTTGAATGGCATTCATTGATCATTTGGTGCTTGTTGCCCATTCATGTTCTGAACTGTTATTAATAGAGGAGAAAAAATGACTAAATTGAATAAATGTTATTTTCTTTTCAAATACTGGAATCAAAACCTCTTTTTGTGGAATACCGTAGTGTTCAAAATAATAGCAGTCCAATGTGACTACGCAGATTAATCACTGTTATTAGTACTGTATATATTAGTTGCTACTTGGCAACAAATTACCAGTAGGTGCATTAGATTCTCAGAAAACAAACAAGACCCAGCATTCGTGATATGCACACTCTTAAGGCTGTGCAATTGGTTGAAAGACGTGTTTTAAAGAAATAGCTGTGCGGCATTCAATCAGTGATCAATTTTGTGAAAAAAACGGGTGTAATAAACTTCAAAATAAAATATGTCTGTTATTGATGAGAGCCATAAATGCTTTCGATTCAATTAAAAAATGACTCTGCAGAGAAACACAGTCGGTATGGTACAAGGTAGTCTGATCTAATTAAGATTCTAAACAAGCACTCAGCAGAAACTCGTGACTGCGCTTCGCTCTTTCCACCATTTCCTCTTAATTATCCATGACTGTGCGTAACAAAGACAACGACAGACGACAAGGCATCACATGCATACTGTCTCACTGACTGATTGCATGATCCCACATAGTGTAGCTACTACACTCTTTACTTGGTCAGGCAATGAAATGAAAAATGTGTAATATCACACTAATGTCAATCTTAACAGAGTTCCAGAAACACCTCATTGCATGATTAGCGAGTGTTTTTCTTTTTTTGCAGTAGATCGAAAGACAGTATCATCATCACCAAACTTATTTTTTGTACTGTTTATCTTTCAGGCCACTATTTCACCTATGGAGAGATGTGTGGCACACCATGGACAAATCGCCAGTCAACTACATCTCAAAAAGTAGCCATTTCCCAAGAGCAAGTATGACTGACATTAATCCCTTAAATCCTCAATACTGTATGTAGTAGTGTGATCTTGAGAGTAGCTTAAAGCACGTATACCGGTATAGAATTACTATCTTCTAAAAATAACCGAGCACAAAGGCGATATTGTCTAATTAGCTGACAAAGTAAGTGATTACAAACATAAATGTTTTTGCCTACAGTCAAGCACTGTGGTGGTAGCGTCATCGTCTGGAGCAGCATGAGTGCTGCTTGCTCTGGGGAGCTGTGTTTTTTTGAGAGAAATGTGACAATTTAACATCCAACATATACAGTGGAAGCTCGTTTTTTTGTATCAATTTGTTCCAAAAGGTGATGAAAACTGAAAGGTACAAAAAACAAAGCCTTTTTCCAATAGTAAATAAATAATTAAATAACCTGTATTAATGTATAAATTATTAACATAAAACATATTTTTTGGACAATATAGTTTTAGATGAGATGGGTCTCCCTCAAACACCTGAAAACTGTGTTAGCTAGGAACTCTCTTAATAGGAGAAAAAAAGGAGACAGATACAGAGTTGGTCATTGTTCTGCGTGTTTTCTATGACAAATAAGCTACTCACACACACAAAATAAAAATGATTAAAGGATACACTGGCCATAATTTGTCTTTAGTGTCCCTACTCTTAAAGAACCACTATCCATTATTGACCGAGACTGAGTCACTAATGCTTGGATGATTTGTTTGAACACTCGTTTTTGCAGAATGATACGAGACCGAACGGACTAGTTTGAAAAATCGTATTATCAAGTTCTTCCCCCCCCATTTTTGATGTTGTGTTTTTTTTTATTTCTAAATATTTACAATATCTTCTTGAATAGTCTTCAAAAAGATATCATATTATGACTTAATTCCCATATTTTGACTTTATTCCCATAAAATTGTAAAGATTTTCCCCAAGCTAATTTTAAAAAATTTGAAAACTATTTTGTTTTGTTTGTTTTTCATTGTATTATGACCTAAAAAAAATAAATAAATAAAATTATATATATATATATATATAAATCATAGCTATATTGACTGACGACCAGTCCAGGGTGTACCCCGCCTCCCGCTTGAAGTCAGCCGGGATAGGCTTCAGCATACCCGTGACCCTAATGAGGATAAGCGGTATAGAAAATGGATGGACGGATGATAAATATGTAGACTTTCTATTTTTGCAGTTGTGTTCTAAAAAAACTTTCAAATTCTATTTTTATGTTTTGCCGGTGTTTATCTGTTTGTTGGTTTTTCTGTTTGTGTTCAAAAAAACTGAAATAAGAAAAGTTGTGAATGGATTTGAATGGATTTTTCAGGAATTGTCAAAAATAGGATATGGAAGAACAGATCATTTTTTTAAAAGATTTTTTAACATTGCAAGATAGAACCATTTTCTTCCTTTGTGAATATACCTCCACAAAATGTGTCCCACAAAAAATACAGGACACGTTCCCAACAGGTTCTAGAAAATATCAAAGACTGATCCAGATAATGGAATAATTCCACATACTATGATCAAGAATATCTTGGCGGATGTCTGTACATAGCATGCACTGTAATGTCTTGGTAAACACAACAAGACATGCATATTTGCCAACCTGCACCACTTATAGTCACACATCCTCGTAGTTTGTCACTGATTACGTTGTCCACCAGAATGCCAAGGAAGTTTCCATGGTAACAAGCACTTGTATTGGCAGTGGTATCACAGATGCAGGTCACTTCTTTATGTGTTATCGTCACAGGTGCAAGCTCCCACCACGCCAAACTGGTGGAGATATTATGAGCAAAGCGGCTATGACTCACACAGGGCCAAACACTGATGGAGACACCAACACTGAATAGCGACAAATCTAGATGGCAATGTTGGTATTGCTGCAAATGAATCAGAATACAGTGTTGCATGTGTTAAGGAATTAGATCTGTGAAAAACAGAGGGCGATACAAGTCATGCTGCATGAGTGATGCTTTGTGAGTAACAAATAAATTGAACCATGAAAGCACAGTTTATTTATAGCTCCCCCTAACCCCCGCAAGCAACACATAGCAAGGAAAAAATACCCAGAATGCACTGGGCCCCAGTGTACCAACGCACCAATGTGGTGTGCCATCTAAACAACAGTGCAAGCTGGAAGTGACATCTGAGGAAAAAGATGGAGTTCCTCTCAACTCCACTGCAACAAAAAGAAAAAATGTTTTCATACAGTATGACACTGTTGATGGTTTGATTTTCATTGACATTTTATTACAGTGCAGTTTTGACCAGGTCTATGAAAACACACAATTTTGTGGGACAAAAAGTATAACATTGATCAAAAATTGAGACTTGTTTAAGTAACTCTTAGTTTTCTAGTTTCGTATCTTATAGTGTTTAAAAATAATGATTCCATCCATCCATTTTCTTCCGCTATCCGAGGTCGAGTCGCGGGGGCAGCAGCCTAAGCAGGGAAGCCCAGACGTCCCTCTCCTCGGCCACTTTGCCCAGCTCTTCCCGGCGGATGCCGAGGCGTTCCCAGGCCAGCTGAGAGACATAGTCTCTCCAACGTGTCCTGGGTCTTCCCCGAGGCCTCCTACCGGTTGTACGTGCCCTGAAACCTCCCCAGGGAGGGTCCGGGAGGCATCCTAACCAGATGCCTGAGCCACCTCATCTGGCTCTTCTTAGGGCGGAGGAGCAGCGGTTCTACTCCTAGTCTCTCCCGGATGACAGTGCTTCTCACACTATCTCTAAGGGAAAGCCCAGGCACCCTGCGGAGAAAACTCATTTCGGCCGCTTGTACCCGCGATCTTGTCCTTTCGGTCACTAACCAAAGCTCATGACCATAGGTGAGGGTGGGAACGTAGATTGACCGGTAAATCGAGAGCTTTGCCTTTCGACTAAGCTCTCTCTTCACCATGACAGACCAGTGCAGAGTCCACATCACTGCAGACGCTGCTCCAGTCCGCCCATCCATCTCCCATTCCATCCTTCTCTCACTCGTGAGCAAGACCCCGAGGTATTTAAATTCCTCCACTTGAGGCAGGATCTCATCCCCGACCCGGAGATGGCACTCCACCCTTTTCCGGGCGACAACCATTGACTCAGATTTGGTGGTGCTGATTCTCGTCCCAGCCGCTTCACACTCAGCTGCGAACCGATCCAGTGAGAGTTGAAGGTCACTGCTCGATGAAGCCAGCAGAACCACATCATCTGCAAAAAGCAGAGAGCGAATCCTGTGGCCACCAAATTGAAACCCCTCAACGCCCTGGCTACGCCTAAAAATTCTGTTCATGAAAATAATTAACAGAATCGGTGAAGAAGGGCAGCCCTGGCGGAGTCCAACTTTCACTGATAACGGGTCTGACTTATCGCCGGCAATGCAAACCAAACTCTGACACCGATCACACAGGGACCGAACCGCCTGGATTAGTCGGTCCGATACCCCATATTCCCGGAGCACTCCCCACAGTATTCCCCGAGGAACACAGGCGAATGCCTTCTCCAAGTCCACAAAACACATGTAGACTGGTTGGGCAAACACCCATACACCCTCAAGGACCCTGCCGAGAGTATAGAGGTGGTCCACAGTTTCACGACCAGGACGAAAACCACACTGCTCCTCCTGAATCCGAGATTCGACTATCCGGCAGATCGTCCTCTCCAGAACCCCTGAATAGACCTTGCCGGGAAGGCTAAGGAGTGTGATCCCACGATAGCTAGAACACACCCTCCGGTCCCCCTTTTGAAAAGCGGGACCACCACCCCGGTCTGCCAGTCCAGGGGCACCGACCCCGATGTCCACGTGAGGCTGCAGAGTCGTGTCAACCAAAACACGCCCACAGCATCCTGGGTCTTAAGGAACTCCGGGCGGACCGCTTGGCCTGCCGGTACCTGTCAGCTGCCTCCAGAGTCCCATGGGCCAAAATGGCTTGATAGGACTCTTTCTTCAGCTTGACGGCATCCCTCAACCTGTGAGGTTTTGGTGACGTCTGCGCACTGTGCGCCAGTCAGCCGAATTACCACTACACCGGCTATATGTGTTTATGTTCATCAAACTACCACACACAAATAACTAACCACATTGCTTGTTTGTGTGTGGAAAAGGCTGAAGAAGACACAGTAAGAGGAAAGAGTAACAACAGGAGATAAGAGGCGTGAGAGTGTGCTCCCTGCTCATTATTCTGGAGACACACTGTTGGGAGGATAGTCACCACCCACGCCGCAGAGATTTTCGAGAGACCCAGTTAGATGAGCGCACATGCCGAGGTCACTGACCGACCTCTCCTTTCCTGTGGTCTCCGTAACACGAATGCAGTAGAAGAGTCCAAAAGAAAAAACAAGTACCAATAAATACCTGGAAAATGCAACTAGAGTGCGGTTTCTACGAAATCGAGATATTACGCTAAACATGTCAGCATCGTGAGCTTACCATCAGACTCCGCCACATTAATATGATTCATCCTCCATGCAACATGGTTGGAAATATTTTTAGATGGACTCATATACAGTAAACAGTGTTTATGATCAAATCTGACCACAACATGACCAAATGATGAGCTTTAAAGCGAACCTCAATGATGAAAAAGTACTTAAAAGAAAGACAGTGGCTCTCTGTGAACAATACTTTTTCATGAATTTTGGACTGCGTATGCGTATTAAAACACTAATCAGCAAATTTATTGACTATATTCACTCTGACAGCTTGGTCAGCATGTGTTAGCACTGGTCCAACTTTATTCCTGTTTTCCTGTTGACATGCTTGAAGTCACAGGTGTCAAACTCAAGGCCCGTGGGCCGGAATCCAACAATGCACGGCCAAAGTCTTATTTTAGTAGTTTATATTTTTAAATATATGAAAAGCTTTTTTTTTTTTTTTCAATGTTTCTTTTTTAATTTATATTTGTAATTTTTATAATTAATTTTTAAAACTGAAATGTATTTTCAATATATTAATATATTGAATAAATAATAAATAAATGTCACTTCATCTTTCTTGCTAAATGTATATGTTCGTTTTTAAAGTTTGTATTTGTTTATTGTCAAACCCAACTAAAAAAATTTCTTGAAGGAATAATTATATAATAATGAATATAATTATTCATATAATTATTACTTAATTATTAGGATTAAGCAATTGTTCCAATATTTGTTGGTAAAACAATACTTGAAAATGATAATCAAATATGGTTTCAATACAGGTGGTCCGATGAGGGTAACTGCGATGCGGCCCATGGTGCAAATGAGTTTGACACTCCTGCTTTAAGTAAACCACATAATAGGAGGTTCTGAGTAAATTCTAATTCAACTTGCATGTCATTAGGGATGCACAATTTATACTAGTCATTTTGGTATTCCAATCCTGGTACCTGAATTTGGATATCTGCCAATACCAATACCAGAACTACAGTATGTCTGCTATGTACTGTATGCTGCCACCCCAAATGTTCAGCAAAAGTAGCCAGACGGACCTCCACACATGCTCAGCCTGACGCATTCATGGCTTCACAGACAGTCGGACAACATAGAACTCTTAACATTACACATACTGTAAGTTCCAGGTCGCTACATTACTATCACTGTTGTTTTTTATGAACCTGTAATAAACGCCTCTTTGCAGGCAAGTGTAAAATTGTAGCAAAACACAAGTTTTGTGTTGTGTAGACTGACTGTGCGTGTTCTGAGTGATGAGGACGGCTGCAGTGCATGTTTGATGATATATTCTTTTAGCTACGTTTGTGGGCAACGATCCAATACAGATACTGGACCGGATCAGACCAATCCCTACATGTAATTCAAGCCTAAATCTTGTTAGAACTGCACTAACGGCATTCCCACATTACAGATGTAACAGACAATCATCATACAAGACATTTAAATAAAACTACTTCCAAGGGAGATGCTTAAAACATTATTACAACAAAGCATGATGTAAAATGTGTTTCTGAGGCAATATATAATATCATCTTTAAAATCAGCTTACTTGCTGTACAAAGCTAAATGTAGGTTTCAAGTACCAGTCTGGAAGTACTTTTCAATGGGCATATTGGTGAGAGTAATGCAAGATGCAGGTGCTAGTAACAGTGTACTATGTGCTATTCCATGTGCCATCTTGAAACCAGCGTTGAGTGGGTGCCAGCGAGGCAGATGGCAGGACAAAAAAAAATTCAGGAGAGGAATGGTATTTTTCCTGATTTACTTAATTTTGATTACTGCAAAGAGCAGGAATATAGAATACAAGTATATTAACTGGTACATTATTTCAGTAAGTTCCACCCAATGTGTGTAGACCTTTTCCCAAATGCAATAAAAACATGTTCACAGTGCTTCAATGCGAAATACAGTCCAACCTTTTACTGCAGCAGCTAAGTTGCAAATATGTTGCACATAGTGAGGATTCTTTTTACGTTACAATATTCAAACCGGTATCAGTTTTTTCGTCCATAATGATATCACCGCACAATTGTTGACATCAAGGGACCGCTGGATTGTAAATACGCAATTTTTGCAAAAAAAACATGTAATGAAAACACTGGTTACGCTTGGGGAGTCAGGCAGACTTCTAATCTAATATGTTTTTTTTCATGCTGCGGTCATGTGTGATGTGCTGAATAAGCCCAATTTAATTCATACTTTTCAATGGACTGTTTTCACATACGGACATTTGTGCTATATAGAAATGTGCACCTTTGTACAGTAATTGTATTGTAGCCAACATTATTTAATTGCATTCTTATTTATGAATTTATTAAGCTGCTATGTATTCATCACACAACATTTTTTTTTAGGAAAGAGCTGCTGCCAATCGGCATAGTTAATGAAGTGCTGGACAATATCAGTATATCAGTATATCAGATATCGGTAAGAAAGCCAATATCAATCATCTCTAGTTCTGTTAAACGCCTCATAAATAGTCCTGTGTTTGATCTCCCACTACCGTTGCAGAAGAGGCCATAGAATTTAAAATAACTCCTCCAACATAACACATTTTCTGCCCTCTTATAAGGAACCTTATGTTAATTAGCACCAGGTATTAGCACTGTTGACATGCAAAAATATGGACACCAAGTTGACAGTTGGAAATACTGCACATGCAACTGACCTGAACTGGTTCATTGTGCAGAAGAGTGTTTTTTGCATGAATTGAATGCAAGTGGGGCTCTACTGTTTATGCATTGATTAGCTTAGCAGAGTTGTCCACATTTAGACCAACTTAGCAAATACATTCAACAAAGTAACCATAATTCTATAATATATAGAAAATGAATGAATGAATACAGGATATTGAATCTAATAGCACACGGGGATTGATGTCGCATCCACCTATTGATGTTGTTCTGTAAGACCGAATTCCACGCACTCAAACTATATTCGTATTGTTTTTCACAGTAAAATATTCCAGACGAATAAAGGTTTTGACAGTATACATTGCAGCAAGTGAAGCATGACCATTTATTTGAGAAGGGGCCTTTTTTTAAACAATTACTTGTGTAAAGGTGCTAGACATGATGACATTGTTTGACTGGTTGTCCATCCATGGTACAATGGGAATTGATTGTGTAACTATTTGAGTAAATTATTTTATCCCTGGTTTCTATCATCGATGCAGAACAGCAGAAGGGGAAAGTAATTGCTATATGCAGTTCAAGCAGACAAGCCCTCTGGCAAGAAACCAAGCAAGGTTTAACTCATCACTTATAACAGGCCCTCTCTCAAAACGTGGTGTTTTTATTGATAACCCCTCCCTATACAGTGATGCGGGTGGAAAGCAGGAATTGTTGGAACAGAATGGCTGTAGCCATGTCACTCAGCATGCTCCAATAAAATCCGGCATTATACTGCTCTGTGCTTTTCAGGCTGTTTCCATGCGATGTTAACTGTGCACTCAGCACAACATTGTTTTGTAATTGCTATTGATGAAGTGTCTCACTGCAGCAAAAACATAACCGTAATCAATATGACCTTCATGGTGAAGAGGCATGTTAAATTAGTGCTGAAGAAATGTTTCTGTGAATTGAGTACATGTCAAGAGTGGTATAGTGTAATTGGCATCGTTGACGTCACTGTGGTAGCACTCCAGAACAAATATACCTTATATATATCTTGTATATCTTGGACTGATGTTCAACCAATCTGTTAAGTTTTGATTGTGGATGTAAATAAAGTTGCAAACACTTGCAAGCTAAGTGCAGTATTTACTGCATGATGCAGTATTTAGTATTTACTGCATGATCACTTCTAAGTCCAGTCGGTAGTTATCTAGTGGAGTGTGAGGCTAATATATGATTGAGTCGCTCAGGTGCTCCACATGTCTGTCTATCGAACCCAAGCCACTTCTATATTACAGAGGCTCCGCCCCGTTTAGCAACCATTTCTTCATCTAAAGTCTCCGCTTCTCCACCTTTAGCAAAGTTAGCAAGCAAATATTTAGGGTAAAATGTCTAATATGTAAATGTAACGTACGTCAATAAATGTCAAATAAATGCAAAATGTCTAAGTGTTAACTGTAAGCCTACCTTTGGCCCACCGTATATAATTTATACCAGTAAGTCATTCTCTTATCACTGGAAGAATATATACCAGCATACAAAAATGATCACCCAAACCTAATTTCCAGTGAGCCTCGTTGGTGACGTCAGCCGTCATTGGGTAGAACCAGTGCAATGGAACGAACTCACCCTGACCGATGAGGCTCGTTGGGTGACGGGGAGAGTAAAGGCTGAATTATGTCTGTTACGTCTATATCTTTTTAACTTGCTAGCTTCCAGTGTAGTAGTAAACAGTCCAAATAAAACTATTATATAGTAATAGCCTGTTGGTGTTTGGTCTGAACTCTGGTGTTTGTGAATGTTATTCATCCTATCACTGCTAGTGTGGAGAGGAAGGGATGTGTGTGCAAGCTGACTGGTTAGAACTACTGTTGGCGTTAAGATAACAGAAAACCTAAAAAGAGTGCCAAACTCTGCGTGACTCAATCAGAATGCTACGGTATTATATAGATGTTCTTATTTGCAAAATAAAACATTCAAACTTGTTTATTTGGCCAAGAGGTCTGTAAAAGACCTATTATGTTGTTTCATTTTTTTTGTGAAGAAATTGTCGGGAAGATGTTACAAATTATAGTGCTGGACCTCTGTCCATCAAGGAAGAAGCAAGAAGGTCCCAAACTAGGAAGTGCCTAAATTGTTATGGTATTGTTGAGTCCCACTCACGCAGGGGCCATACCCTTTCCTGGGTGGATCAGTATGTGGCTATGTGTCTGCATCAATCTGGCTCCAATTTAGGGTATGTGTGTGTATATTCTAGTTGTGTGACCTGCAGCAGGCTTGATAAGGTTGCCAAGCAACATGCAGAAGTCAAATAACAGTGAATCTATTGTTTAATTTTACAGTACTTCTATTGTACAACTCTAACCAACTCTATCAAAACTTTTCTTTCAGGTGCTCAACTTGGTCTGTCTCTTTTTTTACGGCAGATATTTTGGCGCATCTCCAAAAGGCAAAACCCAGAAATAGTGTACGAAGATAAGCTGACCAATCACAGCGCTGCAATATTGTCACCGTTGATGCTATGTTATAATTTTTTGGCTCTTTCTGAGTTTTCGCAGGGGGGCGAAACAAGCTGGCACCGCAGGATCGTAACTAAGCCTTAAAGGAGGAAGTGTCGGCGGTCATGCCAACAACAACAATCCTTGAGCAATTTAAGCATTTGTTTGTGATGCACCTTGTTAAGTAACATTTTAAAAAATGTTGTCATTAAATAACCTTGTATCTTAGTGTGAATGTATTTTTGTCATATATTTTTTGCAGCCCTATCCAAGAATGACATACGCGCATGTGAAGAGTGCCAACTGACAGTAACAACATACAGTACAATGGGAAGGCCTCTGTACATGTGTAGTAACCTTTTTAATTATGCACTCACCAGCAGCAAAGCAGCATGCAGGGGCACCTGTCAGTCAGCTGCAATGACAATCTGCTGTGTACCCCTTCTGTTATTCGGACACTGTTTGTGTGTTAGTGTACTCAATTAGATGTACACTGTGTAAAAGGGGTGCCAAGCTCAAGCTCGTCGACTTGAGCTTAGGTTCGAGTCCTGCTGTGGACAAAATGCAACTGCAGCTGGTCTGCTCCCTTGACCAAGGCAGCTCATGGTGCAGTCACCGTTTGCGTGCCCCTCACTATGGACTATTTTCTTAGCTGTGTGGTGTGCATTTAATTTCGTTGATGCATTGTAATCCGTATGAAGAAAAGTGGGCCATGTCCTCAGATTGTGAACGCTGCATTTCCGTATGGCTGCATCGTGGAGGCACCCATGGTCTAAATGAACTACTGTAGGCAGACATATAGACAGATATACTCACATTCAAGGTGTTTTTTCTTTGGGGCTGTTTGCTCATGTGTGGTGGATTTACACACCGCTCGGGACACCTCCGATCCAGTCAGGCTGTACTGGGCCGCGGCGATGCGGTCCGTTAGCGTCTGACCCGACATCTTCTCCTCTAAGTGGAGTCCACCCACACCAATGGAGCGTCCAATGTGGTCCTACCCCCCCACCTCCACACCGAAATGAAGAGCAGCCTCGGTAATCCCAGCTGCTGCCCTCGAAGTCAAACACAATACTCTTGCATAACAATAGTGCAAGAGGAAAATCAGTCCCGGTATGGAATGCCTAATATGGTAATGGGATTGTAATATTGGACGCTGCGGAAGTCAAAGCAGAAAATCACCTTCAAGATCAAGCTTCCGTGTTATTTTTCGGATGATGCTCTTGAAGCCTCCCCCCACCTCGCAGTCTTCCAGCCCCCCCTGCTTAATCCTCACGGCCTCTCTGACAGTCCTCGTTTGAGCAGAGGAACATCAGGTCCTGACTGGCAGCCTTCCACCTCCAAGAACTGCGCTCTTGCTCCTCCTCCCCAAGACGCTTCCTGTTTGCGGCGACCCCCCCCAGTGACCAGCCCCGGCGAAGCACGCTTCACACGCCGAGTCGTGGTTTACGTCCCTTATTAAATTATTATGCCCATTTCTATCGCCCCGCCCTTTTGCACGAGTCACGTGACAGAGCATCGCCAACCCAGATGCTGCGCATGTCATCGCGAGAGTACGGCAGGGGGAAGGAGAGAACGTGAAGGCCTATTGAAGCGATTCGACAAGCAGGCTGGATGCTTTTCACATCAAGGTCATAGTGGGTATCCCTTGGCATCCTCAACCATCGTGTAGCTTTCATCTCTGTCCATGGTGCTGACACAAGCAGCCTTTCTTTCACCTGCTGCTTTATACTGTACAATGAGGTGGTGTATTTTCTCATTCAGACAAATCTGCATTCATGTTACTACTGTTGGACAGGAGATATGATGGCAGACAGTTAAAAGAATTGATCCATTAACATCATATCAACATATCAACTTCAGTGCTGCAGTTCACACACACAATCCATCTTTTGAAGCACTGTAATTTCAAAACTACAATTTTGGATTCAGCTTTTGTATTGTGTTATAAGATCACACACACACACACAGGAATAACAAGAACAATCAAACACCACAGTGATGTTCCAACAGAAACTGGGAACCTCAAACTGAGGTTCCCAGTTTCTGTTCTGCTCCCAGGTTCCAATCCTGTAGTGATCTTTTTTTAATAATAAGGTTTTCATGCAATCACCACCTTATCGTGGTGGAAGGGTTTGAGTGCCCGAGTGATCCTAGCAGCTATGTTGTCGGGGGCTTTATGCCCCTGGTAAGATCTCCCAAGGCAAACAGGTTCTAGGTGACGGGCCAGACTAAGTGTTTCAGAAGACCTGAATGAAGAAAAACGAGAGTAGTGACCGCACCTCGCCCGGGCGTGGGATACCGGGGCCTCACCCTGGAGCCAGGCCTGGGGGAGGGGCTCGCAGGCGGGCGCCTGGTGGCCAGGCCTTCACCTGTGGGGCCTAGCCGGGCCTAGCCCGAAGAAGCCACACTGAAACCCCCCGCAGACCCACCACCTGCAGGGGCAAGCATAAGGGTCCGGTGCACTGTAATTTGGGCAGTGGTCGAGGGCGGGTGTCCGGGCGACCTGGTCTTCGGCGGCCAAATCTGGTTCTTGGGACATGGAATGTCACTTCTCTGGTGGGGAAAGAGCCCGAGCTTGTGGAAGAGGCAGAGACATTCCGACTAGATATAGTCGGACTCACCTCAACCCACAGTTTGGGCTCTGGAACCAAATTCCTTGAGAGGGGCTGGACCTTGTTCTTCTCTGGAGTTGCCGCAGGGGAGAGGCGGCGAGCTGGTGTGGGCTTATTGTTAGCCCCCCGGCTTGGTGCCTCTGTGTTGGAGTCATCCCCAGTAAACGAGAGGGTTACTTCCCTACGCCTTAGGGCTGGGGAAAGGGTCCTGACTGTGGTTTGTGCCTATGCGCCGAACGGCAGTTCAGAGTACCCAGCCTTCTTGGAGTCTATCAGAGGGGTGCTGGAGAGCACCCCAGCTGGTGACTCCATAGTTCTACTGGGAGACTTCAACGCCCATGTGGGCAATGACAGTGTGACTTGGAGGGGCGTGGTTGGGAGGAACGGCCTCCCTGACCTGAACCCGTGCGGTGTGTTGTTGCTGGACTTCTGTGCGAACTACAGTTTGTCCATAACGAACACCATGTTCGAACATAAGGATGCCCATAAGTGCACTTGGCACCAGGACACCCTAGGTCGCAGGTCTATGATCGACTTTGTGGTCGTATCATCAGACCTGCGTCCGTATGTTCTGGACACGCGGGTGAAGAGAGGGGCTGAGCTGTCAACTGACCACCACCTGGTGATGAGTTGGATTAGATGGCGGGGAAGGATGCCGGACAGACCTGGCAGACCCAAACGCGTAGTGAGGGTGTGCTGGGAACGTCTGGCAGAATCTCCCGTTCGTCGAGTCTTCAACTCTCATCTCCGGCAGAGCTTCGCCTGCATTTCGAGGGAGGACCGGGATATTGAGTCCGAATGGGCCGTATTCCGTGCCTCTATTGCTGAGGCAGCCAGTTGTGGTTGCGGCCGCAAGGTGGTCGGTGCCAGTCGTGGTGGCAAGCCCCGAACCCGATGGTGGACACCGGGGGTTAGGGCTGCCGTCAAGCTGAAAAAGGAGTCCTATCGAGCATGGATGGCTTGCGGGACTCCCGAAGCAGCTGACAGGTACCGGCAGGCCAAGCGGCACGCGGCTTCGGCGGTGGTCGAGGCAAAAACTCGGGTGTGGGAGGAGTTCGGTGAGGCTATGGAGCACGACTTTCGGTCGGCCTCGAAGAGGTTCTGGCAAACCGTCCGACACCTCAGAAAGGGGAAGCAGCCCCCAGTTCACACTGTTTACAGTGCGGACGGGGGCTTGCTGACCACGACTGTGGATATAGTTGGTCGGTGGAAGGAATACTTCGAGGCCCTTCTCAATCCCACTGACATGCCTTCCATAGAGGAAGCAGAGTCTGAGGATACGTACGTGGACAGTTCTATCACCGTGGCTGAGGTAATTGGGGTAGTCAAATCACTCCCCAGTGGCAAGGCTCCGGGGGTAGACGAGTTCCGCTCAGAATTTCTCAAGGCTCTGGATGTTGGAGGACTGTGTTGGTTGACACGCCTCTACAACATTGCATGGAAGTCAGGAACAGTACCTCTGGACTGGCAGACCGGGGTGGTGGTCCCCATTTTTAAAAAGGGTGACCGGAGGGTGTGTTCCAACTATAGGGGGATCACACTCCTCAGCCTTCCTGGGAAAGTCTACTCCAGGGTGCTGGAGAGAAGGGTACGACCGTTAGTCGAACCTCGGTTAGAGGAGCTGCAATGTGGTTTTCGTCCCGGTCGCGGAACACTGGACCAGCTCTACACCCTTGCAAGGGTACTCGAGGGTATGTGGGAGTTTGCCCAACCAGTCTACATGTGCTTTGTAGACCTGGAAAAGGCATTCGACCGTGTCCCTCGTGGTGTCCTGTGGGGGGTGCTCCGGGAGTACGGGATTGATGGTCCGCTTCTACGTGCCATTCGGTCCTTGTACAATCGAAGCAGGAGCCTGGTTCGCATTGCCAGCAGTAAGTCGAGCTTGTTTCCGGTGAACGTTGGCCTCCGCCAAGGCTGCCCTTTGTCACCGATTCTGTTCATAATCTTCATGGACAGAATTTCTAGGCGCAGTCAAGGTGTTGAGGGAGTCCAGCTTGGTGACCTTAGGATCTCGTCTCTGCTATTTGCAGACGATGTGGTCCTTATGGCCTCATCAGGCTGTGACCTTCAGCGTTTACTGGAGCGGTTTGCAGCTGAGTGTGAAGCTTCTGGGATGAGACACAGCACCTCCAAATCCGAGGCCATGGTTCTCAGTCGGAAAGGGGTGGACTGTACCCTCCGGGTTGGGAGTGAGGTTTTGCCTCAGGGGGAGGAGTTCAAGTATCTCGGGGTTTTGTTCACGAGTGAGGGACGGTTGGAGCGTGAGGTCGACAGACGAATCGGTGCAGCATCCGCAGTAATGCGGTCGCTGTACCGGATCGTCGTGGTGAAGAGAGAGCTGAGCCGGAAAGCAAAGCTGTCTGTTTACCGATCGATCTATGTTCCCACCCTCACCTATGGTCATGAGTTATGGATGATGACCGAAAGAACAAGATCGCACATACAAGCGGCGGAAATGAGTTTCCTCCGTAGGGTGGCTGGACTCACTCTAAAAGATAGGGTGAGGAGCTTAGATTAGAGCCGCTGCTCCTTCACATCGAGAGGAGCCAGTTGAGGTGGCTCAGGCATCTCGTCTGGATCCCTCCCGGGCGCCTCCCTGGTGAGGTGTTTCTGGCATGCCCAGCCGGGAGAAGACCCCCGGGGAAGACCTAGGACACGCTGGAGGGACTATGTCTCACAGCTGGCCTGGGAACGCCTTGGTGTCCTCACAGTGGAGCTGGAAGAGGTCGCCAGACACCGGGAAGTCTGGACTTCCCTACTGAAACTGCTGCCCCCGCAACCCAGACCAGGATAAGCGGAAGAAAATGGAATGGAATTTTTGTCACTGTATGTTGGAGTTCCTTGACGGTAGCCAGTAGAGAGACAGGTTGGGCTCAAATAAACGCGCCTTCTACAGCACCGACTCCTGCCCTTTCATTCACACTGTATTTCTGCAATGTTCACGGGAACTTTAACCGCTCGGTTAAATGAACAACCGGCAGTTAGAGCTGTGTAAGCTCCCAGCACCATGACACGTCAGTGTGTAGTCCGGACAGAGCGAGGGGGAACTACCATTGTAGCTACGGAGCGGAATAACCAACGTCCATGTGCTCTTTATCGCACCTACCATCTTGGAGTGTGGTCTAGAGTTCCGAAAGTTCAACAACGATTTTATCCACTCTTGAAAATACAGTGGATCGGAAGTCGATCGGAACATCCCTAGTGTGAACATAAGGTTTAAACATATATCCATTTCATAAGCCGCTTATCCTTACTAGGGTTGTGGGCGTATGCTGGATCCTACCCCAGCTGTCAGTATACATGCATCTTGGATTTGCTTGATATAGAATAGCAACACAGCCTGTGAAACCATTTCTTTATTAAGTCACATCAACATGGAATGGCACGACATCTTTCTTTGGTCCTTAAGGACTGACGTGAAATATTAAAAGTTAGCCATCAAGGCTATCTCCGTATATACAAATAATTAAAACCTAATGGTTTTTCAAAAGTAATATAATTATAAATACAAAAATGTACAAATTATCTTTCCCTCGTTTGTATCCCCATAGTGTTATACAAGTTGAGGTTTGTCACTAGTGCTGAACAGTTAATTAATGTGTAAAAGCGTTGTTCTCACGTCTTGATAAGACCTTCTAGGAAGTCTTTTTCCACCATTTCCTCAATGTTCTGGCGAGCTCGACTCCAGAAAACTTTCTGGCTCTCCAACTTGTGGACCTCCTTGTTGGGGAAAGATCCATCTGTATGGTTGTGGGTATAGGCAGGACTGCAGCGGCTACTGGCTTTGCTGTTAAACACCTGGCTGAGCAGATTGAAGAAGGGCAGCAGTTGCTCCATGCTGCGGATAACATACAGGGTTAGCATCAGATGGCCCGGCTCCCAGGATAGGGTTCGGGTGGAGCAGTCCTCCTCTGGATTTTTCTGTGTGGAGAGATTGAACACAAAGAGCAATCAGTAACTACAATGATAAAAGATGTCATCAGTAGAACATAGACGTCTGCAAAGCCAGAACACCTATGTTTAGTGAAAATTGACTACACATCTTTTGAGTTATCTTGCTAACAAACAACAACACACGGTTCCGTTGAAATGACAGCCTGCTTTAGCTGTACTTGATTTATCAACCTTGCTTAAATATGTACAGTGCTTCCTTGTTTATTGCGGGGTTTAGTTTCCCAAAATAGCCCGCAAAGGGTGAAATCCGCAAAGTAGCCAACTTTTTATTTTACAATTATTATATGCCGTATGTTTTAAGGTTGTAAAAACCCTCACCACACACTTTATACACTTTTTTCAGAAAGGCATTAACACTTTCTCACATTTATCTCTTCTTTAAACGCTCTTTAAGTTTAGTAGATTAAAAAAAATAAGTGCCACGCTTTGGCTTGTGATGTGGTGGCTCCACACCAGGGATGCAAAAGGACAGAACCCAAGTGCAGGTAAAAGTCTTAATGATTACTAAATGTTGCTATGCACCAGCAGAATCCACAACTGATCAGTAACAGTGACAACCAACAATGCCTTAACACCAAACAACACGCATAATGGCACTCTCCTGCTGTGTGACTTTTACTTTCCTTCTGGATGTCCAGAAGTCCAACTTTTCGGGTGCAGCTGCAGGTGTCTTTAATGGTGGAGAACGTTTCGACATTGTGGGTGTTGTCAGGAATAAAACTTGCAAACATACAGCATTTCAGAGTCACACTACTAGCAATGGAACATTTACAGTATGTACATTTGGCAAATCGAACCCTTTCTATACTACACAGGAAGGCACGGAGGAGATTGAGGAGGTAAGCTGGAGCCTACCCCTGTGGCCCAGTGCTCAGTTGTGGTGACTTTGGGCGAGAGGCGGGATACACTCTGGATTGGTCGCCAGCCAATCGCAGGGCACATACAGACAAACAACCATTCACATTCATACCTGTGGGCAATTTAAAGTCACCAATTAAGCTAACATGCATACTTTTAGAATGTGGGAGAAAACCGGAGTACCCGGAGAAAACCCACGCACGCACAAGGAGAACGTGCAAATCTCACAAAAAGAAGCCTAAACGGACAATTCGAACGCAGATCGTCCCGATATCCTGACTGTGTGGCCAACATGCTAATGTAATTATGTTCTACATTGTTCATTGTACAAGTTCACAAAAATTACATTTATACTTCAAGGTATCAGCCATGATCAAAATCAGTGGAGTAGCTATACAAACATATCGGTCTACAAGACAGATGACATTTACAGTGATTATTGCAAAGATTTGAGCAATGTCTAGCTTTCAATGAGAAAAGAAGGGAGAAACATTTGGTGATTAAACAGAGGACTTGCAGAACATGTACTTAAGTCTTACGACATGGATATGAAGATTGGTCACCTTCAAAATAATGTATGTGTACATAGGTTGGGAAATATTTATCCCTCAATTATTCTTTTAAATTGACTTATTAATGAGAGTAAAGGGGTATTTATAGCTCACTTTATTTCAGATTTTTGCGCTGCCGCAGCAGTCATCCGCACTACCCAACAGCAATATACAACAAACCAGCAACAGACCTTTGGGATGACTACTATTTTGATGAAAAATATACCCAACAAAATCGACAAGCTACCTCAAAATGTGTTTGTGTACTCGGCATTACCCGAGTGGTTTTACTCCGCTTTTGTCACCTACGGAGATTACATTCTGCTTAGTCATGGCTACTGCCATGAATTGTGAATTTAAGCAAAGTTGATGAATAATGTCACTTTAAGATTAAAATGGAGATGTGTCACTGTTGGAAGATTTAACTACCGTTGATCTTCCCTCCCATTTTTCCCCAATCACCTCTCAACCATCTTTCAATGAGCTCGTATGGGATGCCATACCTTTGCTCGTTTCCTCAGAAGCTTGGATAGTCGTACCACGTATGGTTTAAACTCCCGCTGGTGAGTCCCTTGACGTCTGACCTCCAATCCTGAATCGTCTGAGGCTTCAGGGATGAAGGCCCAGCGATACCTGGGATCAATAAAGACCGCAATGTATCAGTGCATCAGTGTGGGAACGTGAATTGATCGGTAAGTTCATTTTTAAATAGTTGTAATTCATAAGTATAACGCAGGCAGTCAAAATGGTTGATATGCATGTTTTACACAACAGAAAATAGTAATGTATTTTGTTTTTATTCAGTTATTCAGTGTACTATTTTCAATGAAATGTTCCACTCTGAGTTTGCAAAACTGATTATAGAAAAGGTTTGCTAGTACTGACATCTGGAACTGAGGCAGGCTCTCAGGCGGTAGCGCCAAGGCCAAGTCCAGCAGCTTGCAGGCCGACAAATACAGGTTTAGCCAGCGTTGGCTGTTGTAGGAGGTTGAGAACCCATTTCCTCCAGAGTAGGTGGTCTCTAAGCCAGCCACAGATGGCCCTGACGTCCTACGGACGAAGAGAAAATTAGTATTCAAGGGCCCCAGAGCATCGCAGACAGCGACAACAAATGTACCTTGATATGTCCTCATCTGCCATCAGCTCTTGCTCCATTAATAGAAACACCTGAACCTATGGGGACACAGACACAGTGTATGAAATTGTATGCAAATGACCCCATTTGTATAAGGGGTGATAAACAGACATGTAAGATACACATTTGCCTGGAGAGGATCTAGAGCTCACCAGTTCAGTGATCATGGTGGGCCACAGTGAGGTGAGGTGTTGAGGTGACATGCGCAGCAGTAGCACCCTGAAGAACAAGAACACCTGAGCGTGGAGGATGGGCACCTGAGGCAGACGCAGGCTCTCCGCTAGGCGCTCTGAGCAAACATGGCGAAACACGCAGATATGAGGGTTGTCAGGTGAAATAGAACACCAATAAAAATTGAGCAATTGGGAAACCAGTAAAGTTGAGAACTTACCTTGTATGTCAGGCAGGTATTTCTGGTACTGGTCCACCTCACTACTGTAGATGGTGAAGGCCAGGCGCTTGAGCAACATGGCCCTCTGTTCAAGCTCAGCATCTCTATTGGTGAACAGACTGAGGGAGCTACTCTGGGCGACAGCCACCCGGGCTGAGAGAGAGCATACACATATTGTAATCACAATTGAGGAAAATACATTTTTAGTGGTTTATATGTAACTATAGGGTAGTAGAGACACATATTCAGAAGATAGCAAAGCACTTATATGGTTTTATAAGTTTCACTACGTGGTAATAGTAATGGTTTAATTTCATTTGAACATGCATATAAATTCCATTGGAATATGTCACTTAATACAATTGACAATTCCAAATGTCCAAAAAGAGTAGGAAGAAGCAAAGCTTATTTAATCCTACCCCCATAGGATTTTCCCCTTTTTCGATACATTTGTGTACTTCTTGTAGTTAGTACGTTTAAAATGCATAAGTAAGGTAATGTGACAGTGTGTTAAAACAGTCAATGTCCTTATCATTGTAAATAAATTATATGGCAATCATGATAAAAGATAATCATAATATATAAAAATGAATACAACATAGTTGGATTGAGTAGAGACAATGTCACAAAGGAATGAAGAGTTATTAGATGTAGTAGTGAGTAGACATAGAATTGGGTGTACACACCAGTTCAGGACTCTTCATCCTTGTATTTTGTAAACATCAACTGCTTGTACTGTTTCTTGAAATCACTCATTTTAGAGCATTGTTTTAGTTTCTTATTCAATCCGTTCCATAGTTTGATTCCACATACTGAAGTACTAAAGGTTTTTAGCACTGTTCTTGCATATACAGTGAGGGAAAAAACTGATTGAACCCCATCTGATTTGTAAGTTTGCCCACTAACAAAGAAATGATCAGTCTATAATTTCAATGGTAGGTTTATTTGAACACTGAGAGACAACAATGACAAAATAAATCCAGAAAAATGTGTTTCAAAAAGAGTTATAAATTAATTTGCATTTCCATTAAGGAAATAAGTATTTGATCCCCTATTCGTCAGCAAGTGTAGCTCCCAGGTGGATCTTATACAGGTAACGAGCTGACATTGGCAGCCCTCTCAGCTTGTTACCTGTATAAAAGAGACCTGTCCACAGATGCAATCAATCAATCCAGATGCCAAACTCTGCACCATGGCCAAGACCAAAGGGCTTTCCAAGGATGTCAAGGACAAGATTGTGGTCCTAAACAAGGCTGGAATGGGCTACAAGACCATTGCTAAGCAGCTGGGTGAGAAGGTGACAACAGTTGGTGCAATTATTCGCAAATAAAAGAAACATAAATGAACTGCCAATCTCCCTCGGTCTGGAGCTCCATGCAAGATCTCACCTCGTGGAGTTTCAATGATAATGACAACGGTGAGGAATCAGCCCAGAACCACTCTGGAGGAACTTGTCAATGATCTCAAGGCAACTGGGACTATAGTCACCACAAAAACAGTTTGTAACACACTACATTGTGAAGGACTGAAATCCTGCTGTGCCCGCAAGGTCCCACTGCTCAAGAAAGTCCATCTACAGGCCTGTTTGAAGTTTGCCACTGAACATCTGACTGATTCAGAGGAAGACTGGGTGAAAGTGTTGTGGTCAGATGAGACCAAAGTTGAGCTCCTTGGCATCAACTCAACTCGCCGTGTTTGAAAGAGAAAGAATGCTGCCTATGACTCCAAAAACACCGTCCCCACCGTCAAATATGGAGGTGGAAACTTTATGCTTTGTGGCTGTTTTTCTGCCAAGGGGACAGGACAATTGCACCGCATCAAAGGGAAGATGAATGGGGCCATGTACCGTCAAGTGTTAAGTGAGAACTTCCTTCCCTCAGTCAGGGCATTGAAAATGGGTCATGGTTGGGTATTCCAGCACGACAATGATCCAAAACACACGGCCAAGGCAACAAAAGATTGGCTCAAGAAAAAGCATATTAAGGTCATGGAGTGGCCTAGTCAGTCTCCAGACTTTATCCCATAGAAAATCTGTGGAGGGAGCTGAAGGTTCGAGTTGCCAAACATCAGCCACGAAACATTAATGACTTGGAGAGGATCTGTAAAGAGGAGTTGGCCAAAATCCCCCGAGATGTGTGCAAACCTTGTGGCCAACAACAAGAAACGGCTGACCTCTGTGATTGCCACCAAGTATTGAAGCACGTTTTTCAAAGGGATCAAATACTTATTTCCTTCATGGAAATGCAAATTAATTAATAACTCTTTTTGAAATGCATTTTTCTGGATTTGTTTTGTCATTTTTGTCTCTCAGTGTTCAAATATATCTACCATTGAAATTATAGACTGATCATTTTTTTGTTAGTGGGAAAACTTACAAAATCAGCTGCGGTTCAAATTGTTTTTTCCCTCAATGTATGTGTTTAAGTTTAATTTGTACCCGAGGTCATATTTCTCTTCTCTTGTTAAATTGTATGCCATTCTTTGGTGACTGGTTACTATATTGAAATGCTATACAGCAATTGCGTATTTATCGCGCTTAACCGGTTCCAGACTCGACTGCCATAAATGAATTATTAAATCAAATATTTTGTTAAAGCATAGAAAACTTCATTCATTTATTTTCTATACCGCATATAGCATAGAAAACCTTTTTAATATTATTAATAAAATAAAAAAGTATTAATCTTTGATTTTAATAAAGCCCTCTAGACATAGAATAAAACCCCTATAATCTCCTTTACACTGTTATTATGGAATATAGTAGATTTAATCAAAAAATGAGGCATTTAAAACAATAAGACTTGTGCTCGTGTTTCAATAAATGTCTTCCGCATGTGTAGCAGGTAGTGATTTCAGGGATTCAGAGTTTAGTTTTACCTGGAGTACGGCCATAACTATACCTCGTTTAATTAGTATGACAGTGATGATTATTGGTGTTATTGTGAAACAATTCAAACAGGCAATAATTGTTGTTGATGGCAATCAAATCTGATGTGTATTATTAGTGACACCTAGTGGCCAAAGTAGACAACAGTTTATTAATGTCCTTTAATGCCTTAAACGTTTTTTTTTATTTTAGTTAAGTCATTTTATGCTTGAAAATCCTTAATTTAGGATTGTATGTGTAAAATTATCTTAAATATGAATTTTTTTAAATCAATAATAGGCCTTACTCAACCACAACACAGCAGTCATTTATTGATTAATTTTTGAAAAAACGATAGGGAATGATGTTCAAACAACCATGCAGCAAGGAACGACGGTACTAAAGGACACGAGGACCTTGTGAATGCCAGATATTATGCATGCTTACTCATGAGATCTCTGAATGTTGTCTTGTCATGTGTCATCAAATGGTCAATGATTGCCCTCCAGCTGAATAATAGGGGGAAAACAAGCACATACTTATTCTCAACATATACACAAACAAATCAGAATGTTCATTTGTCTACCCAAACATCTAACTACATTAAGTCTTAGTTGTCCTTATAGTAAAGTTTTCTCTCCTACTCACTGGCTGACACAGGTTGAATCCATCTGGAAGAAGGTGTGGTCCATGAAGAGGTCAAAGGCCTCCTTCTTCCAGGCTCTGCGTGTGTACTGGTACCCACTTAGACTGCTCAAAAGCTGGATGCAGGCCCGGTAGCTAGGGGCATTATGAGCGCTGCCAAAGAAATAAGGAATATTAGCAATATGCACAGTCATCTAAGTTGCAGATATGATCCAATCCCACTCATTTTGACATTTGCTACACCAAAATCTATTTTCCTGTACTGATAAAGAGTTTTGAGCAAATTCATATTTTTTGGGATAGAAGTCTGTAATATCCATCAATCCATCCATTTTTTATACCGTTTGTCCTCTTTATGGTGCTTGGGTAACACAATGGCAGTGTGATTAGCACATCTGTGCATATTCTCCCAGGTGAGCTCCAGCCTATTACTCGAGTTTTGGAGGAAGAACTTGTTTCTTTGAGCTCCCTATGTCTTCCACAGACAAATAAATGAACTCTGGGACAAAGACAATAAAGCCTCCCAGTGTAATCCACAAAATTCAAGCGTAGATAGAACTGATATGCTAATGATGATTTACATAAAATAATATTAGCATCTCACACACACACACAGATTAGTACTTACCTGTGGTTGCGTAGGTAGGGAACTACATAATGCATGATATTGACCAGCAATGGTATGACTCGCTCCTTCTCATCACTATAGAACACCATGTCCAACAAGTGAGCCAGCACCTATCAATTTCACAATTAATTCCTGTCAGTCTGGCACTGTATACTCTGAACACAACAAGAAAGACGATCTTCTGAAATGTGACGTGATCTACACTTTCATTTAGACCATTGCCTGGCTAGTAAACAATGTAGCAGCAACCAAGTGTAAAGAATAAATTAAATGTCATACTAATTGCAAAAACATTGTGCCAAACAGACAGAATCTCTTGTATGGCTGGAAGGATGATGTGAACTGACCTGTTCACTTCAGAAAAAAAAGTTAACATTATTGGCCTCTTAATTTTTTATGTATCTCACATATATAGCCTAAGCAGGGAAAGGTTATAGCTTCTGTGCACAAGTACTCAATATAGATTTGCAGGTGGTCATTTAACATGATCTCAAGTATTTATTTTGGTTAAATGCAAGGTTGGTTTGGGTTAAGGGTAATCATGGTAAGAGCACTGTGGTGCTGACCTAAACAAATAAATCTGGAGATAATGTTTTTAAGGTATTGAAGTAACTTTGGAAAAGCAGTTGGTTTACCCACAGACGCTAAACCCCTGTATGAAATAGAGCACACCAACTGTTTGCAGAATAGGAAAAACCAAATTTAAGAAATATACACTGAAGTATTTAAACAGGCATTAGTCATATCTGTGTTGTTGTAGTACATTCATTGATTTGTTGCTTGATTTTATTTTCCATATGGCTTGTGCAGCCCTTTAGTCAAACCTGGTTGTTTTGAATTGTCAAATAGAAATACAGTTTGACTTTTAAAATATGCATTTCTGCAGTCAACAACGAGGGAAAAATTTTGTTCTCACAGTCACAAATAGATTGTGATCAAATCGAAATTATACAGTTCGTGTGCGAAATAAAACCCAGATGGAAAAAAACACCCAGACAGATTCAAAGTAGCAGGCTAGACTTTGCTGGTAAAGAGATGAATGATAGAAATAACTGACTGGCTGTGAACGGACAGCCTGAGAAACACTCAAACACTGGTGTAGGCTGCTGAATCAGAAACAGAACAATGCTTTACCTCAGCAAGCAGTGTGAGGGCATGAACGCTGTAGACGGATGGAGTAAAGTTGGATGCCTCCATTACTGTGAGCATTAAATCTACAAAAGACACTGAATTATTAACAGGATTTTCACGGCAAAAATATTCATTCACCAAATGCTTTTAGAATACACAGAGCACATGTGTAGGTCAGTACAGTACATTTCTGATTACATTGTAGAATTAATTTAGCTGGATTACACATTAATCCCTGAGATCAGAAAGGAATAAAACCAAAGGTGACGAGATACACTTACAATAATAAAGCAAAACAGAAGAGTGAGAGACAGAGACAAACCTTCAACATCTGCCTCAATGTTTGTTCCATCCACAACTATCTGAGGAGAGGCCTTCACCTCCAGGTTTCTTCTCAGCCATGTAGTTTGCTCCAGAGAGGAACCCGCAATTGTCCCAATGGCCTCCACTACTTTATGTGTCACATCCTGAACATAGAAAAATAATAGCAACCTCAAAAAAAAACTTTACACTAGGAAGAAAATGAAGTTAGTCAGAACCTCCTCCTTGGAGTTATATTGGATAAAGAGAAGAAGGAGAAATTAAAGGACATCATTGTTGAAATGCAGGCTACAATACAAATTACCTGGAGCTCTCGCTGGTCCTTCTTACTTTCCAGGTTGGGGTTCTTCAAAATGAATTCATTCAGAACACTAGAGAAAAAAACAACACCAAAATGACACTGTAAAATATGTAGAGTAGAACCAACGTCCAGTCACAAGAGATTAAGTCGGTCAGATGAACTCAAACACAATACTAACAAAAATATCTGTAATGAATATCAAGAGAGATGTAAGGACCTAAAGATATAACAATGAATGAGATAGAAGAGATGACAGAGGAACAAACCCAAGTATTAAAAACTGTCCTGGAGCAGGCAGGCCTAACTGAATGGAGTCCTTTAGCAGTGCTAGCAGTGATGGCCAGCTGTCAACTAATGTGGAAACTGGAATCCTGGGAGACAAAGAGGTCATTATGGTTAGGTGTTTTCCTATATTATTTTGTATTTGTAAGTATGTATCACAAATAATATTGTGTGCTGTACTGATGTCGACACACTATGAACTCACCTCTGGACGTATGCATAGAAGAACTGCAGCATACAGACCTCCAAAGAAATGTGTTTCTGTAAGGGCCCAAGCAAATGACCAAAATAAAGAGATTTTTTAAATTAATATGTCATAAATTGCACATTATCTAACTAGGGATACCATTATGAAATTACTTCATCTGTGCCACAATGGAAAATCTGAAACACAAACCTTGTCCTTTGCAATGGCTGGCGGCTGCTTCAAAACCTCTTTAACTGTGTGCATGACGGTCTCAGTGCGCATCGCACTCACTGAGCGAACCAGCTCAACCAGCAAAAGCTGTTCTTCACTGGCTAGAGGAATTACCTGAGATATATTAAGGATAAAAGCAAAACCCATCATGATTTACAAATATCTTCAATTTGATTGTTATCCTTTAACGGTATAATTTCCCAGTAAGATGTTGCATCTTGGCTGCAGTGTGGTTAGCACGACTCAAAATCAAGAGGTTTTAAGTTTGAAATGAACTCAGACTGCATGTCCTTGTGCTTGTGTAGGTACTGCGCCTTAGCCCCACATACCAAAGACATGCATGATATATTAATTAGAAATTAAAATTTCTAATAAAAAATAAAAAAAGGAAAGAAATTGTTCTTGTGGCGAGAGGTTCTGGTCCGAACCTTTCTGGACCGTAACCTTTTGCCAGAGGAGAGTGGCTCAAATAGTCCATGTCCAGGGTGGGAAGAGTCAGCAAGTATCCGGCATGCTCGCCCCTGAGTTCTGGAGACGTACAGGTCCTGGAGAGATGGAAGGCTTCAGCCGATCACTTTCTCAGCGGAGCGCACGATGCGCTGCAGTCTGTGTTTGTCCCTGGCAGTGGCCCCAGCAAACCACACTGTGATGGAGGAGGTGAGGATGGACTCAATAATGGCCATGTAGAATTGCACCATCGTCTGGACAGGCAGCTTGGCTTTCCTCAGCTGCCTCAGGAAGTACATCCTGAGCCTTCTTGATGAGGGAGCTAATGGTCTGCTCCCACTTGAGGTCGTGGGTGATGTTAGTGCCCAGGAAGCGGAAGGAGTCCACAGTTGAGATGGGGGAGTCTATCAAGACGAGGGGGGCAGGGGGGCTTTGACTTTCCTGAAGTCCACGATCATCTCCACTATCTTCTGAGCATTGAGCTCCAGGTTGTTGCAGCTGCACCACGAGACCAGCCGGTCGGAGGGTGGTGTCATCCGCGAACTTAATCAGTTTCACCGAACCGTGGCTGAAGGTGCAGCTGTTGGTGTACAGGGAGAAGAGCAAGGGGGAAAGTACGCAGCCCTGTGGGGATCCTGTACTGATTGTCCGAGTGTCCCTGACATTCTTCCCCAGCCGCACGCGCTGCCTCCGGTCTGTCAGGAAGTCAGTGATCCACCTGCAGGTGGAGTCAGGCACGTTGAGCTGGGTGAGCTTGTCCTGGAGCAGAGCAGGGAGGATGGTGTTGAATGCAGAGCTGAAGTCCACAAACAGGATCCTGACGTAGGTTCCTGGGGAGTCCAGATGCTGCAGGATGTAGTGGAGGGCCAGGTTGATGGCGTCATCTACAGACCGGTTGGCTCTGTAGGCGAACTGCAAAGGGTCCAGGAGAGGGGAGGTGAAGGACTTGAGATGAGACAGAACCAGGCGCTCAAATGACTTCATGACCACAGATGTCAGTGCCACAGGTCTGTTGTCATTGACTCCAGTGATCCTGGGCTTTTTGGGGACAGGAACAATGGTGGATAGCTTGAAGCAGGCTGGGACATGGCATGACTCCAAGGAGATGTTGAAGATGTCCGTGAAGACAGGCGCCAGTTCTACCGCACAGTGTCTCAGGGTGGAAGGAGAGACACCATCCGGACCTGGAGCTTTCCGAGGGTTCTGCTTTTTAAATGTCTTGCCACATTCTGCTCCGAGAGTGTGAGGGCAGTGGGGGAGAAGGAGGGCTCCAGGGCTGATATGCCTGAAATGTCCATTGTAGTCAGTGGGGTAGGGGAGGGATGTGAATCTCCGAACCTGGAGTAGTGAGTGTTCAGTCTTTCTGCTAAGTGACGGTTGTCAACAGTGGGGCTTTGGGTCTGTAGTTGGTGATTTCCCTAAGACCTTTCTAGACAGAGACAGGGTTGTTGCTCCAGGACTTCTCCTTCAAATGTGTGTCGTACCTTTATTTAGCCTTCTCCACCTCCTTACTAAATAGGTACTTGCTCTGCGTGAGGGCCGTTACTCTTAAATAATACACAACAGTGGAACTTACATTTCTGATGGCATGATCCCCTAAGTATAACATCTCATTGTGCACCAAATGCATTTTGCTGCATCTAAAATATGTACAAACAAACCGTTGCACCCCATTAAACGTAAGCAGCGTATTAAACACACAAAGTTGATCAAAGTCAATCAAGGAAGTGTATATGCAAATGAGCTGATATCTGAATTGACAAACAATGTGAATGTTGGAGTATTTACAACTTATTTATCCATATTTTTGTCAAAATCTGGACAACTGTCACTGATTCAAAATCCAAAATATTATGATTTTTACGAAAATGCAATTTTTTTCAATTTTATTTTCATTGAGGTTTTATATCTTTTTTTGTTTGTTAAATTTATTATTTTGTTTGTTTGTATATTTTTTTTATTCAAAAAATTTACATTACAGTTACAATATTAAATACTCTTGATAAAATAAAGTTGCTTTTGATACTATGTACTCGCATTATTATGTCATATGCTTTCATTACAGTATGTAAAAAATGATCAATATAATATTAAATAATACCATGTTATAATAATATTGTTTATCGGCAATAATGTGTGGGACAATCATCATCCAGCAAAATTTGTTATTATGACAACATGCAACATTTTTCATCAGGTTCATTTTATATCACTCACTTTATTTCTGACTGGAGTCTTGACCTGTTTCCGCTCATTCCAAACATAGGCAATGGCTGCCATAAAGTGGGCCCCGTGGTTCATGGAGATTGGGCCAAGGAGCTCAAGGATTTGCTGACGAATTTTCTGCAGAGGAGATACAAGTGAGGATGCTATGTCATTAATATCTGCAACCACTCAAACTAAAAATTCAACCAAAATAAAATGAAACATTTTCGTATTGGGAAATAACACATATTTTATGTTAAGTGTAACATTTACTTTGATCCCCTCCGTGAATCACCACCTTACCGCGGTGGAGGGGTTTGAGTGCCCGAGTGATCCTAGGAGCTATGTTGTCGGGGACTTTATGCCCCTGGTAGGGTCTCCCAAGGCAAACAGGTTTTAGGTGACGAGCCAGACTAAAGAGTGATTCAGAAGACCTGAATGAAGAAAAACGAGAGTAGTGACCCCACCTCGCCCGGACATGGGATACCGGGGCCTCACCCTGGAGCCAGGCCTGGGGGAGGGGCTCGCAGGCGAGCGCCTGGTGGTCAGGTCTTCACCCGTGGGACCTGGCCGGGCCTAGCTCGAAGAAGCCGCACGGGAACTCCCCCCGCAGACCCACCACCTGCAGGGGCAAGCATAAGGGTCCGGTGCACTGTAATTTGGGCAGTGGTCGAGGGCGGGTGTCCGGGCGACCTGGTCTTCGGCGGCCAAATCTGGTTCTTGGGACATGGAATGTCACTTCTCTGGTGGGGAAGGAGCCCGAGCTTGAGCTTGCGGAGAGATTCCGACTAGATATAGTCAGACTCACCTCAACCCACAGTTTATGCTCTGGAACCAAATTCCTTGAGAGGGGCTGGACCTTGTTCTTCTCTGGACTTGCCGCAGGGGAGAGGCGGCGAGCTGGTGTGGGCTTATTGTTAGCCCCCCGGCTTGGTGCCTCTGTGTAGAGTCATCCCCAGTAAACGAGAGGATTTTTTCCCTACGCCTTAGGGCTGGGGAAAGGGTCCTGACTGTGGTCTGTGTGTATGCGCCGAACGACAGTTGAGAGTACCCAGCCTTCTTGGAGTCTATCAGAGGGGTGCTGGAGAGCACCCCAGCTGGTGACTCCATAGTTCTGCTGGGAGACTTCAACGCCCATGTGGGCAATGACAGTGTGACTTGGAAGGGCGTGGTTGGGAGGAACGGCATCCCTGACCTGAACCCGTGCGGTGTGTTGTTGCTGGACTTCTGTGCGAATTACAGTTTGTCCATGAACACCATGTTCGAACATAAGGATGTCCATAAGTGCACTTGGCACCAGGACACCCTAGGTCGCAGGTCTATGATCGACTTTGTGGTCGTATCATCAGACCTGCGTCCGCATGTTCTGGACACGCGGGTGAAGAGAGGGGCTGAGCTGTCAACTGACCACCACCTGGTGATGAGTTGGATTAGATGGCGGGGAAGGATGCCGGACAGACCTGGCAGACCCAAACGCGTAGTGAGGGTGTGCTGGGAACGTCTGGCAGAGTCTCCCGTTCGTCGAGTCTTCAACTCTCATCTCCGGCAGAGCTTCGCCTGCATCTCGAGGGAGGACCGGGATATTGAGTCCGAATGGGCCGTATTCCGTGCCTCTATTGCTGAGGCAGCCAGTTGTGGTTGCGGCCGCAAGGTGGTCGGTGCCAGTCGTGGTGGCAAGCCCCGAACCCGATGGTGGACACCGGGGGTTAGGGCTGCCGTCAAGCTGAAAAAGGAGTCCTATCGAGCATGGATGGCTTGCGGGACTCCCGAAGCAGCTGACAGGTACCGGCAGGCCAAGCGGCACGCGGCTTCGGCGGTGGTCGAGGCAAAAACTCGGGTGTGGGAGGAGTTCGGTGAGGCTATGGAGCACGACTTTCGGTCGGCCTCGAAGAGGTTCTGGCAAACCGTCCGACACCTCAGAAAGGGGAAGCAGCCCCCAGTTCACACTGTTTACAGTGCGGACGGGGGCTTGCTGACCACGACTGTGGATATAGTTGGTCGGTGGAAGGAATACTTCGAGGCCCTTCTCAATCCCACTGACATGCCTTCCATAGAGGAAGCAGAGTCTGAGGATACGTACGTGGACAGTTCTATCACCGTGGCTGAGGTAATTGGGGTAGTCAAATCACTCCCCAGTGGCAAGGCTCCGGGGGTAGACGAGTTCCGCTCAGAATTTCTCAAGGCTCTGGATGTTGGAGGACTGTGTTGGTTGACACGCCTCTACAACATTGCATGGAAGTCAGGAACAGTACCTCTGGACTGGCAGACCGGGGTGGTGGTCCCCATTTTTAAAAAGGGTGACCGGAGGGTGTGTTCCAACTATAGGGGGATCACACTCCTCAGCCTTCCTGGGAAAGTCTACTCCAGGGTGCTGGAGAGAAGGGTACGACCGTTAGTCGAACCTCGGTTAGAGGAGCTGCAATGTGGTTTTCGTCCCGGTCGCGGAACACTGGACCAGCTCTACACCCTTGCAAGGGTACTCGAGGGTATGTGGGAGTTTGCCCAACCAGTCTACATGTGCTTTGTAGACCTGGAAAAGGCATTCGACCGTGTCCCTCGTGGTGTCCTGTGGGGGGTGCTCCGGGAGTACGGGATTGATGGTCCGCTTCTACGTGCCATTCGGTCCTTGTACAATCGAAGCAGGAGCCTGGTTCGCATTGCCAGCAGTAAGTCGAGCTTGTTTCCGGTGAACGTTGGCCTCCGCCAAGGCTGCCCTTTGTCACCGATTCTGTTCATAATCTTCATGGACAGAATTTCTAGGCGCAGTCAAGGTGTTGAGGGAGTCCAGCTTGGTGACCTTAGGATCTCGTCTCTGCTATTTGCAGACGATGTGGTCCTTATGGCCTCATCAGGCTGTGACCTTCAGCGTTTACTGGAGCGGTTTGCAGCTGAGTGTGAAGCTTCTGGGATGAGACTCAGCACCTCCAAATCCGAGGCCATGGTTCTCAGTCGGAAACGGGTGGACTGTACCCTCCGGGTTGGGAGTGAGGTCTTGCCTCAGGTGGAGGAGTTCAAGTATCTCGGGTTCTTGTTCACGAGTGAGGGAAGGTTGGAGCGTGAGATCGACAGACGGATCGGTGCAGCATCTGCAGTAATGCGGTCGCTGTACCGGACCGTCGTGGTGAAGAGAGAGCTGAGCCGGAAGGCAAAGCTCTCTGTTTACCGATCGATCTACGTTCCCACCCTCACCTATGGTCATGAGTTATGGGTCATGACCGAAAGAATGAGATCGCGGATACAAGCGGCGGAAATGAGTTTCCTTCGTAGGGTGGCTGGACTCACCCTAAGAGATAGGGTGAGGAGCTCGGCCATCCGGGAGGAGCTCAGAGTAGAGCCGCTGCTCCTTCACATCGAGAGGAGCCAGTTGAGGTGGCTCGGGCATCTAGTCCGGATGCCTCCCGGGCGCCTCCCTGGTGAGGTGTTTCGGGCATGCCCAGTCGGGAGAAGGCCCCCGGGAAGACCTAGGACACGCTGGAGGGACTATGTCTCACAGCTGGCCTGGGAACGCCTTGGTGTCCTCCCGATGGAGCTGGAAGAGGTCGCTGGGAACCGGGAAGTCTGGACTTCCCTACTGAAGCTGCTGCCCCCACGACCCGGATAAGCGGTAAAAAATGGATGGATTTACTTTGATGAGACTACTTAAAGTAGCCAACGACTGTGTAATTAGTGCAAAGCCTAGCAGCTTTATGAAATATTACACCGAATCACGTCCCAAAAAACGAATTCCATCCAGACAAGGCTACTTAAAGGACTAATTACGGTTTCTGTAATCTAAGACTGTTTCCATAAATGTGTTGTAAAGGCGCTATATAACCAACATTTTAGACACATCTAATCTTCAATGTTGAAATAAACAATTATCCTAAATTGGCTGTCTTTAGCAGATTAAAAAGAGATACAGTATAATCAGGGCAGCTTTGTACCTTAGTGGAGCCCAGATTGATGTTGGAAGTTGAAGCGGCAGAAGCAGCAGCTGGCTTGTCAGAGTTGTCAGCATGGTGGAGGACACTCCATAATAGTGTGACAGAGGACATGATGGTGTGGAGAATGGACAGAATGCCTGAACGAGCCTCTGCCAGGTGCTTCTGGTCAACACTCACTTGTAACTGACAGATGACCAGAAAGCCTCAACAACACACTACTGCGCATTTATAGTTAACAAAACTCTGAATTTGAAAAAAGATCAACACTTATTGTACACAGTACAAACTCAGAAAATACTATTCTATTCTATTCAAGATGACACGACAACTAAGTGGTAAACAGCGCCCTCACCTGGTGGTACTGGGAAGCGGGATCAAGCAGGCAATAATGGATGATGGCAGTGATGCCCTCCATCACTGTCAGTATCAAGTCAGGAGGAATGCAAAGAGCCTTCCACTGAGGTCTGCAAAAAATACATAAGATATTTAAATGTTTCTCAACCTTACATTATAGTTTTATTACAACACTTAATTTTTCTTTGTTGATATTTATAAAAGACTAAGTCAAATAAAATATTTTTTCACTTTTAAAATACCTGATGTCAGTAATTCCAGTCTCATAGCGGTACTGGTGAAGTAGATTGTCCAGGTTTCTGCACAGCTGCAAGGTGACTGATGCAACCACCCTTTTTAGGACCCTCCTCATGTACGGCAGTGTGGCTGTGATGAGTCCAATCCACTGAGGGTGCATCTTACACGCATGGTGTTGATGCAACGCCCTGATCACGGCACATAAAAACATGCCCTGTGCTGTGATTGGCTGGCCATGAAGGTACTGCAGTGATGTCATTGGCTGCTGAGGGTTGACATGTTCCACTTCTCCACCTAAAATCTCAAACCCAGGCCCTGTGCCACTGCCTGCTCCAACACCACCTGCACCTCCTCCTGCAGGTTCTTCCTCTGCTGGCACCAGAACTCTGTGCTCGAGTACAACTAGGCTCTGCAGCAGTCTGAGTAACTGGGACTGGACTGCACTACAGCCATCCATTTGGTCCTCTGACAAGTTGATAACACTGTCCTCTGAAAGACCTTCTTCCACTGTCGCTATGTTTCTGCTGGCCACCCGTTGGTCATGCCATTTCTGTGCACTGAATATAGAGGAGAGCAGGCAATGGAGAACAACCTTCTGAACTTTGCACTTAGACAGGACGTCATAGATGAAACTAGCAAAGCCTTTTGCAGAGCCCCCTGTGACTTTGGATAGCTCGTTAAAGAGAAGAGTCAAGACCTCGACACTGGTGAGCTGCATGGCTCGATTCCCCGCCAAGTCCTGAGGGCTTGCTGCCACATGAGCAGAGTAATAGCTTCTTAGGAAGTAGAGACAAAGTGATATAATGATCTCCAGATACATGGCACTTCGAAAAGAATGTGAGTGTGAGTCTTGAGGGATGGGGCAATAGAAGTCTTTGCCCATGACAGACACCCTGTGACGAGCTAGGAGGTTTTGGAGCAAAGACAGCTGTGGGGTATAGGTGTTGTTGATGCTGGTTGTAGAGATAGCACTTACAAACCCTGAGGGAGCAGCCTGGAGCATTGCCGCAACTGCCGACAGGGCATGCAGAGCCCTGGAAGAGTCGTATAACTGGAGATATAGAAGGACATGTTGGTAGAGTGGATGGATATTGACCTGAGGTGAGGTGGACGACGATCTTCGTCCTGCTACAGTAACACCTCCAACAGTCCCACCTGAACATCCACTGGGTGAGCCAGTGTCACTTTCAATCTCTGATACCTCACCCTCCCCACAGCTATACCAGTTCTCCAGATCCAAGCTGTCCCCAAAGAAAATACAAGGTGGTTGTGTTTTGTCAGCCTGGATTGCAGCCTTTCTCTGCTCCTCTTTTCTTTTGGACTTTTTGATCTTCGGTTTAGCCCCTGGCGATTTGTCAGATAACTTCTCCATGATTTTTCCTTTAAGGCTCAGCTGAGTGCTGCTGTGGCTACGTTTACGTGCTTGAAGGTCATCCACCCGCAGGTTTTGATCTGAAATGGCTAGGTCTGGGAGGTCTGGGTTGTCGGGTATTGTAACAATAGAAGGTGAGGAACTGTGTCGGGTGATGCCCTCTCTGTGCTGCTCTACTTTAGCTACATCTGATGAAGCGACACAGAGGAACTCCAGTGTTCCTTCAGCGAGCATCTCTGGAAGAGTCTGGTGGTTAGAGCTGTGAGGAGGTCCGGAGTCAAGATGGGGACCAGTAGAAGTATCTGACAAAGTGCTGTCTGAGTCTGTTTGAGGCCAGTTTTCAGATTCAAGTTGGACTTCAGAAGACTCTTCAGCTACTAAACTCAGAACATTTTCTATTAGTTCATTTACAAGAGAGGACACAGTCTCCTCCAAAGAATCTTCAGACATATCATCTGAAGAAGCAGGCTGCTGGTCTGAACTATTGGCAATGCTGTTTACAACCTCTGCCTCCTCAAAGCTTCCATTTTCCACTGGAGATGAACGAGAACCAGTTGATTCAGAAGACTGGGGCTCCCCCTGCTGGTCAGTAGGCTGAAGTTCACCAGTTAAATGTAGATTTTCACTGCTAAGGCTTAGTATAGACAGACTGTCACTCAGAGGATTAACGGTGAGACAGAACGGTTCCATGTCACCCACTTCAAGACCTCGGAATTCCCCCTGTGCCGAATGCACATGGTTGACATCTAATGAAAGGACAAAACAAAGGAAAAAATACAGTATGTTCTTAAATAATCCATTGAAAAGTGTTGTGGTTACTAACCAGTGACAATCTGCAAAACTAAAACAATACTACTCACTGTCAGAGAAGCCAGAATCTCTGATGTAGATAGGTTCTGAGGGCTCCTGCTCAGGCAGGCCAGGAAAAACAGTGGCCCAGTGTCGCTGGGCTTGTACCTTTTGAATGGAAACTCTATGGGTCTTTGGGTGCAGGAGAAGGAGAAGTAGGGGCTCCAGAACACGAGCAATGTCATGTCTTTGAAGGACTTGATTGAGCCAAGCCCGGCCAACTGAACTGGTGCATGGATCCCAGTAACTCAGACTGTCTAACATGATGAAGAGAGATCTGCAGGGTAAAATTAAAACAATGGCAGAAAAAACATAAATCACGGCAGATCAACAAAATCTAAATGTAACACATCTATACTTACCTGTCAAATGTGCGATTAAAAGGAGAGGACTTGGTGATGTTCAAATCCCGTGTCAAATGCCACAGCACAGAAAACTTCACATGGGCCTCTAGACGAATTTTCTGAAATAAAATTTTTATGAGCATGCATCACATAGACATATGGCATTGTACTGCACAGATCTACATTGCACTGACCTTGTCCCGGTGCATGAGCTGTTGGCTGATCACATCCTCACAGATGCTGGATGATGGTACTAGGTTGTGGAGCTGATAGAAAAGCTCCACACTGCGTTGATGATGCTGAGGTGTTCCTTCAGTCAACTGGTCCCACAGGATCAGTGCCACATTCTTTGCATAAGCAATATAGAAGCAGAAAGAAGTTAATACCATTAGGAACATCTGGCAAATTAAAAGGTCCCATCTAATCTCTACCTTGAAGAAGTCTGTCTTGTTTGCGATGTACTTAAGGATTCCCTGAGTGAGGGGAGGCCTGATGACGACAGCCACTCGACCTTGGCTGGGACTCATGGGCTGGGCAGCCTCTGAGCTGCCGTTAGAGGCTACACTCTCAGCCGTCACGATAGCAACGGACTGGGTGAGTCCTACCAGGTCCATGAGTAGAGAAATGGCAACACCTTGCAGACAAAAGTTGCTAGCCAGGCAGGAGGCATCCATCAGCTTTTGTAGCCATATTGGCAAACACACCCGCTCATTGTCTGTATACATGCAGGGAAGTAATATGCTTTAATATAGTACAAAAGTTGTAAGCATTTGTGTCTTTAATAAACAAAAAGCCAGTCAGTACGACTAATCACAATACAAAACTGGCCATTACATACAATGGGGTGAATATTTGATCCCCTGCTGTATTTTCCCCTACAAAGACATAAACAGTGCATCATTTTTGGCAGCTTTATTTTAGGAGACTGAATACAGTACAATAATAATAATAGTATATAATGGTTACATTTAACCATCAAGCAGAAGGTGGCTTTGTCCTTGTGTTCTGACTGAGGTAATGTACATGGGCTCTACTGTATTCACTGGCCCCCAATACAGTAAATGCATCCAGGAGGAATTGTATTTTTGGGCTCATACTGGCTCCAAAAAGGTCAATTGGATGTCAAAAAGCTCCATTCAGGTTACATCTAACTACTTAGCATTGTGCAAGACTTCTGAGTCACTCAGGTATTTATCCAACTTTAAACCGGCCTGTACCTTCTTGATGCAAGGTAGGGGGACCATGCGAGAGCACTGCGGGATCTCAATCCTTTACCATCAAGTAGGTTACTAATGTTCTTTTGACAACTGTGGTCCCAGATCCCTTGACATCATTAACAGGCTCATTGTGTAATTATGGTCTGATCCCTTTGTTTCTCAGAATTATCCTTTCATTTGTGTATTTTTCATTCGAATTGTATTTGTTTTCCATCCTCCACTCTGATGTGGTGGTGGAGTTTGTGTGTCCCAATGATCCTAGGAGCTAAGTTGTCGGGGGCTGTCATGCCCTGGTAGGGTCACCCATGACAAACAGGTCCTAGTGGAGGGACCAGACAGGGAGTGGCTCAAAAGACCCTGATGATGAATTGAATGAATGATGAACACAATTGGACTTCGTTTTCCCTCGCCTGGACGCGGGTCACCGGGGCCCCCCTCTGGAGCCAGGGCCAGAGGCGGGGCACGATGGCGAGCGTCTGGTGGCCGGGCCTGCACCCATGGGGCCCGGTCAGGCACAGCCCGAAAAGGTAACGTGGGTCCCCCCTCCCATGAGCTCACCACTCGTGAGAGGGGCCAAAGGGGTTGGGTGCAAAGAGAGCTGGGTGGCGGCCGGAGGCGGAGGCCTTGGCGGTCCGATCCTCGGTTACAGAAGCTAGTTGTCGGTATGTGGAATGTCACCTCTCTGGCGGGGAAGGAGCCTGAGCTGGTGCGCGAGGTGGAGAAATTCCGGCTAGATATAGTTGGACTCACCTCAACACACTGCAAGGGCTCTGGAACCAGTCCTCTCGAGAGGGGCTGGACTTCATTCCACTCTGGTGTTGCTGACAATGAGAGGCGACGAGGAGCGATGGCAATGCTTGTTGCCCCCCCGGCTCTACGCCTGCACGTTGGAGTTTAACCCAGTAAACGAGAGGGTAGTTTCCCTAACCCTTCGAGTGGGGGGGATGGGTCCTGACTGTTGTTTGTGCTTATCGCCAAACAGCAGTTCAGAATACCCGCCTTTTTTGGAGTCCTTAGAGGAAATACTAGAGAGTGCTCCCTCGGGGGATTCCCTTGTTCTGCTGGGTGACTTCAACGCTCATGTTGGCAACGACAGTGAGACCTGGAGAGGTGTGATTGGGAGGAACGACCCCCCTGATCTTAAGCAGAGCGGTGTCTTGTTATTGGACTTCTGTGCTTGTCTTGGATTGTCTATAACGAACACCATGTTCAAGCATAAGGATGTCCACATGTGCACTTGGCACCAGGACACTCAGGGCCGCAGTTCGATGATTGACTTTGTAGTTGTGTCATCGGACTTGCAACACTCGGGTGAGGAGAGGGGCGGAGCTGTCAACTGATCAACACCTGGTGGTGAGTTGGTTCCGATGATGGGGGAGGATGTCGGTCAGACCTGGCAGACCCAAACGCATTGTGAGGGTCTACTGGGAACGCCTGGCAGGGTCCCCTGTCAAAAGGAGTTTTGTTTGTTTCGTGACTCCATTGTCGATGCGGCCGATCGGAGCTGTGGCCGTAAGGTGGTCGGTGCCTGTCGTGGGGCTAATCCCGGAACCCGTTGGTGGACACCAGTGGTGAGGGATGCCGTCAAGCTAAAGAAAGAGTCCTATCAAGCTGTCTTGGCCCATGGGACTTTGGAGGCAGCTGACAGGTACCGGAAGGCCTAGCGGTCTGCAGCCCTGACGGTCGCTGAGGCAAAAACCCGGACATGGGAGGAGTTCGGAGAGGCCATGGAAAACGACTTCTGGATGGCTTCAAAGAGATTTTGGACCACCATCCGCCGTCTCCGGCGGGGGAAGCAGTGCAGAGTCAACACCGTGTATGGTGGGGACGGTGTGCTGCTGACCTCAGGGGCCCCGGGGGTGGATGAGATCCGCCCGGAGTTCCTTAAGGCCCTGGATGCTGTGGGCGTGTCTTGGTTGACACGACTCTGCAACATTGCGTGGACGTCAGGGTCGGTGCCCCTGGACTGGCAGACCGGGGTGGGGGTCCCGCTTTTCAAGAAGGGGGACCGGAGGGTGTGTTCTAACTATTGTGGGATCACACTCCTCAGCCTTCCTGGTAAGGTCTATTCAAGGTTCTGGAGAGGAGAATCCGCCGTATAGTCGAATCTCGGATTCAGGAGGAGCAGTGTGGTTTTCGTCCCGGTCGTGGAATTGTGGACCAACTCTATACTCTTGTCAGGCTCCTTGAGGGTACATGGGAGTTTTCCCAACCAGTACATGTGTTTTGTGGACTTGGAGAAGGCATTCGACCTTGTTCCTCGGGGAATACTGTGGGGAGTGCTCCGGGAATATGGGGTATCGGACCACCTAATCCAGGCGGTTTGTTCCCTGTATGACTGGTGTCAGAGTTTGGTTCACATTGCCGGCAATAAGTCGAACCCGTTTCCAGTGAGGGTTGGACTCCGCCAGGGCTGCCCTTTGTCACCAATTCTGTTCACTACTTTCATGGACAGAATTTCTAGGTGCAGCCAGGGCGCTGGGTGGTTTCAGTTTGGTGGCCGCAGGATTTGATCTCTGCTTTTTGCAGATGATGTGGTCCTGTTGGCTTCATCGAGCAGTGACCTTCAACTCTCACTGGATCGGTTCGCTCTGCACCGGTCTGTCGTGGTGAAAAGAGAGCTGAGCCAAAAGGCAAAGCTCTCGATTTACCAGTCGATCTACGTTCCTACCCTCACCTACGGTCATGAGCTTTGGGTAGTGACCGAAAGGACAAGATCGCGGGTACAAGCAGCCGAAATGAGTTTTCTCCGCAGGGTGGCTGAGCTCTCCCTTAGAGATAGGGTGAGAAGCACTGTCATCCGGAGAGACTCGGAGTAGGACCGCTTCTCCTCCCCATTGAGAGGAGCCAGATGAGCTGGCTCGGGCATCTGGTTAGGATGCCTCCCGAACGCCTTCCTGGGGAGGTGTTCAGGGCACGTCCAACCGGTAGGAGGCCTCGGGGAAGACACAGGACACTTTGGAGAGACTGTCTCTCAGCTGGCCTGGGAACGCCTCAGCATCCGCTGGGAAGAGTTGGAAGAAGTGGCCGGGGAGAGGGACCTCTGGGCTTCCCTGCTTAGGTTGCTGCCCCCGCGACCCGACTTTGGATAAGCGGAAGAAAATGGATGGATGGATGGTTTTCCATCGCTTTGTTAAAATAAACCTACCAAATATATGATCATGTTTTAACAAGTGGTACAACTTACAAAATCAGCAGGGTATCAAATATTAATTTTACCCACAAGCATCATCAACTGTATAATGCTCATCTAGCGTTTCATAGTGATTCCTGTCATGTTCAGGTTTTTACACACAGTAAGGCTCACAAGAATAGCACATTACATATACCAAATGCAAAGTTTCCATGTAAACAGTGTCAATGATGTGTGGGGTTAGATAATGTATTAATACTGTATTTTTTTTCTTTTTTGTTAGGGATAAAAGGAAACACAAAATTAATACATTTTAATAATGTCTTTTGCGGTAGTGGACATTGATGCATCACTGTCATGTTCTACCGATTTTTTTTTAGGTCTCTTTACCAATATTTCTTAGTCACCTCCCTCATTTTACTAGAAAAAGGAAAAATTAGGTGTTTAAAGTAGTGTCTTACATTTATGGGTGAAAAATGTCTGGCATATGCCAACCTTTTATTAGTCAGACAAAGCAGTTGGTGTTTCTAATTAAGTTCCGGTAACACGATTTCAGCATGCTGTGGTTTGACACTTACCACATTGTTCCTCCTGCGTGGGTGAGGCCTTTAGATTGCCTTCTGCAATGTAGACTGGAAAACTGGAACATTCCAAAAAGAGCTGGCAAGCAGCAGTAAAAGCAGCAACACACTCTTTCTGCACCATCACAAAGTGTGCACATGACTCGGTCTGGTCTGTTCGACCATTGTATTGGGCACTCTCAAATATCAAGCTTTCTACTTGCACTACCACTCCTCGGTTCTTCACAGCTTTATCGACCTGCTCAGGAGTTATGTGCAAGTTAATAAGCCGGGTGAGAAATTGTTGGAAGTGTTCCAAGCAGCACTGCATGACTGGTTTGTCCAGAGGTTTAGCCTGAGATGGGCCAGATGAGCAATGGCCAATTTTAAGTGCCGAGTGAGGTGGACCTTCTGTGTCAGGGCCAATTTCTTGGTATTGAATAAAGTCTGTAAAGCCACTTTCAGAAGAGCGACTGCTGAGAAGATTTTCTCCATCTTGGCACAAGTCCCCATTTACAGATGTTTCCAGAGGTATAGGAAGACTCTGCAAGATGAGAAAAATTATCACTTTAATAGCCTCTTCATGGTAAATTACATTATTTATAATGGCACCAGTGGCGATTGCTCTAATACTACAAGGGAAGCTCAGTTTTCCCTTAAATGTCCACAAAAAAGGAGTGAAAGATGTACTGCGGTGTATATTTTATAGACCTTAATATGCAAACAATATCTTCCAATGCGCGAAACTGGACATGGATAAATGCTGTGCTTTGTCCCGCCCATCGGGCACCCAGCTTCTCTGGGGGTCCATGTGGCAGTGGGCTAGCCCAAACGCTCGGCTTCTGCATGATGATCGGATGATCGATCTGAGGCAAAATCACTTCTTGATTGAAAGTGAAATGTGCGAATAAGTGATCTAGAAGTACAGACCTCCACCGTGGCATTTATCAAGTTTTTTATTGTCTTGTTCTCAACTCATCCTGGAGCAATCCACAGCGACTTTGTCTGATAAAAGAACACTAGGAATGTAGGACAGAATTTACACAAATTAACAAATTTATGATGTTGGACGTAGGCTGGAAAAAATGAGCTTCCTCTCCTTAAATGAGCAGCAGCCGCCACTGACTAGCACAAATGCCAAAAATCAAGACAGGAACAAAAGGACAAATGCTGTAAGTTAAAGCAAACTGGTTTTCTTTTTTGACATTTACTGTGTCTTTTACAAAGGCTGAATTTCATTTAACACTACAATTTGGAACACATGTAGTTCCTCATAAGGAGAAAGTATTTGAAGATATGGAAAATCATGTAAACAAATATGAAGACATTAACTGGCAGTGATTGTTGACAGCTGTTCTCATTTAGACATGTCCACCAGACTTGCATTTTCAACTTGTACAGTGGTACAAGTTTTTACACAATTATGTTTTCCAACGTCAGTCATTGGGGGCATGAAACTTTCCTGGGATTCATTATGATCAAGGTAGCATGCACATTTTGTAGCATGGGCTCAGGTGGCACATAGTATCAAATCATCCATATGCTACTTGGGGCAGGGGAGGGGTTTATGTATTTTTTTGCGTATATGTCTATGTGGTTTGTTTCCACTCTGATGGAGACGGCTCACCCATGCGCCACAGGCTATATTCCTCTACTCTACTTCCTAAGAGAGAAAAGCTGAGCGGGGCTCAGCTGTTGCTAAGCAGTTTTCTTTCTTTCTACTCCTCATGGGCTTGTCTCTGTCCATGCAGCCCAATCTATCTCTGACCATTGGACAGATTGGCTAAACTTTTACAACATGCCTCAGTGAGCTCGTACACACTTAAAGAACCAGGCTGCAAGGCAGGGACCAGGAGACAGAGAACATCCAATGAGTATTGAAATGGCTTGTGTCATGGGAGTATGGGATGGCAGGGCCAATGGTGGGGAAACCCAGTTAAAAGCAGAACATCAGAATTTGAACTGATGTTTTTTGGGCAATAAGTTGAAGGAGAATGTATAAATGTGACCCAGTGCACAAAGCAACCCTATGAAACACTTTTGAGATGAAGTTTGACAGAAATTGTGGGCCAGCCATCCCCATCCAGCATTGATGACGTCTGACCTCACAAATGTTCCCCTGGATCAGGGGTTGGCAACATTCACCATCAAGAGCCATTTTGCCTCCCCTTCCAATAATGAAAAATTGCCTGGAGACACAAAACATGGCAAATCTCTAGAACTCTTAAACGTTTTAATGTTATTTGTTTTAATAAATTCTACCTGTTACAACAATCAAAGTGCAGAGTGCAGTTGTAGGCCTACTTTGAAATTATTTAAACATTGAATTATGTACGCCTTTTTGATTCGCTCTTGTATTTGTGGAAAATACAAATATAAAGTAGCGAACTTTAACACAAAAAGCCCAACAAGTTCACATATCTGTGTATCAGTGCAGTCTGCTCAGTACGGTATAAACGCATTTTGAAAAAAGATGCGGTACACAGGGAAAAAAAAGACAAGAACATCATCAAAGTTGCCAAAGAAGAGAGTAACTCTAGTCTTCTTTATATAAGGTCATCTAAACACTATTCCACCACTGCGACAAGCCTGCAAAGCACTATATATTTCACATAAACATACTTTCACAGCAAGGATTTGACAGCTGATTTAAAACAATAATTGAAAGATAAGCAACTCCAGGATAATTTATTCCGTGTTTTGAAGGTGACTGATTTTCATCTCCATGTCTTAAGGCTTCAAGCCATGTTCTACAAGTTCTGTATTTCATCTCTAAATATTTCTCCCTTCTGTTGTCCTTGAAAACTATTGACAAATTGCTCAAATCTTAGCTATAATCACTGTAAATATTCTGTCTTGTTGACCGCTATGTTTGTGTAGCTGAGAGGTGTTACTCCTTTGCTGTGACGAGTTAGTAAACACATTTATATATCTACTTTTTGCGAATTTTTCGGTTTGCTTTCAAAAGTGAACAATGTAGAACATAATTACAAACAATATATAACACATTTAAGCAAAGTTGATCATTCATGTCAGTGACACTTTAATGAACATGTCAGGGCTTTTACTCACTTTCTTGTCCTTGTTGTTTTCTTTGGCAGAGTTTGAAGGGTTGCCAGGGGAGCTGGAAAAGCCCTGTACTTGGGGGATGGTGGGCAGAGCCAAAGGAGACACCAATGGTGGCTGTACTTTGCTCAGGATCTTGGAGCAGAGTCGTAGGCAGTGAGTGAGCTCTCCCAGCCCCAAGGCCTGCAGGTGACAGGTTAATGCTGCCACCATGCGCAACAACAGTTGCGGAAGATGCTCTGTCTGGATCTCGATGTATGTCTCCTAGAATGTTTGACAATAGATGTGACATAATTTGCTTAATAAAACATTAAACTACATCATAAGATGTGTTTTCTCCTCTGACTGAGGTTATGTTTATAATGTTAATCAATATATTTTTTCCATCTGCCACCAAATAACACCCTTAGCAGATGAAACTTGTTTTTCATTTTTTAAAAAGATTTCCTTATATATACAGTATATTTTACGATACAAATGGCTGAACATACATATTTGTTATAGTTACTGTATAAATTAGTTATTGGAGGAGGTGAACCATCATAATGCCTTTAAAAATATATGGGGCAAAAAGATTAACACCCTGTGATATAAATATCAAAACATGGAATTACTAAAATAAAAAATAGGTATCCATATTTCTTTAAAAAATATGTCAGCAAGGAAATGAAGTAAAATTGCATGCATGTTTGACAGAAAGCCCAGACACAGAGATTCCATTTTCACAAGATCCCCACCAAACTATAAGGATGATTTCTAAATTGCATGTAAGTTGTTATTTCCACTTCTTTTTGCCAGATAAAGCTTGGTGGAAATAAAGACCTTATGGATGTTGGTGGAATATTGCAGGAATGCTATCATAGCCTCAGTGAAGCAGAATGAGGTGAAAAAGCAGGAAAGAGCAGTACTTTACCTGGCAGATTACCCTCATGCTTCTAGTAGGCTTCAGGGAGAAAGAGCAGATAGTTTGAACAGACAAGAGCAAGCAGAGCACAGGTTGCAGCACACGAACCACACACTATCGCTCTCTTGACACAGAGTACAACAAATACACACACACTCTTTAAATGGGGTAATACACAAGGATTTCCAAACTGTTTGGCTTGGAAATACAGCACAGACAAGCATATTTGTAAACTGATGCAAATATTTTGGTAGGGAAATTAGACACACAGGTATTGTACTTGTGTGGGAGCTTGCACACATAAGAAACAACATCGGATGCACAGACATTAAAAGTAGCAGTAAAATCCCAGGAACAAGAAGTTTAAATGTTTAGGAACAAAGCAAAAGCTAATTAGCAATTTGTACAATCCAAATAGGGTGGGAGAAGTAAGAGAAAATAAAGAGCGTGGAAAGAAGGGACTGTCAATGCAACAGAGATACGAGAACAAAGAAATGAAATCTGTACAAAAGGGAAATAAAACTAGAATTAACAACATATACTAATATGATAACTAAAAGGCCAGAATGAATGAAAGAAGGTTGAAATTTTTACTGTACGTTGACAGCTACATCAAAATCAATACAAAGGACAGATTGAGGAAGACTTAAAGATAAAATCGACTCACCAAGGAAACAACGTCCAGCAGGAAATCAACTAACTGACAGAACTCCATCAAAGAGAGTTCTGAGGTATGAAAATTCCCAGCATGCCTTGGAATGGTTGTACCCACATTCAATGTCCTCCTACAACAAAAGTCTGTAAAGTTTCTCTTGTATGGGGTATCAACCAAATGTATGCAAGTGAAAAATGTATCAGATGTGTTGTCACTAACATTCTACACAATGCTTCACAGATTATTAACATGTAATAATTTGACTATCTCCTGTCTGTTGCGTCTTCCAAATGCATTAAATGCATGACCTCAAACTGACAGATTCAAATTTAATCAGATTCTTAATAAACTAATATGACTAGAGATGCTTGATATATTGATATATAAGCTGCACATGTGCACAGTATGTGGCACAAACATCCATTTAAGAACAAAGTAAAGTGAAAAGGATGAAATTCTGGACTAATATAATGGGTGAAATTATAAACTTGTTTAAGTCAAAGTCACATTTCAAAGCAGAATAAATTAAATCTTACTATAGTATTGTAGGACGCCGCCTTAGTCCCCCCTCACATTACCAGCATTTTTCATTGCAAATGATGTATTTACGATCCAATGAGAAAATTAGGAAATCATTTCAGACTGTGGACATTACAAGCTAGCGAGCCTGTGGTTGTGTGGAGCATGTCATTACTTGCGTGTATCAGTATTGGCATAAAAAAACAACATGAACCAATATCTAATTTTTATCCCATATTAATCAGACAATATCAGATTTCCAGAAATACTTCCATATCAAATAATAATATAGTGTAAATAGTGAGTGATATAAACATTTATTTATAAAAATACAAACCTGCAGCACTCCTCAAACCAGCGAGCAATATAGTCCCACATGTAGTATGGCTCAAAAGAGTTGAACAGAAGATTGGCTGTTTTAATCAGTTCTGCTGTCTTCTTATTTTCCCGAAGTTTACTAAAAAAAAAATTGAAGGGCAAACATTCGCAACACTAATTTGCATTCATGGATGAGCCCATCTTCTCTTTATGCTAGAAAGGCTATAAAACATGAAGTACTAGATTGGACTGACCTGCTAAGGTGTGTGTGGTCCTTAGTGAATGGACTCTGATTTTGGAGATCCAACTCTGATTTGCATTGTGTGTGTAGGGTACGAAACACCTCAATAAGAACATCCTCTAAGATTGCAGGGCCTGAACAGAGATGCATATAGATCTTAAAGTGCAAAAAATTATGGACACCGGCTGCAAGCATATTTACAGAACTATATCTCTTGTAGATATGGACATATTCTTACCAAGCTCTGGTTTGTCCAGCAGACTGATGAGGATGCGAAATGGCTTGAGGTCATGCATGAGAATGCTTTCCTCTTCGCCACCTCGTGCCTTGCCCTGCAATATCCCAACCATTGCCTAAAAACACACAGTATCAGATGGATGAAACTTATTTAGTATCAGATGAATTAAACTTTTTTATCAGTATGCTTAAATACAACTTTTAAAATTTGGCAGAACAAAATCCTTAGTTGCATTCTCAATCCCCGACTCTTGTTTTTGTTTTCTGTGCATGTTTCACGCTCCGTCTGTCACATAATGGACTGAAGCCTGCAATAAAGTGTCCCTGTAGTACCAACCATCTCCCAATGGATGAAGTTCCAATAACTACCTTTGAACAGATGGTGCAGGAGCAAACAACAAAAACAAAAATACTTTGTAAAACTAAATTTCCCTTTTGGTTGCTCTCTGCTTTCAAACCCCTGGAGAGACACAGCAAAGCACGTGGCAGGACAGATTACAAGTGTGTAAAGACGAGGAGCTGACTTCAAAGAACATCCTACTCGGAAAAGGAGCAGAAGGGAACATGGCATATCTAAACCCAGGAGGACGTGCGAGGCTTGCGAGGAGAATTCAAAAAGGGGAGAGATGAATCATTTGGCAAAAAATACATGAATAATAACGGACTAATCTTGCAAAATGAGAGGCATCCCCCAAACTCATGCCTGACTCAACATCAACCAAAACACAACTAAATAATTGTTCATTAAAAAAAAAAAAAGAATAAACGTGCATTTGCAGGTAAATTCTATGTTGCAAAAAACCCACCTGGACAAGCATGTCTTTGGAAAAGGTGTTGAAATAATGACTGGCATGCTCTTCTGGGTTGCTCTGTCGAGTGCTGCGGGGGCCTGTTTTCACCCCATTGTTGTCCAGCCCTACAAACAAACACACACCCACGCACGCACACACCGTTAGAGTTTAAAGGGACAGAGTAAGAAGCATGACAACTGAGGAAAGGAAGTGCATCTAAACTTTCTGGCACTGATAGCAACAGTAAAGTTAAGAAAGAACCTATGACCCAAAAAGCCCCACAAACATCAGCCATAATTACAAACAATATAAATGTAATCCTTCAGCTTAGTACCAAGACAGTGAATGGAAAAAAGACAGTGTTAGTCTCCCCCTTTGCAGCTTTTACTGTTCTATGAAGTCTCAGTACAATATTTTGTGTCTGTGTTCGAAATTAAATAGAGATAAAAACAAGAGTCCATTTTTCCAGAGCAACATTTGTGAGGAGCTCACGGATGCTGGACGAGAGGGCCTGTCTTCCATACACATCCAACAATTCTTTTGTGAACCTTGCTTTGTGTGGTGTAACAAAAATGGCCCCCGTATTGTTGTATCTTTAAAAAAAAATTGAAATATTAATGTAAAGCATTACAACTGGGAGGAAACTAAAGGATCAGGATGAAGCTTCCCATGATTTTTATCATTTTCACTAGTGATTATAATCATTATTCAGGTGTGACCCATGACTCTTCTCCATATAGTGTAAAAGACCAAAGCAACTTTAGTGATACCACTAGATACAATGAAAACCGTAATCACCACTCCAAGTTAGTTTTGTTTGTTGTCCTTTCAGATGTGGTAGAAATGTTAATTTTAACAACATACAACTTGACACATCTATAACCATGCAGCTACTTACCAGCACGTTTTTCCAAGGTGGGTTGAAAATAAAAGAAAACGGAGTAAGATTTGAGCATTGGAGCCTAATTTATGTTCTTCAAAATAAAAAAAAGGAGCATATGCAGAGTCATTTTGTGTAAATGTCAGACCATGTGCCCAGTAAAATGTCTGCTTTGTGTCGGCACAGTATCTTCTAAAATGATGAATTCTTTTGGCTGCTGACTCATGTTAACGTTGGAATTTTTTGGGAAACTTGCCCATCTAGAGGGCTTTTGTAGTCAAAATAAGTGTCCCATTATGTGCATTGTTAGCTCTCTCATGCTAGTTGTTGTTCTCACTTTAGAACGCACAGAAATAGGAAAGACATGTCTTCATGTATTGCATAAGAATTGTTGATGATGGGCAACATTCCAAAAATCGTTTTCTTTTAAAGTTCTGTTCCTCAAGTAGAGTTACACTAAACAGACTGTCTAGCTACATTTGATGGCACTGCAAAAACAGCACAGCAAGTGTGTCCCTGTGATACAGCACATATACAGCTAGTGTGTATTTCGCACCCAACAGCCAGGCGTAGAGTCTGCGGTTCAGGGACATGTCTCTTCTCAAAACCACATGCAAAGCAGCTGACAGGATCCGAATCATGTCAGGGCGAGTGGCCTGAACACAACAGAATAGAACATTGCGACGTCTTTGTCACATACAAACAAGCAAGTACCCTATTACACCACAACCACTGCAAGTGTCTTGGGGTTAGTAAACAAACTAGCTTCAAGATACTAACATGCCTCCTAAAATGCATACAAAAAGAAAAAACAAAGATCTACCTGATCTAACAAACATGCTGTACATGACTCATCATTCAGTAGTGGTAGTACAAATGTCAGGATTTTACATCTAGAGGTCATCCTTAACCATTATCACCTGGCTCATGTGGAAGGGGAAGCAGAAAAGAATCAAGTCCAAAGTGCTTCTTTGCACTAGCACACTTGAATCCTGGACTGATGTACTGACAGCCTCAACCTGAGGAGAATAAACAGGCACACTCATTACAACCTAGCAATATACATATTAGGAATAGACATGATTTATCGATTACTGAATTATGTTGATCATGCAATATGTTGTGTAACTAAATATAAATCAGCACTACAGTCACAGACAAAAGCTGTCAAAAACAAAACCTCTAAGCTGCGCTTGGCTGAGGTAAAATTCAGCTGTTACAAAACTTACAGAAAAATGATTTCAGTCAATTAAGTCTTGTAATACCAATTACTAATGTACCAAAAGGCGCTCTATAACATATACTGTCTTGTATGTGTACTGGGTATAAGTGCATGTCAGGTGGTGACAATAAAGTGTGTTTTAAGACACACTTTAAGTGTTTTAAGTGTGTTTAAATGACAGGGGGAAATTAGCTGAATGCTAAATCTGATGTACCCAACGATTCCATTTTAATAATAGTGTAACTGATTAATCATTTTCTTAATGAACAGGTTAAAGAAATATTTTCAAATACTTTGAAGGTGACATGTGTACCTTGTAGTACACATGTGTACTTTGTAGTACACATGTCCCAAATTCAGAGTCTCAAGGGGAAAAAATTATCCAAGGTATCCTTAAAGAAAGCTGTTATGAACCATTAAGAAAAAACGAGCCCATACCATGAGTCCGATGTCATTGCCAATGACATAGAGCTGGTCCTCCATGGAGAGCTTGCGGTTGAGGTGCAGCAGAACAAAGGTGACCCCTGGAAGACGAACAGCAGGGCTGGTCAGGATGCTGCCCCATAAGGCACTGTAGAATGCCGAATGCTCCACTGCTGCCGCCACCTTCTCCAACAGGGTGTTGGTTCTGTAGTAAAGGTGGAAAAGTTAGATCACGCTGCTTTTATGAACAACAATAACTGGACTAGTGCCTTGTGAATGACAGTTTCACATACTTCTTCTGAAAATCAAAAATCATGTTCAACCTTTTTCTAAACAACTTACATTGTTTTAGATTTAAAGATGTATTCACTTTGTAGTACTTAAATTACTGCTGCGGAAAAGCACTAACCCTGACTGATCATTTAACAAATAATAATTTAGTTGTTTACCCCCTTACAAGGAAACGAATAGTACATTCCTAGTGTCTGTAGAGACGAGAATTCTTTCTTGCAATTGCTTGTAGGTGCGGGATAAAATCAATAAGCAAATTATTTTTTCACCTTTATTTTTTTGTTGATATCCTGCACCTCTGGGTTAAAATACGCATACCGCAAAATTCAAAATGTCTTCGTAAGGGGGTACACTTACAAAATCAGCAGGGGATCAAATAAACATTTCCCCCCATTAATCTTTGGTCTAACCTGTCATAGTATTCAGAGCCCTCCTCAAGGCCAGGCAACACCCCAGTGAGGAGACCCTGTAGGCCAGGCTTCAGCGTCTTGCCGAGAGGCAGGTAGTAAGTCTCATAGAGGCCCAGCAACACAGGCTTCACAGACATGGCAGCATTGGTGAGTAAAGGAAAGAGGCCAGAGCTGTGGGGTAGAAGATGGTGTTAACAAAATGTTCAGTGCCACTTCACTGACACCTGTAACAGCAACAATGTTACCTATAAAGAAAAAGGTCTTTGGCCAGCCTCTTGGGACCAATGATCTTAAAAATGATCTCGTAGGTCTCCAAAGCCTTACGATGGACTCCACTGGGCAGGGCAGGGTGGAGGCATTGCGCCAGCCTTTTGCCTATTGTCAATTTCTTGGGGACCACCTGGTATTTTGCATTGTTCTGCAAAACCTGAAAGAACAATAAAATAGTATTAAAACACTACCGTTACAATGCTATGTAATGACATACTGTATTTAGGTTTCTTTTGACTTTTTTAACAGGGGTGTCCCTGCATGTCTGATAAAAGAACACTAGGAATGTAGGACAGAATTTACACAAATTAACAAATTTATGATGTTGGACGTAGGCTGGAAAAAATGAGCTTCCTCTCCTTAAATGAGCAGCAGCCGCCACTGACTAGCACAAATGCCAAAAATCAAGACAGGAACAAAAGGACAAATGCTGTAAGTTAAAGCAAACTGGTTTTCTTTTTTGACATTTACTGTGTCTTTTACAAAGGCTGAATTTCATTTAACACTACAATTTGGAACACATGTAGTTCCTCATAAGGAGAAAGTATTTGAAGATATGGAAAATCATGTAAACAAATATGAAGACATTAACTGGCAGTGATTGTTGACAGCTGTTCTCATTTAGACATGTCCACCAGACTTGCATTTTCAACTTGTACAGTGGTACAAGTTTTTACACAATTATGTTTTCCAACGTCAGTCATTGGGGGCATGAAACTTTCCTGGGATTCATTATGATCAAGGTAGCATGCACATTTTGTAGCATGGGCTCAGGTGGCACATAGTATCAAATCATCCATATGCTACTTGGGGCAGGGGAGGGGTTTATGTATTTTTTTGCGTATATGTCTATGTGGTTTGTTTCCACTCTGATGGAGACGGCTCACCCATGCGCCACAGGCTATATTCCTCTACTCTACTTCCTAAGAGAGAAAAGCTGAGCGGGGCTCAGCTGTTGCTAAGCAGTTTTCTTTCTTTCTACTCCTCATGGGCTTGTCTCTGTCCATGCAGCCCAATCTATCTCTGACCATTGGACAGATTGGCTAAACTTTTACAACATGCCTCAGTGAGCTCGTACACACTTAAAGAACCAGGCTGCAAGGCAGGGACCAGGAGACAGAGAACATCCAATGAGTATTGAAATGGCTTGTGTCATGGGAGTATGGGATGGCAGGGCCAATGGTGGGGAAACCCAGTTAAAAGCAGAACATCAGAATTTGAACTGATGTTTTTTGGGCAATAAGTTGAAGGAGAATGTATAAATGTGACCCAGTGCACAAAGCAACCCTATGAAACACTTTTGAGATGAAGTATGACAGAAATTGTGGGCCAGCCATCCTCATCCAGCATTGATGACGTCTGACCTCACAAATGTTCCCCTGGATCAGGGGTTGGCAACATTCACCATCAAGAGCCATTTTGCCTCCCCTTCCAATAGTGAAAAATTGCCTGGAGACACAAAACATGGCAAATCTCTAGAACTCTTAAATGTTTTAATGTTATTTGTTTTAATAAATTCTACCTGTTACAACAATCAAAGTGCAGAGTGCAGTTGTAGGCCTACTTTGAAATTATTTAAACATTGAATTATGTACGCCTTTTTGATTCGCTCTTGTATTTGTGGAAAATACAAATATAAAGTAGCGAACTTTAACACAAAAAGCCCAACAAGTTCACATATCTGTGTATCAGTGCAGTCTGCTCAGTACGGTATAAACGCATTTTGAAAAAAGATGCGGTACACAGGGAAAAAAAAGACAAGAACATCATCAAAGTTGCCAAAGAAGAGAGTAACTCTAGTCTTCTTTATATAAGGTCATCTAAACACTATTCCACCACTGCGACAAGCCTGCAAAGCACTATATATTTCACATAAACATACTTTCACAGCAAGGATTTGACAGCTGATTTAAAACAATAATTGAAAGATAAGCAACTCCAGGATAATTTATTCCGTGTTTTGAAGGTGACTGATTTTCATCTCCATGTCTTAAGGCTTCAAGCCATGTTCTACAAGTTCTGTATTTCATCTCTAAATATTTCTCCCTTCTGTTGTCCTTGAAAACTATTGACAAATTGCTCAAATCTTAGCTATAATCACTGTAAATATTCTGTCTTGTTGACCGCTATGTTTGTGTAGCTGAGAGGTGTTACTCCTTTGCTGTGACGAGTTAGTAAACACATTTATATATCTACTTTTTGCGAATTTTTCGGTTTGCTTTCAAAAGTGAACAATGTAGAACATAATTACAAACAATATATAACACATTTAAGCAAAGTTGATCATTCATGTCAGTGACACTTTAATGAACATGTCAGGGCTTTTACTCACTTTCTTGTCCTTGTTGTTTTCTTTGGCAGAGTTTGAAGGGTTGCCAGGGGAGCTGGAAAAGCCCTGTACTTGGGGGATGGTGGGCAGAGCCAAAGGAGACACCAATGGTGGCTGTACTTTGCTCAGGATCTTGGAGCAGAGTCGTAGGCAGTGAGTGAGCTCTCCCAGCCCCAAGGCCTGCAGGTGACAGGTTAATGCTGCCACCATGCGCAACAACAGTTGCGGAAGATGCTCTGTCTGGATCTCGATGTATGTCTCCTAGAATGTTTGACAATAGATGTGACATAATTTGCTTAATAAAACATTAAACTACATCATAAGATGTGTTTTCTCCTCTGACTGAGGTTATGTTTATAATGTTAATCAATATATTTTTTCCATCTGCCACCAAATAACACCCTTAGCAGATGAAACTTGTTTTTCATTTTTTAAAAAGATTTCCTTATATATACAGTATATTTTACGATACAAATGGCTGAACATACATATTTGTTATAGTTACTGTATAAATTAGTTATTGGAGGAGGTGAACCATCATAATGCCTTTAAAAATATATGGGGCAAAAAGATTAACACCCTGTGATATAAATATCAAAACATGGAATTACTAAAATAAAAAATAGGTATCCATATTTCTTTAAAAAATATGTCAGCAAGGAAATGAAGTAAAATTGCATGCATGTTTGACAGAAAGCCCAGACACAGAGATTCCATTTTCACAAGATCCCCACCAAACTATAAGGATGATTTCTAAATTGCATGTAAGTTGTTATTTCCACTTCTTTTTGCCAGATAAAGCTTGGTGGAAATAAAGACCTTATGGATGTTGGTGGAATATTGCAGGAATGCTATCATAGCCTCAGTGAAGCAGAATGAGGTGAAAAAGCAGGAAAGAGCAGTACTTTACCTGGCAGATTACCCTCATGCTTCTAGTAGGCTTCAGGGAGAAAGAGCAGATAGTTTGAACAGACAAGAGCAAGCAGAGCACAGGTTGCAGCACACGAACCACACACTATCGCTCTCTTGACACAGAGTACAACAAATACACACACACTCTTTAAATGGGGTAATACACAAGGATTTCCAAACTGTTTGGCTTGGAAATACAGCACAGACAAGCATATTTGTAAACTGATGCAAATATTTTGGTAGGGAAATTAGACACACAGGTATTGTACTTGTGTGGGAGCTTGCACACATAAGAAACAACATCGGATGCACAGACATTAAAAGTAGCAGTAAAATCCCAGGAACAAGAAGTTTAAATGTTTAGGAACAAAGCAAAAGCTAATTAGCAATTTGTACAATCCAAATAGGGTGGGAGAAGTAAGAGAAAATAAAGAGCGTGGAAAGAAGGGACTGTCAATGCAACAGAGATACGAGAACAAAGAAATGAAATCTGTACAAAAGGGAAATAAAACTAGAATTAACAACATATACTAATATGATAACTAAAAGGCCAGAATGAATGAAAGAAGGTTGAAATTTTTACTGTACGTTGACAGCTACATCAAAATCAATACAAAGGACAGATTGAGGAAGACTTAAAGATAAAATCGACTCACCAAGGAAACAACGTCCAGCAGGAAATCAACTAACTGACAGAACTCCATCAAAGAGAGTTCTGAGGTATGAAAATTCCCAGCATGCCTTGGAATGGTTGTACCCACATTCAATGTCCTCCTACAACAAAAGTCTGTAAAGTTTCTCTTGTATGGGGTATCAACCAAATGTATGCAAGTGAAAAATGTATCAGATGTGTTGTCACTAACATTCTACACAATGCTTCACAGATTATTAACATGTAATAATTTGACTATCTCCTGTCTGTTGCGTCTTCCAAATGCATTAAATGCATGACCTCAAACTGACAGATTCAAATTTAATCAGATTCTTAATAAACTAATATGACTAGAGATGCTTGATATATTGATATATAAGCTGCACATGTGCACAGTATGTGGCACAAACATCCATTTAAGAACAAAGTAAAGTGAAAAGGATGAAATTCTGGACTAATATAATGGGTGAAATTATAAACTTGTTTAAGTCAAAGTCACATTTCAAAGCAGAATAAATTAAATCTTACTATAGTATTGTAGGACGCCGCCTTAGTCCCCCCTCACATTACCAGCATTTTTCATTGCAAATGATGTATTTACGATCCAATGAGAAAATTAGGAAATCATTTCAGACTGTGGACATTACAAGCTAGCGAGCCTGTGGTTGTGTGGAGCATGTCATTACTTGCGTGTATCAGTATTGGCATAAAAAAACAACATGAACCAATATCTAATTTTTATCCCATATTAATCAGACAATATCAGATTTCCAGAAATACTTCCATATCAAATAATAATATAGTGTAAATAGTGAGTGATATAAACATTTATTTATAAAAATACAAACCTGCAGCACTCCTCAAACCAGCGAGCAATATAGTCCCACATGTAGTATGGCTCAAAAGAGTTGAACAGAAGATTGGCTGTTTTAATCAGTTCTGCTGTCTTCTTATTTTCCCGAAGTTTACTAAAAAAAAAATTGAAGGGCAAACATTCGCAACACTAATTTGCATTCATGGATGAGCCCATCTTCTCTTTATGCTAGAAAGGCTATAAAACATGAAGTACTAGATTGGACTGACCTGCTAAGGTGTGTGTGGTCCTTAGTGAATGGACTCTGATTTTGGAGATCCAACTCTGATTTGCATTGTGTGTGTAGGGTACGAAACACCTCAATAAGAACATCCTCTAAGATTGCAGGGCCTGAACAGAGATGCATATAGATCTTAAAGTGCAAAAAATTATGGACACCGGCTGCAAGCATATTTACAGAACTATATCTCTTGTAGATATGGACATATTCTTACCAAGCTCTGGTTTGTCCAGCAGACTGATGAGGATGCGAAATGGCTTGAGGTCATGCATGAGAATGCTTTCCTCTTCGCCACCTCGTGCCTTGCCCTGCAATATCCCAACCATTGCCTAAAAACACACAGTATCAGATGGATGAAACTTATTTAGTATCAGATGAATTAAACTTTTTTATCAGTATGCTTAAATACAACTTTTAAAATTTGGCAGAACAAAATCCTTAGTTGCATTCTCAATCCCCGACTCTTGTTTTTGTTTTCTGTGCATGTTTCACGCTCCGTCTGTCACATAATGGACTGAAGCCTGCAATAAAGTGTCCCTGTAGTACCAACCATCTCCCAATGGATGAAGTTCCAATAACTACCTTTGAACAGATGGTGCAGGAGCAAACAACAAAAACAAAAATACTTTGTAAAACTAAATTTCCCTTTTGGTTGCTCTCTGCTTTCAAACCCCTGGAGAGACACAGCAAAGCACGTGGCAGGACAGATTACAAGTGTGTAAAGACGAGGAGCTGACTTCAAAGAACATCCTACTCGGAAAAGGAGCAGAAGGGAACATGGCATATCTAAACCCAGGAGGACGTGCGAGGCTTGCGAGGAGAATTCAAAAAGGGGAGAGATGAATCATTTGGCAAAAAATACATGAATAATAACGGACTAATCTTGCAAAATGAGAGGCATCCCCCAAACTCATGCCTGACTCAACATCAACCAAAACACAACTAAATAATTGTTCATTAAAAAAAAAAAAAGAATAAACGTGCATTTGCAGGTAAATTCTATGTTGCAAAAAACCCACCTGGACAAGCATGTCTTTGGAAAAGGTGTTGAAATAATGACTGGCATGCTCTTCTGGGTTGCTCTGTCGAGTGCTGCGGGGGCCTGTTTTCACCCCATTGTTGTCCAGCCCTACAAACAAACACACACCCACGCACGCACACACCGTTAGAGTTTAAAGGGACAGAGTAAGAAGCATGACAACTGAGGAAAGGAAGTGCATCTAAACTTTCTGGCACTGATAGCAACAGTAAAGTTAAGAAAGAACCTATGACCCAAAAAGCCCCACAAACATCAGCCATAATTACAAACAATATAAATGTAATCCTTCAGCTTAGTACCAAGACAGTGAATGGAAAAAAGACAGTGTTAGTCTCCCCCTTTGCAGCTTTTACTGTTCTATGAAGTCTCAGTACAATATTTTGTGTCTGTGTTCGAAATTAAATAGAGATAAAAACAAGAGTCCATTTTTCCAGAGCAACATTTGTGAGGAGCTCACGGATGCTGGACGAGAGGGCCTGTCTTCCATACACATCCAACAATTCTTTTGTGAACCTTGCTTTGTGTGGTGTAACAAAAATGGCCCCCGTATTGTTGTATCTTTAAAAAAAAATTGAAATATTAATGTAAAGCATTACAACTGGGAGGAAACTAAAGGATCAGGATGAAGCTTCCCATGATTTTTATCATTTTCACTAGTGATTATAATCATTATTCAGGTGTGACCCATGACTCTTGTCCATATAGTGTAAAAGACCAAAGCAACTTTAGTGATACCACTAGATACAATGAAAACCTTAATCACCACTCCAAGTTAGTTTTGTTTGTTGTCCTTTCAGATGTGGTAGAAATGTTAATTTTAACAACATACAACTTGACACATCTATAACCATGCAACTACTTACCAGCATGTTTTTCCAAGGTGGGTTGAAAATAAAAGAAAACGGAGTAAGATTTGAGCATTGGAGCCTAATTTATGTTCTTCAAAATAAAAAAAGGAGCATATGCAGAGTCATTTTGTGTAAATGTCAGACCATGTGCCCAGTAAAATGTCTGCTTTGTGTCGGCACAGTATCTTCTAAAATGATGAATTCTTTTGGCTGCTGACTCATGTTAACGTTGGAATATTTTGGGAAAATTGCCCATCTAGAGGGCTTTTGTAGTCAAAATAAGTGTCCCATTATGTGCATTGTTAGCTCTCTCATGCTAGTTGTTGTTCTCACTTTAGAACGCACAGAAATAGGAAAGACATGTCTTCATGTATTGCATAAGAATTGTTGATGATGGGCAACATTCCAAAAATCGTTTTCTTTTAAAGTTCTGTTCCTCAAGTAGAGTTACACTAAACAGACTGTCTAGCTACATTTGATGGCACTGCAAAAACAGCACAGCAAGTGTGTCCCTGTGATACAGCACATATACAGCTAGTGTGTATTTCGCACCCAACAGCCAGGCGTAGAGTCTGCGGTTCAGGGACATGTCTCTTCTCAAAACCACATGCAAAGCAGCTGACAGGATCCGAATCATGTCAGGGCGAGTGGCCTGAACACAACAGAATAGAACATTGCGACGTCTTTGTCACATACAAACAAGCAAGTACCCTATTACACCACAACCACTGCAAGTGTCTTGGGGTTAGTAAACAAACTAGCTTCAAGATACTAACATGCCTCCTAAAATGCATACAAAAAGAAAAAACAAAGATCTACCTGATCTAACAAACATGCTGTACATGACTCATCATTCAGTAGTGGTAGTACAAATGTCAGGATTTTACATCTAGAGGTCATCCTTAACCATTATCACCTGGCTCATGTGGAAGGGGAAGCAGAAAAGAATCAAGTCCAAAGTGCTTCTTTGCACTAGCACACTTGAATCCTGGACTGATGTACTGACAGCCTCAACCTGAGGAGAATAAACAGGCACACTCATTACAACCTAGCAATATACATATTAGGAATAGACATGATTTATCGATTACTGAATTATGTTGATCATGCAATATGTTGTGTAACTAAATATAAATCAGCACTACAGTCACAGACAAAAGCTGTCAAAAACAAAACCTCTAAGCTGCGCTTGGCTGAGGTAAAATTCAGCTGTTACAAAACTTACAGAAAAATGATTTCAGTCAATTAAGTCTTGTAATACCAATTACTAATGTACCAAAAGGCGCTCTATAACATATACTGTCTTGTATGTGTACTGGGTATAAGTGCATGTCAGGTGGTGACAATAAAGTGTGTTTTAAGACACACTTTAAGTGTTTTAAGTGTGTTTAAATGACAGGGGGAAATTAGCTGAATGCTAAATCTGATGTACCCAACGATTCCATTTTAATAATAGTGTAACTGATTAATCATTTTCTTAATGAACAGGTTAAAGAAATATTTTCAAATACTTTGAAGGTGAATACAAATTCAGAGTCTCAAGGGGAAAAAATTATCCAAGGTATCCTTAAAGAAAGCTGTTATGAACCATTAAGAAAAAACGAGCCCATACCATGAGTCCGATGTCATTGCCAATGACATAGAGCTGGTCCTCCATGGAGAGCTTGCGGTTGAGGTGCAGCAGAACAAAGGTGACCCCTGGAAGACGAACAGCAGGGCTGGTCAGGATGCTGCCCCATAAGGCACTGTAGAATGCCGAATGCTCCACTGCTGCCGCCACCTTCTCCAACAGGGTGTTGGTTCTGTAGTAAAGGTGGAAAAGTTAGATCACGCTGCTTTTATGAACAACAATAACTGGACTAGTGCCTTGTGAATGACAGTTTCACATACTTCTTCTGAAAATCAAAAATCATGTTCAACCTTTTTCTAAACAACTTACATTGTTTTAGATTTAAAGATGTATTCACTTTGTAGTACTTAAATTACTGCTGCGGAAAAGCACTAACCCTGACTGATCATTTAACAAATAATAATTTAGTTGTTTACCCCCTTACAAGGAAACGAATAGTACATTCCTAGTGTCTGTAGAGACGAGAATTCTTTCTTGCAATTGCTTGTAGGTGCGGGATAAAATCAATAAGCAAATTATTTTTTCACCTTTATTTTTTTGTTGATATCCTGCACCTCTGGGTTAAAATACGCATACCGCAAAATTCAAAATGTCTTCGTAAGGGGGTACACTTACAAAATCAGCAGGGGATCAAATAAACATTTCCCCCCATTAATCTTTGGTCTAACCTGTCATAGTATTCAGAGCCCTCCTCAAGGCCAGGCAACACCCCAGTGAGGAGACCCTGTAGGCCAGGCTTCAGCGTCTTGCCGAGAGGCAGGTAGTAAGTCTCATAGAGGCCCAGCAACACAGGCTTCACAGACATGGCAGCATTGGTGAGTAAAGGAAAGAGGCCAGAGCTGTGGGGTAGAAGATGGTGTTAACAAAATGTTCAGTGCCACTTCACTGACACCTGTAACAGCAACAATGTTACCTATAAAGAAAAAGGTCTTTGGCCAGCCTCTTGGGACCAATGATCTTAAAAATGATCTCGTAGGTCTCCAAAGCCTTACGATGGACTCCACTGGGCAGGGCAGGGTGGAGGCATTGCGCCAGCCTTTTGCCTATTGTCAATTTCTTGGGGACCACCTGGTATTTTGCATTGTTCTGCAAAACCTGAAAGAACAATAAAATAGTATTAAAACACTACCGTTACAATGCTATGTAATGACATACTGTATTTAGGTTTCTTTTGACTTTTTTAACAGGGGTGTCCCTGCGTGTTTAAGTAGCTATGACTTCAGAAATTACTTGTATTATATTATCTTCTCAGTGTTTCATTCTTAGATTTTTTTCTGAACTAACCTCAAATGTGTTTGTCACACAAAATTACTCGACTTGCGTGTCAAATACAAACAGCACAGTGTACAATTTACAGAATCAAATCATTACCTTGTTGAGCTTGCCCAGAGCGGAGATGAGGTCTGCCCACTCACTGGAGTACTCAAAGCTCTTTAGGGCTTTATCCACAGCTGCCACATAGTTCCTGTACTTGGAGTCACCGAGCAACTCCACCTCCTCTGCATTCATTCTCCTGGGTGGTTATTGTGCTAACCTCAAACACCAGGCAGACGTATGTACATCACACCTGTGCCAAAGACATACAAGCAAACAAACACAACAAATAATCAAGTCTAATGACAAGACACTGCCACGGAGTCACACAAATTCAGGAGCACAAAGCCTGACACAAGCAGATGTGATCCTAGTTTTGTTTCACATTTTTGCCTAATAAGGTAAAACAATAATCATTAAAAATACACAATGCAAAAGCGTCTGTTCCCATAAGCTTAATTGTAACCCTCAGTAGTGTTTTCTGTACTTTAATACTCCTAAATCAAGAGCTTTCATAACAAAAAAATACTGAAGAATGTGGAACTGTAATAATTTCAATTCAGTGTTGATAAAAATATTATATAATCAAACAGACAGGAGATTGAGGATTTGCAACATCCTCCCACATTCAAAAAACATTCATGCTAAGCTCTGAATTGTTCCTAGGTGTGAATGTGAGTACAATGGATGAGCTCGGCAATTAACTGGCAACCTGTGGACGCAGCCTACTGAGGACAAACGGTATAGAATTTAGATGGATGGATTGATATAATATGAAGTCAGGGTATGCCTACTTTATAGCAGTGTTGGTTTTAGTTGCAAGGATGCTGTCACATGGCTGTTCATAAGTCATGTGATTTTTTATAAATGAGATTAGGGTGCACTCTGGTGGGGACACACCATGTGTACACATATACTGTAAATACAACTACAGTGGAACCCTGGTTAGCATCATTAATTCGCTCCAGACTCTTAACCAAAACTGACATTAATTGAATACATTTTTACCATAAGAAATAAAGTAAATCCAATTAATACATTTCAGAAAGCCAAAAATGTTAACACCAAACATTTTTACAGTTTTACATGGGGAAAACAATTTGAAATGCATATAAATGATGAACCAATAAAAAAAAAATTTAAGGTTACTTTTACCTTCATTAATTATGTGCTTCTTCACAGGAAGGTGGTGATGGTGGACGAGCTTGCTGCCTCATCGTGTCTTTGGGAACAGGGACATCTTCAATTACAATAAAAGTAACCTTAAATGTTCATGTATGCATATATATGCCTCTCCTTCATCATATATATGCATCTATAATTGTTTTATGCATGTAAAACAATTATAAAACTATAAAACGGCTTTTGGATTAACATTTTTAAGAGTCAACCTCTGACGAAAACATAACATAGCTGACTTACAGTTCCGGTTGCCATTTTGTTAGCTAAATAATAGGATGTTAACAAGGAGGAACGTTTTGTGATAAATAATAATAATAATAATAATAATGAGTAAGAACACAGTTGGACTAACACAGCACAAGACTCGCACCATATCATGAGTTAACCAAAGAATGAATGCAAACCAAGGGTTCGTATGTAACCAAACACGGAAAAACACACTAAGGCAAACGCTAACCTTTTTCTATAACGCTTATCCTCATTAGGGTCGCGGGTATGCTGGAGCCTATCCTAGCTGACTTTGGGTGGGAGGCGGGGTACACCCTCGAGTTTAGGAAAATGCCAACATGCAGGCAACAAAACAGATGTAGTTGTTGGTAATTTAAAAACACTGTTAGTGGGGATCATTACCATGACCCACAACAATTTTCTATCTACAGAACAAGGTCTACATCAGGATTGTCCATGTTTTCCCACCAAAGGCCACATCTAAAAAAAATACAAATAGAAGGATGTGGGGGGTTTTGATACATTTTCTGCATTAAAGCTCCAATGTAGGTCAATATGTGCTCAGTTGTGTGAACTAAACATTGACATCACAGGTTCATGTTACAGGTGACAATGCAAACTATTCTAACGTCTAATAATTTAGCTCAGCAGTAATTCATATACTTATTCTTTCTAATATGCAGGACCAATAAAAAAAAAAGGACTTGAATAAACAAATACTGAATGACTTGATGACACCACCCCCTGGTCCTCAACCCGAATGGGTAAAGCAGTCAAACCACAACATTATGAAGTAAATGCCGGTACGCATGTCGTACATATTGCTCTAAACTGGAAACCCTCTAATCTACAGCGTGTACACATGTGTGCATCACAGTCCCTAATACCGTACACAGTCTGCTACAGTAGTTGCTTTGGATAACAGCTAACTGTACTTAAACAAGACAGGTGTCTACGGCTAACAACCGTAACACTCCACACACGTCAAACTTACGAAAAGCTTACCGTCATAGCTTAGTTGCCGAAAAGTGTCATTCAAACACGAGCGCGGTTCGAGGAGTACAATTGGCTGACAACATCAGCAATAGTGCTAGCAAGGACGCTAACGGTTGCTAGCAGGTTACTACAATAATAGATATGAAGGGCCCGACATCTATATAACTCGCCGAGGTCGTGTGGTAATCGGGCTTTGCTAGCAGACAATGGCTGAGTATATCCTACATATTTCCGGTGTGCTCCTTCCCGCTGTGTACAAATAATCAACCATGAGCTCATCATAAGCGGTACAAAGGCAAGGGAATGACAGTTCCCAGACTGCACTGCAGATCGCCAGGCAGTATGTCCTGCTCAGCGTAGCGTCAACCCACTTTTCCGCATGCACGTCTTCCGCCTCTGTAGGTGATTGTAAAGTTACTTTTTGATGCGCGCATATATAACGGAAATTATGCTGAGTTGTTTTCAAAATAAAAGCATGTCTGTGCAGTTTACATACGCACAACAGTGGATAGTGTAGCCTTACTTTGAAGTTTTGCATTCGATGCTCTTTTTCCTAATAGTACACTTTACAAAATGGTGGAACGCTCACGCTATAGATGTCTTACTTTAACAGCGCCAATACCGGTGGTGCTACTTCCATGCTGCTTCAGTTGCTTCTTTGTAGATTGTAACCAATATTTGTGAGTATATTTCTTTCTGGATGGCGGACGTGGCGATATCAACCAAGACACACGGAGTCGGAGTCTTTCTCGAGCTAAGAAAGAGGCTTCAGTGTGGATCGCTTATAATCGGGTGTGTATGGTCACTCATTTCTGTAGGTAATTCACGATGTTTTTTGTGTTACATGACCCAAAGACATGCTTAAGGCATGCTTTAGCCGAATTAATGTTAGCTGAAGTCAAGCACAACATGTGTCCTTTCCGCGTTTATCGCGGTAATAATAAACATAAGAATGATGCAGTCATGGGATAACAATAATGTATACTAAAATATTTGCCATTCGCCATTTGCATTTCTGAAAGTGTTAAGACAGTGAAGTGATATTTCACGTCCACAGTGTCTTAAATTAATAATAAATGAATACATTTGAATTGACTGTTTGTTTGTAAAACTTGTAAAATGTTGTTTTAAAAAAATATATATTTTGAAACTCTAGGTGATCTGTTGGTTGCTGTGCAATGAAACTGTAAGTACAGTACACAAGAAAGGTCACTAGATGGGGGTAATGACATTTAATAGGCAATGATATACTTGGACTCGGAGTCCTGGCTTTTCTTTTTTATAATATCACATTTTATATTATCACATATAACATTATTATAACATTGATTAATTCCCATTCTTACCAAATAATTAATTTTTCCAACTACATGATTCGGCATCTGTTAATTTGTTCAACAGACACCATATTTAGTATTGTGTATGCTATTTTATTTCTCACAACTCCTTGGAGTATTTGAGAAATTTGTCCTGCAAACAAGCCACCCTGATTAAGTAAGGTATGAATAAGTAAGGTTTGATGATGACTAGTAAAAAATACAGGTTATGCTATTATCAGAGGAAATCAGGGTTTAACTGATGTGCTAATGTGGGGCTTTAAGATGAAGAAGGTAATGAAGCTCTGAAAACTCTCGAGCTCTAAGCTGTGTAACACATTCCTGTCTTTTTTGCAGGAAAAATGTTGCTGCCAACCCTGCTGATGTATTCGTGACCGGTGGCAATTCCTCTCTTCACATCCAGACCCCCAGAGGCGAGGTGACCTTAACTTTGCTACCAGGATTCTCCTATGAGCAGGAATCTTGCATTATCACACCAGGGGGTGGCGGCGAATCCTGTAGAGAAGAGCTACATTTCAGATTTCGAATAAGTGTTTCACATGGCAAAACTGAAGGTATGGCTACTGGACTTTTCTTAATATTTTTTCTACTTGAAATAGTTGGCTATATTCACTCAAAAACAAAGTTTACATAACTGATGGATCATGAAGAAACCCAGAAAGTTTTGCTTGGTCTTATTAACACATCAACTGTGCAACAGTCATTAGGTTTGGTATTGTTTACGTGTGTGTGTGTGTGTGCGTGTGCGCTGCTTAATAAATTAGGGTATTAGAATACATTAGCTGACATATTTCAAATGTTTTCTTTTAATTTTTATGATTATAACTGAAAACTAATGAAAATCCTAAATTCAGTATCTCAGAAAACTAGAAGATTACTTAGACCAATAAAAAAATGCAACCCAAACCAACACTGACTATAGAAACTGTAAACTGGACCTCAAGGAAAGTTTATTTTGTGCCTCTCCTCCGCTAGACTCCAGGACCTTGATTTCCAAAGGAAATGCAAATTTACTTCCATCAGAGAACATAACTTCGAACAAACAGCAACAGTCCGGTCCTTTTTGTCTTTAGCCCAGGTGAGATAGTCTGATGCTGTCTTTTGTTCAAGAGTGACGGTTCTGATGCTGTCTTTTGGCTTGACACAAGAAATAAGACTGCTGAAACTCATGTCTTGCATATGTCTGCGTGATGGCCCTTGACGCACTGACTCCAGCTGCAGTCCACTCTCTGTTAATCTCCCACCACATTTTTGAATGGACTTTGTTGCACACTCCTGTCCAGGGTGCGATAATCCTTATTGCTTGTAAACTTTTTTATTATATCTTTTTGTTCCCTATGCCTTTCTATGCTTGGACACAAAGCTCTGAAGAGCCGGCTTCTTTTCTGTATTGCCTTCCTTGTGCAAGGTGTCGATGGACGTCCTTAGGGCAACTGTCAAGTCAGCAGTCTTTCCCTTGAATTGTGTAGCTAATTGTGTAAGACTAGACCGACAGACCATTTAAAGGCCCTTACAGGTGTTTTAAGTTCATTAGGTAATTAGAATTGGACAAGGTGTTTTCAATATCAAACCTTTTCACGGTATTTTAATTTTCTGACATCCTGAATTTGGGATTTTCATTAGCTGTCATTTATGATAATGAAAACAAAGAATTAAACACTTGGAGTTTATCACTGAATGTGCAATGCATCAATATATGAATACGTGGCATAGAAAATGGATGGATGTAGTTTCACGGTTGGAATGCAATTACAGAAATACATCAACTTTTTCATAATATACACATGTATTGAGCAGCACCTGTGTGTTAACAGGGTGGGCCAAAAGTAGGGTTACAGTTAACACATTTTACATTTATTTGACCATTAGACATTTCTTCTTCTTTCCCTTACGGCTTATACCTTCAGTGGTCGCCACAGTGAATCAATTGCTGCCATCTAACACTGTCTTCTGTATTCCCTTCTCCTGCGCCAACTACCTTCATGTCTTCTTTCACTATAGCCATAATCCTTCTCTTTGGTCTTCCTCTAGGCTTCCTGCCTGGCAATGAAAAACTCAGCATAATTCTACCAATTTATTCACTATCTCTCCTCTGGACATGTCCGAACCATCTCAGTCTGGCCTCTCTGAATTTATCTCCGAAACCTCTAACGTGCTGTCCCTCTGATGTGCTCATTCCTGATCCTGTCCATCCTGGTTGCACCCAAAGTGAACCTCAGAATCTTCATCTCTGCTACTTCCAGCTCCGCCTCCTGTCTTTTCCTCAACGGCACTGTCTCTAAACTAAAAACATCGCTGGTCTCACCACAGTTTTGTATACCTTTCTTTTCATTTTAGCTGAAACTCTTCTATCACACCTGACACTTTTCTCCACCCAGTCCAGCCTGCCTGCACACGCATTTTCACCTCTTTTCCACACTCTCCATTGCTCTGGATTGTTGACCCTAAATCCTCCACCTTCTTTATCTCTTCTACCTGGAACCTCACTCTTCAACTCGGGTCCCTCTCATTTACACACATGTACTCCGTCATGTTGCGGCTAACTTTCATTCATCTCCTTTCCAAGGCAAACCCCAACCCCTCAAGCTTCTCCTCCCCCTGTTCCCTGCTCTCACTACATATCACAATGTCATCTGCAAACATCATAGTCCATGGAGATTCCTGTCTAACCTTGTCCGTCAGCTTGTCCATCACCATAACAAACAAGAAGGGGCTAAATGCTGATCCTTGATGGAGTCCAACCTTCACTTGCAGCTTCTCTGTCACACCTGCAGCAGACCTCACTACTGTCTTACAGTCCTCGTACATGTCCTGCACCGCTCTAACATACTTCTCTGCCATTCCAGACTTCCTCATACAATACCACAGTTCCTCTTTGGGCACCCTGTCATAAGCTTTCTCCAGATCTACAAAAACAATGCAGCTCCCTCTGACCTTCCCTGTACTTCTGCATCAACATCCTCAAAGCAAATACTGCATCAGTAGTACTTTTTTTTTTTTTTTGGCATAAAACCATACTGCTGCTCACAAATGCTCACGTTTGCCCTTAGTCTAGCTGCGACTACTCTTTCCTATAACTTCATTGTATGGCTTTATATCTGTGTAGTTGCCACAATTCTTCACATCTCCCTTGGGCACCAGCACACTTCTTCTCCATTCCTTCTCTTTTCATTATCTAAGATCTTGTTAAACAACCCATACATTTATTTACATTTATTTGAGCACTTGAGAGATTGAATATTCTATGTAAAATGTTTAATACTGTATGTAAATATAATCTATGTAAGTTGATGTAAACTGTCTAGGTGTTAACTGTAACCCTACTTTTGGCCCACCCTGTAGGTTTGGACACACCTTCTTATTCACGCACTCCAAGTTTTTGCAATTTTTAGGACTGACTGACCTTCAATTTTAAAAGTAATGATGGCGACTCATTTCTTTTTACTTAGCTGATTGTTTTTTGCCTTAATATGAAGTCTAACAGTCCAATAGGGCTGTCGGCTGTGTATCAACCTGACTTCTGCACAACACAACTGATTCTCCCAAACCCATTAATAAGGCAAGAAATTCCATAAATAATCCTGGCAAGGCACACCTGTGAAGTGAAAACCAATTCAAGTGACTACCCCAGGAAGCTCATTGACCCAAGGGTTTGCAGAACTATCAAAAAAAACAAAAAGAGGCTACTTTGAGCAATCTAAAATTTAGAACATATTTAGAGTTATTTCACACTTGTTAAGTACATAATTCCACATGTGTTCTTTCCTAGTTTTGATGCCTTCAGTGAGAATCCACTAAGTGAATAGTCTGAAAATGAAGAAAACGCATTGAATGAGAGGGTGCGTCAAAACTTTACTGTAATTTGAATTTTGTGGCAGGTAAATTGGATGGAATAGTAATTTAAATAATTTATATAAATAAAATGATGACTAAGTGATAAATTCATGAATTCACGTTATCATAATCACATCAAAACCAACAGAAATACATAACACTGGGAATGTTAAAAATTGCATACACTTTGTGCTGTCTACATTCTGCACAATTCAAGCAGAAATTGATAATTAAAGCACAACTAATTAAAGGCAATGTTAGACTACCAAACGATGTTTGCTAGTTAATTAAATATGCATGAGTCGAGTATAACTGAGCAAAAGAAGTTTCTTACACGGTGTTACTTGCACGATGTCACCTTCAAGCACTTGTTGCGGGTGGCTGAATCTGCTTCTTTTGAGGTGAAGCCCATCCAAACTTTTCTGCATTTCTGACTGAGCATTTAACTAGATGCTCACTGTTGTCTATGTAACACCGTCATCAACGTTTACTTGGCAATAACTGTACCTCATTTTAAATAACACAAAATTTAGCCCCTACTGTATGTCAGCTTAATTTTTCAGTCTGGTTACTACCATTAAAGCGGTGCTAGTGCCATACCAAGCAGGTGAAAGTAGGAAAGAATGTACTACTCCCTGAGCATGGACTGCTTTTTACCACCAAATATGACCTGGAACCTTATTTTGGTAAGGATACAAGTGGTCTAAAAATGCCTAGGTGCTTTTATCTTGTGAGTTCTGTCTCTTGACGATTTTTGTCGACAGCACTTGAGATTTGTTTTTTCTCTAACTGCGCACACACAGCAAACCTCATCGCTAACACATCAAAACCAGACTAATTATATGATTCACAGCTCACACAAAATTTGTAATAATTTGATGGTTTTTTCCTACAGTTACCATTATGTCACCAAACCTGATATATTTTTTTGTTCCCTTTTACCAACTTAGAGCCTTCCTACAGCATTGTAAAGACACTCCGAGCACAGGAGACTTATTGCTTCTACTGTCAGACCTGCATGACCAGGCTACTTGAGGACAGGTGAGGAGAAGACTGATGATGAAGAACAGCACGGGAAATGTGGCTCTATCTACACTGCTTACAAATGAAGGAGACTTAGATTTTATTGATGCTGTGACCAGCAGTGGCAGTTATAACTGGGCAAAGAAATAATAGATGGATTGAAATGAATATGTAAGCTTGACTGGTTTGTAGAGGTGCTACTACCTATAGGTCTTCTCTACCCATTAAAAAACAATTGTGCTTTCTACCCTGAGGTGCATAATTTGTTTTGCTCTTATTGCTTTCAGCCTGTAGCTTTTTTTTGGTCAGCATTGTGATCTGTTAAAAATTGCAGTGGATGTGTTATGGAGAACTTTGGGTATATTTCTCAGCACTGACCTACTAAAAGTAAAAAATATATGTTTGCACTCTCAACAAGGGCCAATGGATGTGAAGTGGTCTGTAGAAATATCTGTAGGTTTAGGATTAAAACATGTTTCATTGTGATTTGTAGTAATAATTTGACATGTGATTTAATGCTCTGCAGTAATCATTCTACTGCTGAGTGTAGCACTAAAGCCCTATTAATCTTTTTTTTAATACAAACTTAAATATGTGGTCAAATTGCTATTCATAGAGTGAATAGGGGAATTAGTAAATGTGGTGCATTGTTGTTCAGCTCAGAGCTAAAGTGAGATTTTGCTTCATTATTTCCCACTTGCAAATGTATGTATAAATGTAATCATAAATATGTGTTGTGTTCAAAGCACCTTGTAGCTTTCACCTTGTAGCTTTCAAATGGGTATGTGATTCTGCACATTTCCCCCTTGGTAGGGTGTTCAAGGGCAGCATATTATGTATATAAAATGCCTATGCAACCTGTTTTATTCGGAAACTATCAATATGTAATATTTCTACAATTAAGAAAGGTTGTAAAGCACCTGACTATATTAGTTCTTCTAGAAAGAACCTTGTGATGCATTGGAACATATCTTTGCCTTCAGGTCTTTCAAGCGGGTTCTTCCTCTCCCAAACGGCAACTGGAATGCCATCGTGGATGACTGGTGTTGCCATCCGGATCCTTTCGCCAACAAGAAGATGCTGCCTCGAGCAGATGATTGTTTACTGGGTGACACTTTCTTTCTTCTCGCCAGAGATAGCAGCTGTGCACAGACTCTCTTCCAGGAAGTGAGCCCCGCTGACTCACAGAATAGTCAAGATCCTAAGGTGAGTGGTGTGCAGCCCAAAAAAGGATAGCTGACTTAGCAGGGATAAAAATGTGTTAAAGCAGCAGAATTATAAGATGCAGTGTAACAATGGAGAAGTATGATAATCCAAGTGGAATACAGTGATTTTTAGAAGTAGTATGGTCAGTTATTTGAGATGTGCTAGGTAAACTTAGCTGCACCGTTTAAGGGAATTATTTTGGAACAGTGTCCATCATTCACAATCCTTATGTGAAACACAAACACGCGTTTTTCCCTTTTCTGTGCATTCCGAAAAGAGAAAAACAGATAGCATTATGCAGCCAACAATACACGTAATGGGACACACCTATTTCAACTATAAAGCCCTCTTGAAAAAAAAAAACACCAACAGTGTTCCATTTACAATATACAACGTAACCTGCATATTGACCAAACTACATTGGCATTGTTATAGTAGGACCTAACACCAAAGAATGACTTTAGTGGTGTAGTGACACAGCGCCTTGCTCACAGTCGTCGCGTAGTCGTTGCTTGCTTTCTCAATGTCTGCCATGATTAGTGATGGCAAACTATCTTTCTTTGTTGCTGTTGTTGACGGAAGTAGCGTTTGTTGCAATGGGTTTTGTGAAATTAATGCACCCAGGAAGGAATCGCCGGTGATGGTTAAAATGACCAACATATGACAAAATACTGTAAGTATTACAGTATGTACCTGTTACTACATGGTCACAGCAGGTACATAAAACATTTTAATAGAGGGTTCAATAGGCGGACTAGGTGAATACCATTACCTGCATTGTTAACTGCCTCTTCCTAGCTATTTTTGTATCTTTAGAAGGCACAGAATAGAGAAAACAGTATGTTCATGTCTCACATAAGGATTGTGGAAGATTATAAAATTTTCAAAAATGTAATTTTCTTCTAATTGCGCCATCTGGAGGGTACACCATCCTCACAGTTTGATAAGCACCTTGTTATTAAGGCAAAGTTTCATTTCATTTTTGGTACAGTAGGAGACCAAATACAAAACATAAAACTGCCTGGCTGATGTGTCTAATTATTCTTGCATGAAAATGCAGTTGCAATCTGATGGCAGGTATTTCTCCAAGAATAAAAATAACAGTCAAAAATGTAGTCCACCAACATTCCTATCAGACACAAGTGCGGCAGTGAATTTAAACTCCAGGATTCTCAAGACTAACATTTATCTCTCTGCTGTAGAACAAATATCGTCCTCCCCATTCGACTGAGTAGCATAGTGCAGTCTGTGCAAGTGCAGTGATTTGAGTAGCTCTTGTGTATGTTTCTCTCATGAACAGAAAGCGTGCCACAGAATAACACTTGTGTCCTGCACAAGCTGTTCTTCAGTGCTTGGAGAGGCATTGACACCAGGTATACTTCTTCTGCATATTTTCACATTAATATACTGCATGTTGTTGGTTCTTAAGAGCTGTCATATGCTGTGTCTTGCAGAGACCCTGAAACTGTACATTACACAAGTGGTGGTGGAACCCCATGTTGGGGATCCGAAGCCAGAGTCTTTAGTTAGCAGGCATGTTTTATTTCTAATATTCAATAAGTGACAAAACGTGTTGGTTTGTTGCACCCATTACATTTAAATCTTGTCTATTAACATAATTGTCCTACAGTTTATAAGCAAATGCAGTTTGCTGTTTGCAGTTGGACTAGTGTTTCAGTGCATGACAAAACAAACAAAATCTGGAATCTTATCAATGTAATTAAAAATACTATGTGAATGTGTCTTGTCTGTTTTGACAGATCTTTCTTCTTGGAGAGGACAGTAGCAGCCAGGCTGACAGAGCTTTCCAACTCTTTTAGCACCTTTCACTTCTCTGTTCAAACGCCAAATGGAAAACCTTTCTTACTGGTAAGTGTTAGCTAGCATATACACTTCTTTTTCTTTTTCTTTTTTTAAGACAAAACGTTGTTTGAGAAAGTTTGAAAACTGTAACTGAATGACATAATTGTTTTGAGTGTTTTATTCTATTTATCTGGAACTGGAACCATAACTATCCTTAATATTTTATATATATATATATATATATATGTATATATACATATATGTCTATACTGTATATGTGTGTGTCTACAGTACATATATTGTTTTAACAATGATTTGATTCTTATCACGATTCGTGGTTGCCGTTTCAATTCAAGGATGATATTGGTTCATTTAGAACAATACAATCCGAAACGATTCAGTAACTTAAAATCGATTCAGTAACTTTTTAGCCAAAAACTCAAGCAGTCTGACTGTGAAATAAATACATGGATACTGAAAAGTGCAGGTGAAGTTTCCTGAATTCCCTTTGCTTTTTGTTAGGAAATCAGGTATAAAAATGCATTCACATTTTATTTGAATAAAATTCAACCAACACTTCAGGTTGAATTAACAAAGAATAAATTAACAGGTTGAATTAAATCAAGTCTGTGATTAATTCTATCTGATAAAACATGACTAACTTTAATTTGATACCTCATTCACTTATGTAACCCAAGTATTAAAAAAGTTATTTTGCACCACCATCAGATTTTAGTGAAATGTCACTTGCAGACAAATACTAAAGTGAATTAATGTCCTACATACTGTAACATCTGCACATCTGCTATCAAAGTATGTATTTGATCAACACGCTTATCATTGCAAGAAATAATGGCACACGCGCTAACACAACAACAGTGGCTCTCTCAACTGACTCCTAAACGACCCCCAATACCTTGTCTGTAACGCCAAACTGAAACAGTCAAACAAGCAGAACACAAACGTGCTTCTTGAAGCTCCCATCCATGAGTTGGAAAGGCTTCAAGTTGGACTTAACTTTGGATGTGGTCCAACAGTCAGTATAAATCTGATACAAAATTGAAGAAGACGCAATCTAGCTAACTAGATAGCTAGATGTGTGTAGCTAGTGTGTGTGTGTATGTGTATGTATGTGTAAATATGTGTAAATATGTGTATATATATGTATGTATGTATATATATATATATATATATATGTATGTGTGTATATATATGTGTGTGTATGTGTATATATATGTATGTGTATGTATATATATATGTGTATGTATATATATATGTGTATGTGTGTGTGTGTATACACATATGTGTGTGTGTATATGGACACCTACATGACTCAGAATGCTTGGGATGATGTGATCTGCTCAAATGGGACTAAAATAGAACTCTTTGGTGTCCCCAAGAATACCATCCCCACTGTCAAACAAGGAGGTGGAAACACTCTGCTATGGAGCTGTTTCTCTGCTAAGAGTACAGGAAGGCTTGACCGCTTTGACAGGCTGATGACCTGGGCCATGTACTGTAGAATCTTGGATGAGAACTGCCTGGCTTTAGCCAGAGCACTAAAGATGGGTTGTGTTTGGATCCTTCAGCATGACAATTAGTACAGTATAAACATAAGGCCAAGGTAACAAAGGATTTGGTCAAGAAGAAGCACATTAACATGCTGGAGTTGTCGTCCGACCTCAAACCCATAGAAAATATATTCTTGTCTTTCTAAGGGGATAATTTATTTCCTCCACTTTATATACCATATCTTCTGATATAGCCTGGCCTGTTATGAATACATCCCCAATTACAACATTCATAGGAGAGCACAGTAGATGTAATAGTTATTGAGAATAATGTGGGTATTTTTTGCCAGGAAGTATTAATTGATTTTGTAATGAACATCTTAAACATTTTGAAAACGTGTATTCAATTTCTGCTGCACATCCTTCATGCAAACTAGGGGTAACGTCCATCACGAGATGAGACGGTGCACGAGATTTGGTCCACAAGACGAGATGAGATTTTAACAATCATTTCCATAAAAGTACAATGAAAAATATGGCTGGAGAAACAAGCTTTTTTTTTTATTCAACTGAGTCTTAAAACAGTACTTATGTGTTTTTTTTGTAATAGTATCCCAAATTATGTCGCAGACCAAATAATTGTACATAGTACATAATAATATATCATAACATAGCAATATTTCCTTTTAATATACAGTAATATTTTGCTCTGTAAAGTTGTGGAATTGCCATTTGTGACACGCATTGGAGAAAACTGGGTTGGGTAGATATGTTTCAGGTGGGCAAGTTTGTTTTGTTGCCTTTTATGTTATTACCATTTTTAAATAAATTTGGTATACTGAAAATGTTGTTGATGGGGGCATCTTGCTCATTATTAATACTGTTTTCCGACAAAGTGGCTTTGGCATTTGGCTTTGCAAGCATCTTTTTTCCTTTCTAATCTTTACTATGTTACTTTGCATTACTCCTCGCGAGGCTCCATTCTTTCGCCATGTATCTGCTAGCGCCCCCACAGAGACAGAGCCGACTGACAGACAAGAGGTCTCACTCTCTTCCCAGTTGTTCTAGGAAGCATCTAGGTGCTGAAGCAATGCAGAGTGAACCCTCTTCCTGCCTGTTTGGAGGCAAGAGACAAGGAAAGCAGGCACGCGTGTATGGAGGCCGCCAAATTAAATGACTTTTTTTTTTGTCATTAGTTTTTTTACTGTCACGAGACAGTCTGATCGAGAAATCACTCATCACTTTTATAATCTCACGAGATCCCGTGACACCCTAGTGTGAACTGACCTGTCCGATTTTCCTGCAGCTCTGGCTGCTGAACAGCGACTCTGTCATCGTGTCAGTCCCAGACTGGTCTTCTAATCCCTCCACTTTCCACAATTCATCACCAAGAGCTGCAAAAGCCCTCAAGCTTCTTTACGTACGCTGTTCTCATGTGGACGTCGAGCAGCAAGAGTAAGTGAATCCAACTGGCATATCTTTCCTCAAGAAATAAAGGCAATGTTTAGATTTGTCTAGGAGTCAAGATGTAAAATGTTCCTTTCACAAATGTGTTAAGATTCATATTATCAGTCATCTATCGAGTGATAAGGGGAAAACATGTCAAGATACTGAATACAGAGCACTATCATTGTACAGGTAATTCTAGGACTGGTCACAAAAATTCATTCCATTCTTCATCCTCTTCAATGCCCTCCTCACTTCTTCCTTACTAATCTTTGCTACTTCCTGGTCCACAACAGTCACCTCTTCTACTCGTTGTTCTCTCTCATTTTCCTCATTCATCAGCTCTTCAAAGTACTCTTTCCATCTTCCCATGACACTACTGGCAGCTGTCAATACCCTTCCATTCCTATCCTTTATCACCCTAACCTGCTGCACGCCCTTCCCATCTCTGTCCCCCTGCCTTGCCAACCTGTATAGATCTTTCTCTCCCTCCTTGCTGTCCAACCTAGCATACAAGTCATCATAAACCCCTTGTTTGGCCTTTGCCGCCTTTGCTTTCACCTTACACTGCATCTCTCTGTACTCCTGTCTACTCTCTTCAGTCCCACTTCTTCTTAGCTAACCTCTCACTCTGTATACACTCCTGCACCTCCCCATTCCACCACCAAGTCTCCTTATCTACTTTCCTTCCAAATGACACACCAAGTACTCTCCTACCTGTCTCCCTGATCACAGTAGCTGTAGTTGTCCAGTCATCTGGAAAGACTTCCTGGTCACCCATAGCCTTTTTCAACTCCTTCCTAAAAGTCACGCAACACTCCTTCTTTTTCAGCTTCCACCATTTCGTCCTCTGCTCTGCCTTTACCTTCTCACCACTAGGGTCATCCTACACGTCGCCATCCTATACTGTCAGACTATACTCTCACCTACCACTGCTTTGCAGTCACTGACCTCCTTCAGGTTACACCTTCTACACAAGATGTAGTCTACCTGTGTGCTCCTACCTCCACTCTTATAGGTCACCCTATGTTCCTGTCTCTTCTGGAAGAAAGTATTCACTACAGCCATTTCCATATTTTTTGCAAAGTCGACCACCATATGTCCTTCTGCGTTCCTATCCTGGATACCAAACTTGCCCATCACCTCTTCATCATCTCTGTTTCCTGCACCAACATGTCCTGTATACTGGTATCAAATCTTCTAAACATAAGAAAATGATTTATACCGGTATATTTAAAATGGAAAAAAGCAGAGTCGGCGATGTGTTTTTCATGTGACTGCGCACTGCAGCACACAGTATTGAAACATTGGCACCTCAGGCGTAGGTCAAGCGGTGGCGGAGAAAGGCAGAGCAAAAACTAAAGAGAGAAAATGAAGGCAGGTTGGCTGAAGCCAGATGAAAGTGGAGACTGTAGATGAAGAACTTGTTGATAAACGGGGAGATACCTCTGTAATACGGAAGCAGTTTGATTTCGATAGACACATCTGTGTAATCTGCAGTACAGACATGTGGAGTAGCAGAGTGACTCAACCATATATTAACCTCAAGGTCCACTACATACCCAGCGACTGGACTTTGAAGTCGTTCTGTCTCCATTCAATTTTTTTTCCCCGGAGGAACACAAATTGCAAGTGAGTTGAAGGAGTTTCTCCAGGAATGGGACTCAGATGAGAAGGAACACGTGGGTGTAACTACTGTCGGTGTATCTATTGTTGTGGAAGCATTAGATATTAGATATTCCAGTCCTGAACAACTGGAATATACTGGTTTGCTTTGGACACACTCAACACGGTGGCATAAGTGAGATTACTATTAATTTGATTATTTTTAATAATATGAGTTAAGGTTTGTAGCTTTTTATACAAAACTAATTTAATTGTATTGTCATATCCAGATGAATACGAAAAATATTGTGATACGTGATAAGGTCCATATTGCCCAACTTTACTAAAAACATAAATACATATCTGTTTTTTTTTTTAAACAAAATAAGTTGTGTAATGTATTCAAATGATAGTCAAAGGTTGGAAGTTACATTTTTTTTGTATTTTAATGAATGCTCCCATAAAGGTGTTAATATATCACCTTGTGTTGTTCCCTTCCCGGGTTTAATGGCCCATTATTTTACAAATGAGATTGCCATCAAAGGTGTTTACCATCTCAGAGTTTTCACTTATGTAAGCAGCATGCATGTTGCTCATACAGGAGATGTTCTTTTGACCACTGTGAAACATTGAGTACCACGCTGTGATGCATTAGAAAGATGCCCTTGGATGCACTGCATGTGGTTCTACATGTTCTGTATATCAGCACCCCACTGTAGGAACCTTCCACCCACATTATTCTGAACTGAGTCAGCCCTTGCAGTTTCTCTCCCATTCTACTCATTCCCAGTCTGACTTGACTGGATGCACTGAAGCAGTTGACAAGTTTAGTATTTTTGGATATTTTGACAAGTCTACATGTCCATAATTTTGTTAGTTAGTAAAAGGGAGGAAAGTACTTGTCATCCTTCTTCACTTGTAATTAGCTGAGGTCCATATATGACATCGAAAAACAGACTCCAGGCTCGTACTGTTGGATGGTGGCTCTGTATTCATTTTATGCTTTTAATTAGATGTTCCTTTCACAGTTTTACACAATAAATAATAAGATAAATTACATAGCTACATATATTGTACCTAAGTTTAACTGTTGTGTTGATGACTACCCTATGGCTGTCCTCTGCTTTGCCTGCAGTTAACTAGCAGCTTGTACTCAAATTTGAACCTGCAGTTTTTTTAGCTTGCAGTTTCAAGTAAATCAACTAATAAATGTTATTAGGAAAAATGACACTATCTTTCGGGTTAAGAGAGGTGAGCTTGATGGCGGAGTTTTTACAGATGGCAGAATATCATATTTAAGTTTACGTTCTGTAACAGTACATTACATACTAAACTTAACATTGATTTTTTTATATTAAAATTTTAATTTTTACCAGTGGACGGGAGATTTTTGGTACGTTGAGCAGAGGAATGACGTGCCATGACGTAGCACCATACTGGGAGAAAAATGATAATGGGAGATAACCGAGATAATCAATGGGAGGGCAGCTTCTTCATTGGTTTTACGGTGGTTGGCACCCATTACTTTGGTACATTACCACCCCAGAGGAGGGCAGCCTTTATGGCGGTGCAGTACATTTAAAAGTTTGGGCGGCACTTAAGATTTTTTTCGTATTTTGAATATTTTTTCATGAAATGGGATGGATATATATATATATATACATACACACATATATATATATATATACATATACATACACATATATATATATATACATATATATATATACATATATATATATATATATATACATACATATATACATATATACATATACATATACACATATATATATGTGTGTGTATATATATATATATACATATATATATATATACGTATATGACATATATATATATATATGTGTGTGTGTGTATATATATATATATATATATATATACACACACACACACACACACACACACACACATATATATATATATATACACACACACACACACACACACGCACACACATATATATATATATATACACACACACGCACACACATATATATATATATATATGGAATATATACACATACACTTAGTTTTTCATCATTTTTGGAATTAATTCAAAGTGCCAAAACTTTGAGAAGACTTATCCTGTTAGGAAACGCACAGATGGCTAACTGTCAGCACTTTCAAACTGGATCTGCAACACACACTTTGAAAGAACATCAATCTTTCCTTGTTCAATCATTCTTCTACTTTCAGCCCCCTCTTCTCCTTCACACACATGCACGCACACACACACCCCATGACGTGTACTGATGCAAGACACAGGTTGGTCATTTATCTGCTTTTATGTCTCCCTTGTAATCCTGCACAGTTTGTAGTTAAAGATGACTCTATTAAAACCACAGTGAAAATGCTTCATTGTGAGCTTTATTGCAGTTATTTCTGGCTTCCTTGTTGTACAGAACGTGGCTCTGGCAGTCCGCATAAATCACTCCTGCTTTCTGTGTTTTCAGAATCATCACCAGCTGGGAGGTCAATGCCACAGGACACCCTGTGGCGCTCCCGCTGAAGGTGTGTGAAGAACTACTACAAGTAATAGATGACAGCAACGCTACACTACCTGTATCAATGCGTCGCATGAGGGCCTATGAGGTGAGACGTAACTGTAATGTGTTACAGAAAAGGCTAATTGCCTGGCATAGGCACATTACATTCTATACCATTATAAAACAATATCCCTGAGGCATGTGTAATGTCAGCATTCAGATAATGAAAAGAATCTTCACCACTTGTGTATTACCACAACACAGCAATCACTCTTTCAGCTGAAGGCAATTATTTTTTCCACTTACCCCTTCCTTGGAATCTTCTTATTATTCACTTAAGCTTGGCAGAGTTTTTATCCAGTCGTATAATTAATTTCATGATTCACAGGTTTTCAAGCCTCACTTTCTTTGGGGATTTATGTGGGTCAAGTGCAAGGTTTTGCTGTTGTCAGCCTTATCTCAAACTCCTTCTCACCTGTAGTTGTCTATACTAAGCCTAGGTTTACTCGGAAAGCCTTTGATTAGAAATTAAATGCTTTCAACGTTGCTGACAGATGTATTCTCTTAGCTCCTATAAAGACAATGATGGGTAATTAGCACTATTATTTATCATTTTCCATCTGTTCAAAAAAGCAGAACTTGGGCAAATCTGAGGTGATACTACTACATTAGTGTACTGCTTCCTATAATCACTTATACGCAGTGCAGCAGTTATATGGTAATCACGTAATTAACTAAATTAAAGGCATTTGGTGTGAAATTCTGAAAATCTTTTGCATAATTTTACATTAGTATTCATCTTGTTTTTGGTATGTGCAGAGGGAAAGTATGCAGTTTAAAATAATAATACATTTATAAAGGAAATTATGATTCTGGAATAAGTGTATTTTCCAAGCGACTATTAAACTGAACTTGGCATGCAAAACAACAATGAAATGTGTGTTTCCCAAAAGAATATGAAATATCTGACTCGCCACCAAGTCCGTGACTGAATATAGACTGTCTTCTGACTGCTGGTTGGATGAGCAAGGGAGGGGGAGGTAGGCTAGTGTATCCAGTGAGTCTCGCTGCGTCGGAGAGAAAAAAAAAGGTGAAGGAGTTTTGAGTTGAGTCTGAAAGTTACTGTGCAGTAAAATAAAACTGTAATTAACGGGAGCATAGCAATATGTTTTAGAATGAAAAGTGCACTGTAGCTATGTGCTCACACACTAATCGCCGAGATGATGACCCCAGGAGAGGGTTTATGTGCATCGGCAGATACATCGTGGTAAAGTTGGACGCTGGTTAGTCGGCTCCGTAGCTACAGCAGTAGTCCTCCCTGACCGTGCCTGGAATGCTCTCTCATGGTGCATTAATTTCATGATTCACAGGTTTTCAAGCCTCACTTTCTTTGGGGATTTATGTGGGTCAAGTGCAAGGTTTTGCTTTTGTCAGCCTTCTCTCAAACTCCTTTTCACCTGTAATTGTCTATACTAAGCCTAGGTTTACTCGGAAAGCCTTTGATTAGAAAGTAAATGCTTTCAACGTTGCTGACAGATGTATTCTCTTAGCTCCTATAAAGACAATGATGGGTAATTAGCACTATTATTTATCATTTTCCATCTGTTCAAAAAAGCAGAACTTGGGCAAATCTGAGGTGATACTACTACATTAGTGTACTGGTTCCTTATAATCACTTATACGCAGTGCAGCAGTTATATGGTAATCACGTAATTAACTAAATTAAAGGCATTTAGTGTGAAATTCTGAAAATCTTTTGCATAATTTTACATTAGTATTCATCTTGTTTTTGGTATGTGCAGAGGGAAAGTATGCAGTTTAAAATAATAATAATACATTTCTAAAGGAAAATATGATTCTGGAATAACTGTATTTTCCAAGCGACTATTAAACTGAACTTGGCATGCAAAACAACAATGAAATGTGCGTTTCCCAAAAGAATATGAAATATCTGACTCGCCACCACGTCCGTGACTGAATATAGACTGTCTTCTGACTGCTGGTTGGATGAGCAAGGGAGGGGGAGGTAGGCTAGTGTATGCAGTGAGTCTCGCTGCGTTGGAGAGAAAAAAAAGGTGAAGGAGGTTTGAGTTGAGTCTGAAAGTTACTGTGCAGTAAAATAAAACAATGTAATTAACGGGAGCATAGCAATATGTTTTAGAATGAAAAGTGCACTGTAGCTATGTGCTCACACACTAATCGCCGATATGGTGACCCCAGGAGAGGGTTTATGTGCATCGGCAGATACATCGTGGTAAAGTTGGACGCTGGTTAGTCGGCTCCGTAGCTACAGCAGTAGTCCTCCCTGACCGTGCCTGGAATGCTCTCTCATGGTGCATGCAAGCGCTAACCGCTCTAACACCGGCTGTTTTTCTAGAGACCATCAATAAATTACTATTTTGGTGAAGAAAATGCAAATACCAGAAAAATTTCCAATCCCAATAACATAATGAAAAGTCTTTACATTTTTCTCTAGTCATTTTGAGAAAATAATGTTTGGAACATATCCCGATTTAGCAAGAAAACATTGATGAGAGAATAGCCACCACATGAAGTATGCTGGCCAAAAAAAGCATCAAAGAAGTCTCCCAATGCTAACATGTGAGTCAATGTTATGTTTTATTTATGTCTAATATGTCTTGTTTTCTGTTATTATGTTTACAATACTAGGTAATATGAGTTTAAAGGTGACTATAGGGGTGTTACTTCATAGTATGTACAGTGGATGTATGTATGTGTAGAGGGTTCTAGTAATGTTAAACATATTTAGAAGGTGGTAAACAGGTCTGCTAAGTATAGAAATAATCAATTTATAAATAAGGAATCCTACTTTGTAGAAATCCAATCACCAGGGTCGGGTCTGGAACCAATTAAACAAAGGATTACTGTATTGAAGAAAATGATTGAAAATGACGTTTGTTTCTGTGCAACAGCAACTTAAAATCCTTGAATTGTTTTATTTCTCCGACAAGTTGGCCCTGTTTTTGTTAAAAGGGAATTGTTAATTAAACTTAAATAACATGCTGTCTTCTTAAAACTATGAAGTTAACAACATGTAATGATAGAGTTGTGGTAGGATGTACCTCATGTTGCAAAGCTGAATTGTTACTGTCTGAGGTTGCAAGATGAGGCGGTGGTGAAATTGAGAAGGCAACACACAGGAGGACAAGTCAGACATGATATAATGTCTGTCTGCTGCTGGAAATGGTTACAGTGGTAGTAACGAGTGTGATTAAATGGTACGCTGGAACACTTCCTGCTGTACTGGACAGTTGTGCAGTGGATGGCAGAGGACTGGAAGGTAATGTGATCACACGACCATATAGAGTTACCAGAAATTGTTTAAGAGCATCTGAGACCTTGTTTGAAATGGTGGGCAAAACACTATGGCGCCTGGTGTGTCACAGAGACCACATGCAGGCGGATTGCTTTTTCAAGTGTAGAAAATGTTACATTGAGATAAGATCTGAAGCGTCTTGGTATTGTGATCTTCTCTACAGTTTACCATTTGCTTTTTATCACAAATAGCTTTCACATGATAAAGGCAATGCTTATTATAGCATGTTAACTGTGACCGGATTATTCCAACGTGTGTACTTTGTCTGATATTGGAATCAAAAGGCTGTTTTTGTACATAATGTTAATGTATCCAGAGTTGCCAGGTTTCCACTGCTCAAATGACAACGTAAGTCATTAACAATGGCCTTGCGTTGCCTCTGGACCATTTGCAACACGGGCAAGCACTTGTGTTGCCAGTGCTGGTGTGGTCTGTTCCACGTTGGTGTCCCCACAGGGCCATTTCCGTGTCATGTATGGGTCAGATTAGCACAATCTTAATTTGGAACTGACTATTAAACATAGAAAAATTATGTATTTTTGTTTAATAAGATACATGCCATAAAAGAAGGAAGTACAGACATGATTGATTTTCCATTATTTACTTAAATATCCTTTTTAAGGCTGTAAACTGTATCAGTGCTGTGCTGTGCTAAGCTAGAAAAACCCTGAATGTTTGGAAAAGAAACAACTCTACGCTGATGTTGCTGACAGGTACGTGGGATCTGCAGCCCAATACCGAGCAAGTGCTGTTTGTTCACACGTATCAAGTCTGTTTTTTATGGCTGCACTGCCTTGTGATTATTACACAGTGCTTTAAAAAAGAAATGAGTAACATTTTAAACATGATTACCATACTGTCTTATTAAACAAATATCTGAACTGCGCTTTGTTGTTACATCATATTAAGGCATTCTGGGTCCATTTTTAACACCCATTTAAGTTTCACAAATGGCTACACCAAAGTAGAGGGGAACGGCCGTTAGCTCACGCCCAACTTGGCATGTTTTTCAGTGGACATAACATTTTTTTGCCAAAATTGTGTCGCAGTTAGCATACCGTAATGCACACGTCTTGTTGTGCTGTTTATACACAGCATGAGTCCTGCTGTGTTTTTAATGTATTTTATCGCATAGCTTGCTAATAAACTGGCAACTGGAACCGGAGGGCAGGTACGTTGCCGTCTATGATGGTGTCAGTGGTTGAGTCTCAAAGAATGTTAACATACACACGTTTTCGTAGTTTTACAATTAAAGTTTTACGTGCATAAAACAATTCTATCCATCTATTAATTTATATATTTATTCATTAAATTATTAATTTAATGAATTTTGTTGAGCCATAATTCGATGCTGGACCTGACATGAAAAAGGATAGGTAGGTGGGGTGGGGGTATAGGAAAGGGTGCAGAAGAAACTCAGAAATATATTTCAATCTTATTATAAACAATAACAACCATGATAACTGCAATATCGGTAACCACAATATTCAGCAACAACAATCACAGAGCAAAATGAGCAAAAATACAGGAAAAGAGAGACAGAAAAAACAAATAATAAATAAATATATATGTGCATATTTATTTATCATTTAAGGGTCATTTATCCCTTTCATCATTTATATTCATTTTTAATTATTTTCTACATGTACTGTAAAACTATAATTGTAAAACTATGAAAGTCGGGCCTTCTACAGCACGTAAATGACTATAACCAAGGTCCTACTGTACAATGCTTCTAAAATAGTAAGGTGATGAGGGGGCGTGAGCGGCAGGGAGGACTTTCATATCTGTGCAGACCTGGCAACATGTATGAATTTGTCATAATCAACATGTAATTTTACTCTTGAATATGCTTGTGTGCTTTACTGCTCTCCATTTTGTTGCGTTTTGCTCGCTTCAGTTTTGATTTCAGTCTGTATAGTACAGATAAATAGATATCAGTTTCTCAATAGTATTTCAAATCAGGGGGTCGCAAAAACAATTCTGGTAAAATTTCATGACAAAGTAATTGAGAACCACTGCACTATATGTTGTTTCCAGTTTATCAAATTCTGACCCACTGTATTTGACCTACATGTGCATGTGTTTTTATAGTTTTCATGAGAAGAAAAAAGGATGCATCATATGCAGCCTGTTATCATGCTGCTTAAGGGGCTAGCCACACGGAAAAGTTTTCAGGTCAAAACGGCAAAGTATTTCAACCTGTTATGCACACGGGAACAGCGTTCTAAGTGACCTGAAACTGTGTTTTTTGGAAACGGCTTCCAGAGAGAGAGAATCTGAAAACGCCAGGTTGTCTTTGAAATGGGGACACGCAAAGCTAGAACGATGACCTCACCAACCCGTCGCCTTCCCGTGACCAAATGTGAGCTTTGACCACAAGCCAACATGACATTTGAATATTTTGACGGACATAACTCACTCCAGTCAACGTTCTCCTCATGCTTTGACTTGCATAAGTAATTATACTTCTCACAAGTCTTATCCATTCACAGCGCCACACACAGGTGTTCCTTGTGTACTACATAATTTTCACCCAGAGATTCCTTCTCATCTGGAGGCAACTATTTACTAATCCGGCACAGTATGGACACAACTTTTTTCAACCCACCAAAAAAAATCTCGAACGTTCCTGTGTAGACAGGGCCAAAGAGAATGTTGTGTGTGTGTGTGTGTGTGTGTGTCTTGTCCCAACCCTCCTTCCCTGGACGCTCCAGCGCAATGGGGTGTAAAGTACTTCAAGCTTGGTGTCACTTCACCCCTGGCTCATTAATCTCTTATTTCTCTCACCCACAGTAATGGCATGCAGGTTGGAAAGTAAATCAGAAATTTATACATCATGTACTATACAGTTGGGTCCAGTATTTCAATAATAGCACCACATTTGATTTGAAATATATACAAGGAATTTGTTACAGTACACAGGGCACAAAATTATTGGAACAACTGACTCAGTATAGCTGAATATGCCAAGCATGATCTTTGTCCTAAATACCTCACTACAAATGAAGCAGATAACACTTAGAGTATAACTATATAACTTCTGAGTTGGCATTTGGCATCTCTTTGACTGGAGCTGCCAATATGTAGTCAAGGAGATAAAATCAGATACAATAATCAATTTAAGGCATGAATACACCCTGTGCTTGTGTATCGCAGTAGATGTGTTCCAGGTGTGTGGATGACACGAAGTGATGGCAGGGATTGAGTATGGAGTACAGCAGCAGCAGTAGCCCCTGTTATTAATTTCTTTATTATTATTATTATTATGCTACCGCCCAAAAGTCAGCTGGGACAGGCTTCAGCATACCCGTGACCCTAATGAGGATAAGCGGTATAGAAAATGGATGGATGAGTGGGTAGCACGCTGGCCTCACAGTCAGGAGATCAGGGGTTCGAATCTTTGTTGAGCATCTCTGTGTGGAGTTTGCATGTTTCCCTGAGCGTGCGTGGGTTTTCTGCAGTTACTCCGGTTTCCTCACACATTCCAAAAACATGCATGTTAGGTTAATTGGTGACTCTAAATTCTCCATATAGTAGGTATGAATGTGAGTGTGAATGATTGACTGGCGACCAGTCCACGCTGTTCACCGCATCTCACCCAAAGTCAGCTGGGATAGGCTCCAGCACACCCGCGACCCTAATAAGGATAAGCGATATAGAAAATGGCTGGATGGATGTTATTGTGCCTATTGTGAGAAGATTTAAACCTGCAATGAATGCCTGTTGATGTGGCAATTAAGTCTGGTACTTGTTTCCCAATTACTGACACCTAGTGACCAATGTGGAATACTACAGTCACAATGTTTTTAATTTGTGCTCTTTGTATTTTAGTTTATTTTTTATGCTTGAAAATTAATATCCATCCATCCATCCATTTTCTTCCGCTTATCGGAGGTCGGGTCGCGGGGGCAGCAACCTAAGCAGGGAAGCCCAGAGGTCCCACTCCCCGGCCACTTCTTCCAGCTCTTCCCAGCGGATGCTGAGGCGTTCCCAGGCCAGCTGAGAGACAGTCTCTCCAAAGTGTCCTGTGTCTTCCCCGAGGCCTCCTACCGGTTGGACGTGCCCTGAACACCTCCCCAGGAAGGCGTTCGGGAGGCATCCTAACCAGATGCCCGAGCCACCTCATCTGGCTCCTCTCAATGCGGAGGAGCAGCGGTTCTACTCCGAGTCTCTCCCGGATGACAGTGCTTCTCACCCTATCTCTAAGGGAGAGCCCAGCCACCCTGCGGAGAAAACTCATTTCGGCCGCTTGTACCCGCGATCTTGTCCTTTCGGTCACTACCCAAAGCTCATGACCATAGGTGAGGGTAGGAACGTAGATCGACCGGTAAATCGAGAGCTTTGCCTTTTGGCTCAGCTCTCTTTTCACCACGACAGATCGGTGCAGAGTCCGCATCACTGCAGACGCCGCACCAATCCGCCTGTCCATCTCGCGTTCCATCCTTCCATCACTCGTGAACAAGACCCCGAGGTACTTAAACTCCTCCACTTGAGGCAGGACCTCATCCCCGACCCGGAGATGGCACTCCACCCTTTCCCGGGCGAGAACCATGGACTCTGACTTGGAGGTGCTGATTCTCATCCCAGCCGCTTCACACTCAGCTGCGAACCGATCCAGTGAGAGTTGAAGGTCACTGCTCGATGAAGCCAACAGGACCACATCATCTGCAAAAAGCAGAGATCGAATCCTGCGGCCACCAAACTGAAACCCCTCAACGCCCTGGCTGCGCCTAGAAATTCTGTCCATGAAAGTAGTGAACAGAATCGGTGACAAAGGGCAGCCCTGGCGGAGTCCAACCCTCACTGGAAACGGGTCCGACTTATTTCCGGCAATGCGAACCAAACTCTGACACCGGTCATACAGGGAACGAACCGGCTGGATTAGGTGGTCTGATACCCCATATTCCCGGAGCACTCCCCACAGTATTCCCCGAGGAACACGGTCGAATGCCTTCTCCAAGTCCACAAAACACATGTAGACTGGTTGGGCAAACTCCCATGCACCCTCAAGGACCCTACCGAGAGTATAGAGTTGGTCCACAGTTCCACGACCAGGACGAAAACCACACTGCTCCTCGTGAATCCGAGATTCGACTATCCGGCGGATCCTCCTCACCAGAACCCCTGAATAGACCTTACCGAGAAGGCTGAGGAGTGTGATCCCAAGATAGTTAGAACACACCCTCCGGTCCCCCTTCTTGAAAAGCGGGACCACCACCCTGGTCTGCCAGTCCAGGGGCACCGACCCCGACGTCCACGCAATGCTGTAGAGTCGTGTCAACCAAGACACGCCCACAGCATCCAGGGCCTTAAGGAACTCCAGGCGGAGCTCATCCCGGGGGGGCTCATCCACCTCCGGGGCCCTGCTACCAAGGAGCTTTTTGACCACCTCGGTGACCTCAGCCCCAGAGATAGGCGAACCCGACTCAGAGTAACCCTACTTTTGTATTTTGGCAAAATACATACATACAAAAGTAGGGTTACAGTTAACACTCAGACATTCATTTGATAGTTACATTTATTTGAGCACTTGAAAATTCCCCCTCTTATGTCCTCTTTAAGGGAAGAGTGACGACCGTATAGTGTACTCTAAAAGAACTACTATACAATCTTCACAGAGAGTCAACAACAACAAAGAGTTGCCAACGCGTGGATGCTTTGTTTTGGCACTTGACTACTTTGTTAGGTGCACTGTTTGGTCATACAATAACCGAGATTATTTGTGGCAATAATCTTTGTCAAAAATCAACATGCCACTGTAATTCCTGAATAGGAAATGCCATATTTGTGTGTAACCTCTTAATTTAAAGATGAAAACACTTCAGTCACACGTTGGTTGTATTATTTGAATGCATTGTGGTGGTGTATAAAGGCAACCTCTACAAACTCTGCCCCGTCACTCTGTCAACACTACTGGATTTAAGTGTATTTGAAATTTTGCATCCACACTGTGTGTATAAGTCATAGGAAATTTTAAAAAACACTGTTTCTTTTCTTCAATTAAATGTTTAATATTTCTTTCTCATTTTCCACTGACTGGGTGTGTGTAGAATATAGTATATTCACACTACACCAGTCTCAGCATAAATGGGCTTGTGCCATGGTCCATAGCAACTTGTCAGACTTGTCACCGTCTCTTTCCCTTCTTCAACCTAACAACTATGCTATCACAAGGCTGCTTCTCCTCATTTTCTCACTTCCTATCTCACTTTGTCCTCCCCTCTGAGCCTCTGTGCAGCATTAGCAGCAACCCGCTTCCATTTGCTGTTTATCATTTGTATGAATTACCATTAATGGCCCTGAGCGGCGAGCAGGAATTGGCATAGGGATGGAGAAGACAGGGCCTTTCATGAGGCAAATGCTTCATCCATCATCCCAATGTGGAGCCCTTGGTGGACCACATCCATTGTGTGCAGCAGGCAAACACCCAAGAATAGCAGATGGAGGAAGTAAGGCAGGATCAGACTGAGCTGCTTTGCTTTCTGTGCTTTGTTTAGTTAAATGTGTGTTTTTGAAGTTGATTCAATTGCTGCCACCTGTGGGTTTTATATTTGAAGGCCATAATTGCACATAGTGTTGCTCTTCCGTTCGACAGTCCATAGCACACCAGTACATGGGGCCTTTGGGAATAGAAGTATAAAGAGGAGTTTTCTAAAATGCTAAAAATACGCCTGTGTGTTCACAACTTCTCTCCTTGTTGTCCTCAGGTGGCCTACCTACGACTGTGAGCACGGAGAAGCAGGCCGGAGTTTGGGAACCATCCATCCATTCATTTTCTATGCCGCTTATCCTCACCGGGGTCGCGGGGGTATGCTGGAACCTATCCCAGCTAAATTTGGGCGAGAGGCAGGGTTCTCCCTCCACTGGTCCAGTTTAGGAGCCTACTTTTGAAAAATAATTTTATTAGTTGTAAATTCACATATTTTGAAGCAGCTAAGAGCCACATCAACCTTGAATTCCAAAGTGAATCATAGAACGCGAAAGATTGATTCAATACATGAATGCTTGTGAGCAGGCCGGTACATCTTAGTTTTTAGCAATAAACGGCATAAAAAACCTTGTTGGTAAAATAGGAAATATGTTTGTATTTGTTGTATCATCACTTTGGTAGTAGCGGTTTTAGATATGGGCTATATGGACAAATGTCCAGGATGGCATTTTTTTTACCAGGGGTCTTCAATTAAAATTGAGTAAAGTTCTTTTATGCAATTTCTTTCACAGCGAAGGTTCGAATTTAAATGTGTCTTCCAAACAGACTAGCTTACGTATATGAATACCAAATGTAATGAAACCCTACATATCATCCTAATGTTTCAAAACAACAGTTATTGTTGCACTTATAAAAGAGGAGGTTTATGGATGTAGTGAAAGAGGACATGAAGGTAGTTGGGGCAAGAGAAGGTGATACAGAAGACAGAGTTAGATGGCGGCATGATTCGCTGTGGCGACCCCTGAAAGGATAAGCCGAAAGGAAAAGAAGAAGAAGAAAATCAATGTAAAGCATGGCCCGTTGTACTAAAATGGAACAATTTCATGTAATCATAAGTTTGTTTTACTATTGAGTATTTACATGCAATGGAAAGGAAAGACCACTTGGGGGCAGTGGTGAGGCTAAGTCTCACTTGCCGACCCTTTAGCTTTTTTTACAGCAGATTGTGCACCGCTTGTGCTGGCCTCCATTTTTACATTACTGTTGCAATTAACTGAGCTAACTAGTTGGCCACCAATGTGTTTATAAATTACACTTAAGAGTAGGTTTGAAAGTGAGTGGGGAAGAAGAACAATGTAAACAAAATGTACCACTGCCACACAGAGTGAGAGGAGAACTTTTTTTTGTCAAATCATATACTCTTCATTTAAGACTGAATTAATGCAGGTAATGCCTCAACTGTGTAACATTACTGACGCCTGTAGTGACCAGAATACTGCATATGAGTTGTTGTTGAATATTTTTCTATTAATAGGCCACAGTCAACGATGAAACTGCCATCATTTGTTAATTCATTTTTTAAAACCAGCGATGGAACGAGAGAAAGATAGTCCAACTGCAATGCTGCAAGGGAACTACTGTATTTTTAAACAGTCTGAAATATCTTGTTTTGCTACGAAAATATTAATCAACAAAAACAAATTGTGAGTCGGGTATGAGTATGTTTAGCCTTGACTGTCAGTTGACGGTGGAGGATGATGATTACGTGTCAACAAAACATTGTCAAGAGAAAGTGGAAGCCATTGTGGACACTAAGAAAAGGAAAAGTTGGCCAAAGATAAAGATATGGAGCTAGATCATCACTTTATCTATAGCATATCATGGATTGGATATGATAAAATAAGATGCTGTTATTTGATGGTAGGCTAACTCAGTTCATTGGTTTTCTATTAATCTCGGTTTGTGTTCCAAAATGAGTTTTGTGTTTTTCTTCACCCACCCCAAATAATAATCATCATTTCTGTTCCCACTTTCATTGGTTTTCTATTAATCTCGGTTTGTGTTACAAAATGAGTTTTGTGTTTTTCTTCACCCACCCCAAATAATCATCATTTCTGTTCCCACACTACTTAAAGACTCTCATGGTTGATGAAGCTTATTTTAGAAACACTTCAGTTACAGGGCTCAGCAGTCCATCTTCAACTTGGTAAATGCATCTTAAGTGTTGAGGTTTGTCCAGCGGTGGGTTTATTTTCAGGGAATTATAACAATTGTGTAACAAAGCACTCTAGGTAATAATGGTAACAAGTTATTTTTTTTTTTTTGTCCTGTCCAGCATCATAACAGCTGAATGGGAGTCAAGCTGCCTTTAAATGCTGAGCATTTATGCTGACATTTCTTTTCCAAGGGAAAACTCATAATCCAAATGAGTCTCCCTTGACATTTGACTGCGTTTATTATGAATTTTGTTGCGCCACATTTCGATGCCGGACCTGACGTGAAAATGAACGGGTGGGGTGGGGGATATAAGAAAGGGTGCAGAAGAACCTCACAGACATATTTCAACCATATTATACACAACCACGATAATCACGATCGCAGCAAGAACCAGAAAAGTCACAGAGCAAAATGAGCAAAAAATACAGGAAAAAAAAGAAGAAACAAAAAACATAAAATAAATTGTATATATATGTATATATATATGTGTGTGTATGTGTGTGTGTATATATGTATTTATGTACGTATATGTCTATATATAAGTGTGTGTGTATATGTATGTATGTATATCTCTATATATATGTATATATGTGTGTGTATATATATGTATGTATGTATATATACATATATATATACACACACATATATATATATATATGCATACATATACAAGTTGTTAATTTTGCTTATTGCATTTTGAACCAAACTGTGCTTCCAGCTACCTGCACTTCCAGCACGGCTGTGCCTCAGTGCTGAAAGCACAGTCAACAGAGTTTGATGTCCAAGAACTTTAAACAATCATCTTTCTAAGGAACTATAACAGAACACACACACAACATTTTGCAGGGGATTTTCTCAGCAGATGCGATAGTAACTCACTTAGCTACAGTAGTTGCAATAGCCAGCTGTTCCAATACTTTTGTTCATAAACCATAGTTTGGGTCACTACCACAAATGCAGTGTGCGGGTGGCAATCAAAGCATGCCGCCGCAGACTTACCATTAGGCAAACACAGACAATTGCCTGGGGCCCTGACATTTCCATGAGTCCTTAAATGTCTCATAAAAACTGATTATAATTTTTTCTTCAATTTAAAGTGCATACTGTTGTTTTATTCTTAATTCACTTATTTAAAACGACATCAAAGCGCAAAATCGCCCTTCTCATGGACTATTCCCTGTCACTGAGCATGTGCAGATTGAACCCAGAAGACAGTAGCTAAATAATCTTGTTGGATCAGAAAAGAGGAGAAGGCGAGTGGAAATAAAAAGTTTTTATCAGAACTACCAAAAGTTTCAACCTTTTCCACAGTCACAACAAACATAGTCACAACCACAGCGGCACTGCTACAGTCCGTGTCAGCTGAGGAGAATGCAGTAGACCAGTGGGTTCCCAAACATGGCACACCCCTTCAGATATTTGATCTGATGCCATATAGCCCCTACTCCTGCACACTTAAAATCAAATACCTTTTTATCTTAAGTCACTTGAAATAATGAACATAATTAATTGGATAATTCATTTTATAGTAATTTGGGGTGAAAATGTGTATTTCGCAGCCGCACGGTGGCTGAGTGGTTAGCACATTGGCCACACAGTCAAGAGATCTGGAAGACCTGGGTTCAAATCTCCATTGGGCATCTCTGTGTGGAGTTTGCATGTTCTCCCCGTGCGTGTGTGGGTTTTCTCCGGGTACTCCGGTTTCCTCCCACATTCCAAAAACATGCATGTTAGGTTAATTTGGCGACTCTAAATTCTAAATTCAATAGGTATGAATGTGAGTGTGAATGTTTGTTTGTCTATATGTGCCCTGCGATTGACTGGCGACCAGTCCAGGGTGTACCCCGCCTCTCGCCCAAAGTTTGCTGGGATAGGCTCCAGCATCCCCGTGACCCTAATGAGGATAAGCGGTATAGAAAATGAATGAATGTGTATTTTGCATGGTCAGATTTTGAACACTGGTAAGTAGATAGATAATCTTCCAGTCTGATGTTGGCATCCTTCTGTTTTTTTGGCTTAATTTTTTGCTCCACATTTTTTGTCCACTCATGATGGTTTAAGTATGCACAATAATTAAATACCAAATTGAAGGGGAATGTTTAACAATCATGATAAAGCAGTAAAAAAAAAGAAGTAAAAATAAATGCACACAACCAACGACAAAGCCAAATTTTAGGGGGAATGCCCACTCAGAGTGACAGGTTTCCACCGCTGCACTGTGCAGGTTTTGGAATGCCAACATACACTGCCTGGCCAAAAAAAAAAGTTATACATTCTACTGTAATTTTTTTTTTTGGAGCGCCTTTAGCTTTGATTATGGCACGCATTCGCTGTGGCATTGTTTCCATAAGCTTCTGCAATGTCACAAGATTTATTTCCATCCAGTGTTGCATTCATTTTTCACCAAGATCTTGCATTGATGATGGTAGAGTTTGACCGCTTTCACACTTTCAGACTGATGAATCCTGGCATTGTCATCTTGGAATATGCTAGTGCCATCAGGGAAGAAAAAATCCATTGATGGAATAACCTGCTCATTCAGTATTTTCCGGAAGTCAGTTGACTTATTCTTTGAGCACATAGTGTTGTTGAACCTAGACCTGACCAACTGCAGCAACTTTCTACCTATTTGCTTACCTACCTACCTACCTCAATCCAGGTACGCGACTTGTTTTTTTTGGCCAGGCAGTGTAAATGAAATCTTCTAGATGAACAATGCTTATTGCACAAAATAATCACCGTTACTTATTTGTTCATAACAGAGCCATGAACAACTTCAGGCTCTGTCTCCGTTCATTGTGAGGTCTTCAGGCACACTCGTAATTGTCAGTGTTAAGGGCTAATTGTTTTTAATTACCGCCTATCACACTGATGATGACGCACTTGTTGGGCAATAATAATCCCCCAAAACTTTATCTAGTGCAGGAAATAGGAGAATTTTCTCATACTCACACTTGTCACAAACTCACATTCTGTACAATTGTAAAAAATTAATAAATAAAATGTGGAGCGCCGGAATGACTAGGTTTGCCTTGGACTCCCAATACGCCCCTGAAAACATGTCAAAGTTAAAAAAAAAAAAGAAACTCCATACATAAAAATAAAATTGTCCCAATATAAGAAACGGAATGTACAGTCATAAAAAAGTGTTAGACCACCTTGTTTGTTCAGTTTCATTTTCATTCCTGGTACAACTAGAGGTACATTTGTTTATACAAATATGTCCAACAAAAACAAATACCTCCTAAAAGTTTAATTTAAGAGCTGATATGTAGCAATGTCCATAGTTTTCTTGATTATAACAAAAATCACATGTTTTTACATGAAAAGCTATGCTATTATGCCATGCAAATTGATTCTTGAATACACTTCCATGCGTCATAGCCCTCCATATAGTTGCATTTTCCTGGTTTCAGTTTTAAGTTCAGTCTGTACAGTACAAATAAATAAATTGTCAGTTTCTCCTGAAAACAACACAAATAGAAAACATTTCTGTCCCTGGGGGGTGCATGACAGAAAATAAGTGAGAAGCACTGAATTAACCTAACATGCATATTTTGGGGCAACTGGAGTACCTAGATTAAACCCACGCATGCATGCAAACTCCACACAGAGATGCCCAACTGGCATGTGACTAACATGCTAGTGGGGCCCCAAAAATCTACAATAAAAAAAAAGCTTTGTTTTGTTTTATTCTTTTAGCCTTTATATTAAATGTATTCAAAGTGGATCCCCACATCCTTTAGATTTTTTTTTTGTACGCAGCCCTCGTTGGAAAAAGTATGAAGACCCCTTCATTAGGAGAACAATATTTATGGTTGGGCCAAAATCCGCAGGTGCACCTCCAACCTCAGCAACACTCCGCTGGGCAACCACTTAGCCTAATACATCCATGGTATCCTTCATTATAACGGAAAGATTAGAACTGTAATCAAACAGTGTACCAGTTGAGTAAAGCAAAGAGGATGCATTAGCAATACCTCCTGTAGCTTATTCACCCATGCTTCTAATAGGTGTGACGAATTCATTGCATCCGCATACCTTACCTCTGACCAGAAAGCATATTTGCCTGGGTATTTATTTTTTACCTCCTCTTTGTCAGGACAAGGCACTATTTTTCTTTTCTTGGTCTGCATGCTGGCATCTGCTGAAAGCTGATTCAGCAAGTGACAATTACTTTTAAAAACACAAAGAACTCTTGGGTCTGCTTATAGCACAGCAGAGAGGGAATTGGCTAATTACATGCATCCGCTGAACTGTCCCAGGCTTCACATTTCCTTTCTGCCCTTTCTCCGCCACTGCAAGTGAAGTAGGCGCTAAATAATCCATTTGTTTCATGCATTCTGAGCAGAAGAAGCTATCGGCGGGCACAATTGCATGACTTGAGGTGTGTTTGTCTTTCCCATTTTGATGACACAATGCAACTGTCCTGTTCAAAGTTTTTGAGGTAAATCCTCATTGTCTGTTGACAATGTGCTGCTCATTAGCCCTTTCAGATAGGTATCTCATGGAAAAAAATGCCTACTTTTTATTCAGTGTTATGGCTGGGGAAGGGCTGTTGTTTGCGCGCCTACATCTTCAGATGAGGTACAGCAACCGCAAATTAGGCAATTATGAAGAGCAGCCACTATTGATAAAAGCTTTTTATGTTGTTTTTTTATTATGCGAGAGGTAGCAATCAGTGATAGCACCAACTAATGCGGTTAAATACATCCATCCATTTTCTGTGCCGCTTATCCTCATTAGGGTTGCGGGTACGCTGGAGCCTATCCCAGCTTACATCGGGCAGAAGGCGGGGTACACTTTGGACTGCTCGCCAGTCAATCGCAGGGCAGAGAAACAAGCATTCGCACTCACATTCATACATTCTGGAGTCGCCAATTAACTTAACATCCATGTTTTTGAAGTTTACTGAAGAAAACCCACGCACGCACGTGGGAGAACAAGCAAACTCCACACAGAGATGCCCAACGGATTTTCGAACTCTGATCTCTTGACTGTGTGGCCAACATGCCAACCACTCGAACACCGTGCGGCCCGTGGTTCAATACATTTGTATTGTACATCTGCAGCCTGTTACTTTAGGTGGAGTTCCCCTCTTATGTCCTCTTGGCCAGGGTTCCTTCTTAAAGCCATGTGAAAAACTCTAACCAGGAAAGAAACTCAAGTCTGTCACACACAATAGACTGCTGAGCCATTATTTGCAGTGTTTTTGATGAAGTGAAAGTGCCAGCTTGGACATGCCAAAGAATGACTGTACTACTATACCAAAGATAAACTCAGCACTGGCTGTCAGCCCATATGAACAGTGACACTTATTGGAAAGCATTTACATTGTGTAAGAGCAGTGGAGGGAACAACACACAAATGAACCTGTCCACAAATGTTCAAACATTAAATTACTGAATCCTGCCAACGATTTGCAACTGTAAGTACTTTATTTTTCTTTTTAATTAGGACTGAACACAATATTGTAATCCATTGTTTATCGTGGCTATTTGGTGAAGTGAATTTCTGCAAAGTATAATTCCTTCTTGGAATGGATTGTATTATGTTTTGTAGTTATGACATAGACAACCAGTTCACAACATCTAAAACGTTTTTTAACTTCATTAGAGGCATCTACAGTAGACATCAAATGGCATCCATATGGTCTCCTTCATATTCTTATTACCCGATGTAGTAGCTATAGTCAGCGAAAATAAGCCATTTAAACATAAACCTTGCGTCAGAGTAAATGTCTGAAGGACAGGGTATGACCTTGTAGATAGATAGATACTTTATTAATCTCCAAAGAAGTTTATGTTTCAAGCAGCTCTCGGAAAATGTCTTAATAAACGTAATCACTTAATTACCGAATAAAACAATCCAGCCAAGACAGGAGGGATAAGAAGAGAAAAATAAGAAAATAGAATAAGTACATAAATAATATGTAACTGTTAACTTCCAATTTGTAATGCAATAATACATAATAAATAATATAATATTAATGAATAGTAGTTTAATACATAAAATTCCGGTCCTTTGTGTGGCTTTATTGGTTTCCCTTTGTTGTTGTAAAGCCGCATGACGTGGGTCTGTCAGTGGAGCAGCGCAGGACAGTGAGAGTAATCTGCCAATTCAACTGTTTTTCTATTGGGAAACGATGCTATGCATTGGATGATGCTCGTTGTCCATGATGGACTGGAGCCTCCTCAGTGTCCTTCGCTCTGCCACAGATGTCGGGCTGTCCAGCTCAGTGCCAATCACAGAGCCTGCTTTCTTTACCGTTTGTACAGGCGTGTGGCACCCTTATTTTTCAGGTTGCTCCCCCAGCCCACTACTGGATACAGGAGCGCACTCATTTTCACAGGTAGAAGATCTGTAGCAGCATCTTGAATACGTTGAAGGACGCCAGCCTTCTGAGGAAGTACAAACGGCTCTGTCCTTTCCTACTCAAGGCATCCATGTTAGGAGTCCAGTCCAGTTTATCATCCAAATGTACTCCCAGGTGTTGGGAACCACCACTTCCACCTCCACATGGTCACCTTTAATGAGAACAGGTTCTGGGTGAGTCCTGTTTCTCTTAAAGTCCACCACCATTGCCCCGGTCTTGAAGGTGTTGAGGTGCAGGTGGTTTGCATCGCACCAGTTGACAAAGTCCTGGATCAGTTTTCTGTACTCAACCTCCTGTCCGTTTCGGATACATCCCACGATGGCCCCGTTATCCGCGTACTTCTGCCTATTGCAGACTTCAGAGTTGTACTGAAAGTCGGACGTGTACAGGATAAACAGAACAGGAGCGATCACAGTTCCCTGCAGTGCTCCCGTGCTGTTTCACACGTACTGAGGTCTGCCAGTCAGGTAGTCTGTGATCCATGCGACCAGGTGTGATCCTACTTCCATTTGTGTCTGTTTGTCCGTGAGGAACTGAGGCTGGATGGTGTTAAGGTGCTGCGGAAATCCAAAAATATAATCCTCACCGCACCACTGCCTCTGTCCAGGTGAGCGAGAGATCTGTGAAGCAAGAAGACAATGGCGTCCTCAACTCCTACATTCTCCAGAAGTCGAGTGCAGGGTGGGTCTGTGGCCTCATGCGACTCCAGGCTTACTGGCCTGAAGTCATTCAGCTCACCAGGATGTGGTCTCTTTGGGACTGTATTTTGACGAACCCATCCTAAAGATTTTGAAATAAGTCCAACTGATAATCAATGGGCACTAGATAAATAGGCAATGTTAGTTTGCTAACCTTTAGGCTGGTCCATGCGATGTGGGCGGGGCATGGCGACAAATTTTGATCTTTTGCTCCTAACATTGCTATGACCTTTGAAGCAAACAGTAAACGTTAGTAGCCGGCCCGACGAGGTCACACCAGCAGAGTCATTTGCATAGTCCATTTGTGTCATTTGTGTATTCCACCTATTTAGCGACATATTCATATTCACATATTCCACCTGCGTATTCCTCCATACTCCAGCGGTGTCATTTTCATATTCCAGTTGTGTCATTACCATATTCTACCATCTTCCACTCGTGGCATTTACATATTCCATCTTTGGATTCCACCTGTGTCATTTACTGTACATATTTGCATTTTCCACCGGTGTCATTTACAAATTCCACTTGTTTGATTTACATACATACATGTATTTCCCTTTTGACATCTACATATTCCACTTCTCTCATTTGCATATTTCACAAATTGAATGTGTTCCTAATGGCTCATATGCATATTAATGTATTTAACCACAAACCAGCATGATTTGTTAATGAATATGTTTTTAAAAAAACTGTGATAGTGAAGCTGTGAAATTCAAACATCGATATGCGGAGGGAAACTTGTATTTGCTTGTGGCTAGTCGTGTGGTGAAAAAAAACCCTTAACTCATAATATGACATGTTTATTTCAATTCTTTCCACAGCAGTGCAGCTTGGTGCATTGTTTTACCCATAACCCTCTGGGTCCCAAAACTTTATTCCCATTAAGGAAAATGTCCATTAAAACCATGTGACACAACAAATATGGAGTGATCAAATCGATGAAAGTCACAGCGAGAATTTAAAATTGGATTTTCCGGTCTTTTGACTTTGGTAACGCATTTTTTTTCTTTTGAGTTTAACAGAGACAATGATGTGTGAGATTACAATGTGACCAATGTAGAATAGGATCTGTTTGAGAGAGGTCAAGCCATAAAGCTTGTTTCATCTCAGGGAGGAAATGAGGCATTAGATTGAGTTCCTCTTTCAGTCACCCAATCCTAATGGGTCAGCTATCCTTAGCGTTCTCGGTCATTCGGTGAAAATAGAATTGTAATATTTGTTGTTCCGTTCCGCAGTCGCTCTGCTGTTCAAACAAAAACACCACATTTTTATAAGTTATTAAAATTGCATCCTCTATCAGGATTTGTACGTTGCATCATGCTGTTATGGGTCTCGATCCGATTCCCTTAAAGTGATTGAAACTGTTGCTCCTCGCCGACATACCAGCATACAGAATGTCACTTCTGATGAAATGTATTGGACCATACAGACAAGGCCACTTGACCTGAAATAAATGGAATTAGAATTTGTTGGGCACAAGCCAATTAAAAAACTAGCATGTGCCAGTCATATTTACTTTGATGTTACATAACTTGGATTAGCGGGACTCTGCAACCACACACAACACACGCAAAGCACGTAAATCTGACAGGAACATATTCAAATTCAGACAAAAAAAATCCTTACTAAGCGTTATGGCTCCCTGACAAGGTTTGTTTTGTCAAGTATTCGTCAAGAGATTTTGCACTTTCTTAAACGGCCCTTGAATGCACCATAGTTGTGTGCTATGAGATGCAAAATGTTTGGCTACAAAAGTACCAGCTTTAACAGTCAATCTGGCCTCAAAGGTTGCAGCGAGGTGAACACAAGTTAATATATGTTTGTAAACAGTTCCAGCAGGCAAGCAGTGTGAATTATGTGGATGCGGCTGGGAGAGACGTCTTGGAACATAATTCCCCTGAATAACAGGGATTTACTGTTATTTACTAAACTAAGATCATCAACAGTCTTTATTTTAATGGTCTACAGTTCCACTAAAAATGTTCTTGGTAAATTCTGTTTATTTGATAAATTAATAAATTGGCTGTACACTCAATTCTAATATTAAAAACTGTCACAATTTTTTTAATCAATTGAAAGTTAAAACAAATAAAAAATACATTATTAACATTTTGAACATTTAATTTTTTCAAATGTAATTTGTAATATTAAACATTTTTCTCATAATTATCACTTTAATTATTAATTAATTCAGTATTTTAATGACTTTTTCTTTTCAGTATGGCCCTGATCCATATACTGTATAGTGTGTTTTAGTATCAACTCCTTTATTTCTATTCTGTGTGTATTGTTAAAGCTGCTGGGTTATGGATGCTTCTTAGACTTGAATCCAACATGTCCTCCAGTAGCAACCATCCCCAGCCCCCCACTTTGCTCCTCAGTCCCTCTGCAACCCCCGTCATCTCTGGTCTCTAATAAGACCACGAGAATATCATTGGAGCCTTCCGGAGCTCATTAGTTTGTCCACTGGTGTCCACCGGTTTCAAAAAGACTTAGTGGCATGGCAAACTCCCATCAAACACGTCAAGCCTTCAAGGAGACCCTGACCGAGGAGTCAGCTCGTACTCGAGGAACATTTTGATGCAGAGTCCTCAGCAAAATGATGCAATGACAGCAGAGAACTGACCGCCAGAAAGCGCTTATGCAATGTGTAATACAAGCTGACATACACAAAACTGCTTACTGCTTATAGTGGCTGGTAGAGCAGGGGATCCTGAACCACCAGGCAAAAACATTCAGACACAAAAGAAAAATCAGCAGATACACACCTTGTTTCAATTCTGTTTAACATGTATTTTTAAAATGTAACAATATTCAATTAATAGATTCCACTCTGATGTCACTTCGGAGTGAAAGGTAAGTGTGTACCTACAGGCCAGTGTGTAAACAAAGAGACAAAGTATGCACGTTAATTGGAAAAAAACTTCCCAGGCAAAAGGGGATAATGGGGACACAAGACAATAAAATTCTAATTTTGAATGTGGCTACTTAAAATACATGTTGCTGTTCCCCCATGTTGGATTAAAGTTACAAGAAAGTGTTAGACTAGATTTTCAGAGCTGACAAATTACCAAAACATGACTGCAGCAAAATAGACAGTAAAGGCATGTCTGTGAACAAATGATGCACAACAAATATAATTATTTTTGTGTGATTGATATTCTGCTTTTGTTTGTTTTACGCATAAAGTGGTGTGAACAAGTGTTTGCCCCCTTTCTGATTTTATTTTATATGTTTCAGAATTTTAACATTAGAAACAAATTTAAATATTAGTCAAAGACAAAACTGAACACAAAGTGCAGTTTTTAAATGATTTTTCTATTATTAATGGAGAAAAAAATCCTAACCTACATAGGCCTGTGTGGAAAAAGTGATTGTCTTCCCGGTTCGAGATGAACTGAGATCTAGCAGTGTGAAAACGGTTATTAAGTTGTTTCCAAAGGTTTGGAATTTCAGTGAACCACAGTGAGAGGAAATATCCACAAATGGGAACATGAAACAAAGGTGAACCTTGGTGGTGAAAGTGGCTGGCCAACCAGAATTACCCCAAGTGGGCAGTGATGACTCATCCAAGAGGTCACAAAATACCCCACAACATCATCAAAAGAACTGCAGGAATCACTTGCCTCAGTTAAGGTCATGACTCCACCATAAGAAAAATACTGGGCAAAAACGGCCTGCATGGCAGAGTTCCTCAACCAAAACCCCGGCTGAACAATAAAAAAAAATCAAGGTTTGTTTCATCCATCCATACATTTTTTATGCCACTTATCCTCACCAGGGTCACGGTTATGCTGGAGCCTATCCCAGCTGACTTTGGGCGGGAGGCGGGGTACACCCTGAACTGGTCCCCAGTCAATTGCAGGGCAGACAAACAACCATTAACATTCATGCCTATGGACAATTTAGAGTCACCAATTAACCTAACATGTATGTTTTTGGAATGTGGGAGGAAACCAGAGTACCAAAAAAAAACATGCATGCATGGGGAGAACATGCAAACTCCACACAGAGATGCCCAACAAAGATTTGAACCCTGAACCTCCTGACTGTGAGGCCAACATGCCACCGGGCGGCCCAGGTTTGTTTCAATTTTTCTCAAACATCTTGATGATCCCCAAGACCTTTGGGAAATTACTCTGTGGTCTGGGGAGACAAAAGTTGAAAGTGGTGTGTTTTTTTGCTGTGCCCCCCTTTTGGAGATACATTTTTTTAAAAAAACCAAAAAAGAAAAAAAAAATCCATAAACAAGGCGCTTTGTTATTAAAGCCGCTGGGTTGTAAGGGGGAAAAAAAAGTAGCAGCTTGTAGTCCGAAAAATACGGTAATAATGAAAAGTGTGCATGGTACCCCTGCTCCTCCCCCTATCATAATGCCAGGCCCCCCATAGGGGCCACGCCCGCCAGTTTGAAAACCACTGCCTTAAGACCACATGAAGGCTGTCCCAATTTGAAGCCTTCTAATGCAGCTACTTGTTCCATGTTTTGCAAGGATGCATTGGTACCATCCTTCGTAGTCTTCCAAATTCTTTGTAAGTGGCTGTGGAAAATGGTTACCTGTTTAGACAGATTCAGCGTTTCTACACTAGTGGAAGTGGAAGTCAACTGTCAGCCTGGCTTAACCAAAGAGAGATCAAGCATTCACACAAAAGTTAAACCTGCTTGAGCCTCAGAGTGCTTTGGGAGTTACAGTACATAACTTAGACCTCCAACTGTGGAAAGAAAGTCAGTAAGAGAGAGGCCGAGTAGAACTCTCTTGTCTGACAGGCTGGAGACAGTTTGAGCTGACAGCTGACAGACGGGATGGAAGACTTGTTGGAAATAGGAGAAAAGGATGGTGTCTCTGCAAATGCTGCTGCTTGATATCTGCTCTGCAGTCCTGGAAGATGATTCAGCTGCTCCCTTGAAATCTAAAGATGTTGTCTCACTGTTTCAAAGGTCTAATGTAGCTGTAAATACCTCTGTGGGATAAGATATTTAGTCTGTGGGACGGCACTCCAGAACCATACAAAATTGAAATTATATGAAAATATAGTCTATTCTATTGCTAAGTGATAAGTGATATCAGTGGTTGAGCAGTGGTAATACACCATAGCTGATGTCATTTTGTTTTGGCACAGACCAGTTATCGGGTCCGAAAATCAGAGCAAACTGATAACCTGCTGTCTTAGGGGGAGATCTGATCGAGGTCTGGATAAAATTGGGAATGGAAAGTGATGGAAAGGTGGTGATAATGGCAAGCCAATCCGTCAACGTTCAACAGTTAAGACAAATGGTCCAATCTGCACAGATTCACGTCTTCTTTGAATTCCTCTTGGGTGTTTTCTCTCACTTCTGGTCTGCCATGACTGAGTGCAGACCAGAAATACAAATGGATCACGCCATTTGGTTTTATCACCAAATAAGTTACCGAATGACCTCAAATAGTGGCAAGGGTGGGGGGGGGGTTGCAGGGGGGTTACAAAATTGAGTACCAGACATTTATGTGATAGAGGCATCTGTAGAGGAGAGGACTTTTATGTGTACAAATTGTGGAAATGCAGAAGTAGACATACTGTACTCATTTGTGTTGATTTTTATCAAGTATTTACCAATAGGGATGGAACATGCAAGACAGAACGTGTGAGCACGCTTGTGAAGTTCTATCAACCACAAAACAACATAATTTATTAGTTCATGTTTCTAAAAAAACATGATAGTGAATCAGCAAAATTCCAACAGCAACGCAGTGAGAGATGACTGTATATGTTTTTTTTAAATAACAAAAACATGCATGCTAGGGTAATTGGAGAATCTAAATTGTCCATAGGTGTGAATGTGAATGTTTGTTTTTCTGCCCTGCGATCGACTGGCGACCAGTCCAGGGTGTACCCTGCCTCCCGCCCGAAGTCGGCTGGCATAGGCTCCGGCGTACCAGCGACCCTGATGAGGATAAGTGGCATAGAAAATGGATGGATGGATGGAAAACAAATCTTAATAAATGTGATTTTTTTCAGTCAACAACAATATTTTGGGTATAAGTTTCGGTAGTGTATTTATGACCAAAATATCAAATATAGTGACTGACTTTAAACATTACGCGCTAGCAGTGTTAGGGTATGTAATTGCTTTGATTTATTTTTTATTGGTTTAAAGGTATACGGTCAAAATATTTGTTTTTGGCCAAAACCTCATTAGCACCTATGGCCTGCCAATATTTTTGGCCTTGCATTTATTGGATACAAACATCTATCCATTTTCTATGCCACTCATCACCTTGATAGTGGTGGTTTTAGATATGGGCCATATGGCCTAAAACACTAAGATAAATGATCTGCTTTCATGGAAACTAAGGAAATTAAAAAAATGTATTTGTATTTGAGAGTTTGAAATCAGAGGATATCCATCCATCCATTTTCTATGCCGGTGGTCCTTGTTAGTGTCGCAGGGGTATCCTGTGCTGTCCCAGCAGACTTTGGACAGGAGGCGGGGTACACCCCGGACTGGTTGCCAGCCAATCACAGGGCAGACAAACAACCATTCACACTCACATTCATACCTATGGCCAATTTAGAGTCATCAGTTAACCTAACAACATGCAAAACATGCATCATGTCCAAAATATAATAACGTTTGTCTGAATGATATATTACCAAACTACAGAACACCTTTTCTCTCAGATGTTGAAGAAAAGAGGCTAGAATTATTTTTGTGTTTTGTTATCTCACACAAAAACGGCAGTTTTTGAGAGACAAGGGAATAACACTGTTAAGCACATTGATGCTCTTCAATCTCTTTCTTTCTTCAGAAGCTTCATGTGATAAAGCTGCAGATAAGAAGGCTTTTTGTTTGCGTACCTGGCCTCGAGCTCCCGATGGCAACACATGCCTTGCATAATAAACACAAAAGACCAAAAAATAATTGCAGTAGGTACAGACACGTTCCCACTGGCCATGCAGGACTCTCTTTTCTGCATGTGGGCCTGTTGGTGTGTTACCCATTGGCTTGTGCCAAATGGAGATATTTTGTTCTTTCCGATATATTCCTGTGAACCTATCTTCACATTTGATTTATCGTGAGGCAGAATCCAGTTTTTTCAATGGTTCCAGTTCTGTGCACATTATGAGTCTCTGAGGCGTTAGCTTTTTGAGGTGGGGAAGTCTCTTTTTCCTAACTTATATATATCCCTATGCACCAAGCTCTCATCGGCAGCTCATTCTGGGAGACGGAAGCTTTTCTTCAGCAGAGGGTTTTGAGAACAAAGACTCTGGCTGTCCCACAGAGACGACAGGTGCAGAGGAGGACGTTTTGACAAGTTGAGAGGATTATCTCATCAACTTTGTCAAAGTGCCCGGTCTTTCTTTTTCTCCCCAAATACAAATTAGCAAGAAGGAAGTTCTTATTGCATGCAATTCCTTTGTTTTCTTTAGTTTCATGACAATACACACTACGTAAGACAGATTGCAGCCTGATTTACTGTAAATCTCCTTGGATGCTGTTTGTCGATCTTATTTGAGTTTACCCTATTTTTATTTGTTGTAAGTTGTTTTTATTCTTGTAAAGCACCTTGGGCATCATTGGAATGTCGTCAGGTGCTACACAAAAACTTTGATTTGAATGGTTTTAAACGCGTTCAAGTCATGGTTTACGCACATACCCAGAATTTAGGTAATTCAAAAGGTAATTCAAAATAGTGACGTTACTATAAAAGCAGAGTGATTTGGTGCCACCCTGTGGAATATTTACAATGAATCCAGATCTGACTTCAAAATTGAATTCACGCATGTGAATTGAGACTATGATGAATATTTGAGAATAATTCAAACTCATATTTGTGGGATATCTAAATGTATTCCTCCCAGTGATTATTTCCAAGTCAAACGAGTTTCCAGATGAGACCGGCTCACCAAGATCCGGTTCCCCTCAACGAGCCATAAAACCCATCTCCAGTAGGTCAGTGCTTCTGATAGTGGTTAGACTAGCTGTGAAGGCTTTGCTGGCCCTGCCTGCACACCACTGATCAGTGTGGTATGCTAACCGTGTTCAAATTTAACACAAGACCCATTTCATTGGATTGCAGTAATCCCTCATTTATCGCGGTTACTTGGCTAAATGTCTGCAAAGTAGCATTCTTTCTTTACAAATGGAATATTTTCTTAGTTATGGCACAGAAAACCACTAGTTTATGACCAAGTAAATATGTTTTTTAACCATTATTAGAACCATCTAGACATGAAATAAGAATATTCCTGTTTATATTGGTATTACCCAATATACTGTAGTAGATATAATCAAAGAAAAATGAGTCATATAAGACAGTTTACCTTGTAGAGGAGCAGAATCAATGGCGGACAGTAAGTGACGTTGGGGGTTCAGATACTGTATGTATATTTTTGTTCATTTAGCCATTTTTATACTTGAAAATGCTGACTTTGGGCAAACAAATATGTACAATTTGATTAAATACTCGTTTTTTCTAATAATTGCCTGTAGTCCACCACCAACCATTGTATTTATTCATTAATGTTCTAAGAAAAAAAACCATGATAGCGTGAGCGATGTTCAAAACGCGATCTAGTGAGGGAAACTGTATATGGTACCTGTAGCTCTCAGGGCCTTTAACTGATCATAAATGAACACATTCAGGCTGTTACAGTCAGATGAGAGGTGAAACATCTTCAAAGACAACCTGTTCAGTTCAGTTGCGACTGATTCAATGCCCTGAGAGTACAATGACCTGTATGGATGACAATATTCCCAGACACCTGTAGTTACATAACCAATACATTGTTTCAGGCCCTTCATGTGCTAAACTGTCACACTACCAACCAACTGAGTCACAGCTTCCCTGCAGACTGTGTGCTTATCCAATTATCTTGATGTAGGAGAAAACTCATATGCAAAGATGCAGGTTCCTATGAAATGCAGCAACATTCTTCATGCCATCCATGCTGTTTTACCTCATTGACTTTCTAATGTAATATTCTTGCAAGAGCAATTCACTAATGGGCATATTCCACTACAGTTTCAAAGTGGTTTAGGCACATTATTTTCGTAATAATAATTAAAGTATTCCATAAAATGTTGAACTTAAATAAAAAAATGTCCTTGGTGACAGGAATTCCAAAACTTTGTTAGAGCTGTTAATTGATTAAAATATTGAATCGTGATTCATTGGTTAATAAAATAATACACACAAAAACTGATTTTTAAAAATGCTGTAATGATGGACATAATAGAAGGTACCGAAGTCTTGAATCTCCACTTCTTCGCTGGCCGCTTGGCTTCATTCGTAGTCCTGGTTCTGATGCCTTGATACGGCTTTACTTCAATGGGTAAACGGGGAATCACACCACTGCAGGACCTCCATGGCGCCTATAAATGCGCTTGACGTGGAGTCTATACACTACCGTTCAAAGGTTTGGGGTCCCTTAGAAATGTTCTTATTTTTACTAGAAAAACACAGTTTTTTTTAAATGAAAATGACATTAAACTAATGAGATATATACTCTATACTTTGATAATGTGGTAAATGACTAAATGTCTGTTTTTTGGTGCAATTTCTACATATGTGTATAGAGAGGCCCACGCGGGAAATTGCCAGAAATTTTTGTGTATAGGATGGAATCTACCACTTAAAACATGATAATAGTAGAAGAACAAACAGAGCTGCTTGAATGGCAGCCACTCGTGATGGCGCTGTTTAAATAAAAAAAAAAGTTTTTGCTACGTCAAAAAGCTAATTGCACAAGTTGCATCCATTAGCTTCACAATAACAGATTTCAACAAAAAAGCCAATATTAAAAAAATTATAATTTGTAAATAATTACATGACATTGTATAAATAGGGATATAAATTTTGGAAATATAATCCATTTTTTATTCAAAAAATTACATACAGTTAGAAATTCCACGAGTCGCGAAAGGCTTTGTTTGATGGTCCTTGAATGCAACTTTTCCCACATGCACACTACTATAATATATTTCTTCTCCTTTTCTTTCACCTCATATGTGATTCTAAATGCAGATTCTACGTGTGAATGCATAAATGTAAGAGTTGAAGACCCTATTGGGTGCATGTCTGACGAAACAAATTGTACAAAAGGCCGGTATGGTCAGTATTTATTTAGTGCTTTTACTTTGAGGTTGCTCATGTCGAAGGTTTACACAGTACATAATCAATAAAATAAATCACATCGCTATAATGTGCATGTGTTTTACTGATGTGTGACTAGCTAGTTTGCTGCTAACGCTATTTACATTCATTGCCGTCTTTATTCATGGTCACTCTGACACAATCCCCCAAATAGCTGCCCTCGGCTATGCCCGCCGGTAAATTGCCTCGCACTTCAAAGTAAAACATCAGCCAAAGGACATCTCACAGACACCCGTTAGTTGCGACGCTCGTATGTCTAGGTGTTTTTATTTTTATCATAAAAACGATAAAAAATACATACCTGCAGTGCACCAGTATCTTCTTTCTTTTCCCTGGCATTTAAGAAGCAACACTTTCTCTGACAGCTCAACTCACAGCGACAGTAGATAGAAATAACTTTGGTCTTGTCAAGAGAGCCATCTGCACAGGCTTTGAAGCTAAATGTACAACTCAAAATATCATTTTCTTTGTCCATTTCTTCTCAATATTTGTTCCTCATCCCCTGCCACACCACCGCGTTTCCTCAAACTACGATGCGGGCCGAGGGCCAAACAGGACGTGCGCACGTTAATTGTACGTCAAAAAAAAGTGCAGCTGAAGGAATTTTCTGTTAATGGGTGGGTTAACTTTGACAGCCTTATAATAAATATTGTAAAAAATATTTAACAAGTCGAACCCTGACTTTATTAATGTTCATTATGGGATTGGTCAGTCAACAGAGAAGAACATTTTACTCTCTTGTGACTTATTTCTTTCTTACAGAAGTCTCTGTAATGGTTCTGGTCTTTAATATAGCCAATAGTCATAATGCAGCCACCAATGTATTGTATGGATTGCAATGGCTTCCATAATAATGTTAAGAAAGAATTTGTCTCCATTTGCTGAAGCCAAAATGTGCAGGACTTTTTGGGCGATGACTCTTGGCCGGCCATCATATTTATTTATTCAGAGAAAAAATAATAAAAGGGGTGAGGTTTGTTTTACTGATTTTTTTTTTGTCTTGTCCAGCATCATAACAGCTGAATGGGAGTCAAGCTGCCTTTAAATGCTGAGCAAAATTTCTTTTCCAAGGGAGACTTCATAATCCAAATGAGTCTCCCTTGACATTTGACTGCGTTTATTATGAATTTTGTTGCGCCACATTTCGATGCCGGACCTGACCTGAAAAGGGACGGGTGGGGTGGGGGATATAAGAAAGGGTGCAGAGGAACCTCACAAACATATTTCAACCATATTATAAACAACCGTGATAATCACAATTTCAGCAACAACCAGAACAATCACAGAGCAAAATGAGCAAAAATACAGGGGAAAGAAATAATAATAATAATTAATATATATAGAAATATATACATATATACACACACACACACACACACATATATACATATATATATATACCCATATACATACATATACTGATTTAATTGCTGCTGGTGTCTTCTGGAAAAAGCAGGGATGTGACATCTTTTTGAGTTTGCTTGTCATTGTCACTGTTAGCACATAGCGGCTTCCACACTTAACAGAACATGCACAGTGCCGACAACATTCACAACATGTAAAACGTGTTTTCCTGACAGAATTCCGAGCGGAAATGCTCTAGAGACTTCTCGGACTAATGGGCGCGTCACAGGAAGATACAAATAATTTACTTCTGAATTACTTTAGGGTTCATCAGTCCCCATGAATCATTTGATCTATAAAAATAGGTCAGAAAGGCAGGTTTGATCTGCACTGCACGGTCAACCTTTTATCAGAACCTTCAGCTGCTAAACAATAGCCAAATAACTATTTCACACAATTTGGGTTGAAACTAAGTGAAGCTTTTCTGGAATGGCAGCTTAAATCAGGCGTAATTTGTAGCTTTTGTCTGTCAGCTTAAACAGCTCTGGTGTTTTCATACCACTAAATGATGCCTCTCAGGACTCTGGGTGTCTCAAGCTGAGGATTTCATTTCAGCATAGTTTTCCCTTTCATCTCCTTCTGCCTCTGCTTGTTATCCATTATCACTTTTATCATCCGAAGAGCTCCATCATTTCAGAACAAAGTGCTGCAGGAGAGCGCAGACTGAGCTCGCACTGTTTGTTGTTTATCGGAAAAATGCATCACATACAGTACGGGGTGCATATAAACACCATCAGTGCCCATGGTGAAGGCACAACTCCTACTTGAGCAGCGACTAAGTAGCCTGCAGCAATAGCGGAGTGATTGTAGTGTGTGTGTTTGTGTGTGTGTAGCGATCTGTTGTCAATAACGTTTTACACTACTCTCTGTACCATCACAGCATTGTGGCCTTTGGCCCCAGTCTGCCTGCAAACACGCCGACGTCCCTCAGAATCCTTTCTAATTAGGTTAGGATGCGAGTCTTGCTAATTAATTAATTAAAATTGCTAATTAATTATGAAATTTTATCTGAAACGTGACATTTAGTTGGCTCATCTCGGTTTTAAACAACGTATTCATGAATGAATTCATTATTAATTGAATAAACAAGTATTGGTACAGAAAGCTCACAGTGCACTTTCCCTATGTTCACTGACCACAATGTTATGTAAGAGTGAAATCTATTTTAGAGATAAAATGATTTTCAGAGTTCCCCACCCGAAAAATATGGTAATAAAGAAAAGTGTTTGTGGTAGCTACCGCCCCCCCAGGGGGGGGGATGCTCCCCCAGTTTGAGAACTACTGGACTAGACAGTGTTTGTCATTGTGTTATAAGTTCTTACTGCTTGTTGTCACCTGTCACTCAAGGAGTTGCATTGCAAAAGGGTACAGAATAAATGTTTATTTCATTATTTCAGCATATTTGTTTATTTCATTTAAAGATTATGTTGGATTTTATTTTGTGCGCTGCATGGATTTGCTTTGTGCAGAGATTTCTCGAGCAGCACACATTTGTGCACACGTGCAGCTTAGAAGTCATCACCAAACTTGATCACCAGAACAACAGGATTTTATTGCAGGTTTGAATGATCTCCCAACAGAACAATAAAACCTACTAAAAACACATTTTACTCTTGTAGCCGTAACCCACAGTAAGCTGAAACTCTGAACACTCGACGTCACATCCTGTCCACGATTCACTCTGGAAGCACATTTGTAAGGTAAGTGCACTCTCTATGATAAATTTGCAGATTATTTTCATTTATCAGGTAGAAGATTTGCTAGAAAAGACACAATAAGTGTAGATATTGAGTGTTTTGAGTTTAAACCTATTATTTTCGTTTTATTCAACTGTGTCTAATTGTGATGAGTTCAAAATGTCAGGGATCACTCGAGGCATCAGGATCTTCCATTGAAGTCAGTGAATGTCTAGAAATATCTTCTCATGCAGAAGACTAAGCCAAAGTGATGCACTGCCTCTGGCGTATTTTAATTCAAGCAAAAATTCTGACAACTATTAATACGATGACTTCAATATCTCAAACTGGTTACAGAATTGGCACATCAGCCACACATTCGAGCTTGCATTGACCACAAAACAAGTTGTCGGATCAGGTTTTCCGCTTATGTTTGTCCCCACATAGTTGAAAGGATTTCTGTGAAACCCAGATAGATTAATCCTTTTGAGCTGCCCCTTTTGTATGCCCCAGTGGATTGCAGGAATTTTGATTTTATCAGCAGAAATATTTTTTTAACCAGTATCCCAACATTGGGAAGGGGCAACAAAGAAATAACACTGACCTGAAGTTTGATATCATACGTATGGCTGTAAACCTGTTTAAACAGATTCATATATTAGATCATTAAGATTATTATCCTGCTCATTATAGACATGCTCATGCAATGTAGTTAACCACAGAGATGTTGGCATTGTTAAATGGATGGCAATGGACAAATCCTCAAACACTATCTGATATCTACATATGAAGCTCATATTTAATGGTTTTAAAGAATATTATATTTCATCTGCTGGTAGCTGTCTAAGCCTGAGTTTGACAAGTATTCTGTTACCCTCACGTGCCACCTCCACACCAATTTTTGCCGGAGACACCCCTCTTTTTCATGTATAGTAACTCCCAACAAAAAGCTGAGTGAAAATCATTAAAAAATAACAGTAATTGTGATAAGTGATAAGGAATTCTATTATTAAGAAATTGAATATTTTTGTAGTTACCTATTCATTGCTCTTTCTGTTCACAACCTTCTAAATAAGTTTTTTATTATTACTGGAGCCTTCTAGACATGAACTAACACCCGTATAGTCACCTTTACACTCAAATTATCCAGTCTACTGTCTACTATCGTTGACATAATAACAGTAAATAAGCCATTTAAGACATAAATATGATTGTGTGTGTTGCTCTAACTCTATTCCCAAGCGGACCTGAGTGGTGGCTGGACAGGAAGTGACGTCTGGGTTGAGTTTTAGCTTGGCAAGGGTTTTTATTAGAGATTTGATTTGGGACTATTGTGCCTGTTGTGAGATCATTCGGACCTAAAATAAAAGCCTGTTGATGATCAAGTCTGGATCGTGTCTGTCTCACCAAACAATACAATAACATTACTGACACCTAGTGAATAGTTTAGAATACTACATCAGCATCCTTGGTTGCGTCTTTTGAACACCTTCTTTTTGCATTTACTTCACTTTTTATGCTTGAAAATCCTTACTTTGGGCAAAAATACGTAACAATAGTTTAACTATGCATATGTTTGTAATAATAACCACAAAACAGAAAAAATGTGTGGAGACACATGCCAGTCGGTGGTGGCCTCAGGTAAAACAACATTCCAAAAATAACATGGTAAAAATATGTGTGGAGTCAAACCTTGAGAGGATCTGGTAAATAAAATCTCACGAGAGCTGATCTCTAGCCTCTTTGTTTTGGTTTGTAAAATCAAGTGATAACTTGACAAGGACATAGTTTTTGTGCCAGAATGTGTCGATTTGTCTGTCCTAGCAGGATGACAATGAAAAAACTGCCAAGCTCATGTTCTCACAACTTGGCAGAGGAGCACATCTTAGATTAGATCTTTTTTGGATGGGTTCTGGAGTGGATCATATTTCACGTTACTACATTGAATAAAGTGGTTGTATGACAAGAGTGGATCCTCTAGGTCAGTGGTTCCTTTTCACAGTCACGTACCCCTTCAGACACTTGACCTGAAGTCATGTACCCCCTACTCCTGCACACTTAAATCATTTTTAATTGTCATTACTTTTAAATAATAAGCATGTTTAATTGGTTTGGTAATTTTATAGTAAGGAATTACAGTTTTAAAAAGCGCATTTTGCATAGTCTTTCTCTTTAGGAGATAAATAAAGTATCTCGATCAGCATGTCTTTTATTTCAGGCACTTACTTGAACTTCACTTTTGTCTCCTAGCAATCACTATGATTTAAATCTGCGTATTAATTTAATACCAAATTGAAAAGGAAAGGTAAACAAACATGATAAAGCAGTATCCAAAGTACAAAACCTCATACATGCAGCAATAAAGCCTCAACCCCCATTCTCAATTAAAAAAAAAAATAAAATCCCTACTCTCTTAACCTGACACTCACACACAGTACATTGACAGGTCTTCACAGTGCAGGGATTGGAACACCAATATAAATGAAACCCCTTAAGATTAAACACTTTTACAAAATAATCATCAAACTTACTTATTCATATAACTCGCACAGAGCAATGCACAACTTCATGCCGTGTCTCCTTCCTTCTTTCTGCTATGACTGTGCTCTGAGGGATTCAGGTAGGCTCATGATAGTGAGTGTTAGAGGCTATAATTGTTTTTCATTTTTATTTATGTACCTCTTTGTACAATTGGCAGTACAATTGGGTGTACGGTGTAACGCACTTTGAGAATTTAGGCTCCGGATTGACGGGTTTAGACCTTGGGGGTTTTGTCCAGTTTGGGAGCAAATCTCACAACATTAATCCCTCCTTTATCGCGTTTATTGGTTCCAGACCCAACCATTAGAAGTGAATTTCCGCAAAGTAGGATTCCTTATTCATAAATGGAATATTTTGTAGTAAGAGCATAGAAAACCGGTTTTCATTCATTCATCCATCCATTTTCTATACCGCTTATCCTCATTAGGGTCGCGGGTATGCTGGAGCCTATCCCAGCTGACTTTAGGCGGGAGCCGGGGCACACCCTGGACTGGTCGCCAGTCAATCGCAAGGCGAAAATCGGTTTAAGTCATTTAAAATACTGTTTCAAATTGTCAGTGCAAGCTCACAGACCTCCTCCACCATTACACTCCATCTCGCTCCCTCCGCTCCTCCAACTCCAACCTTCTGTCCCTGCCCTGTAGGACCAAGCTCCGAACCTGGAGATTTTCCATCGCTGCCCCCACCCTGTGGAACTCTCTGCCTAAACCCCTCCGTGACTGCTCTGACCTCCCCAGCTTCAAGAAAGAACTTAAAACTTATCTGTTTAAAATTGTTTTTAATGTTTGATTTTATTCTGTAAATTTTGTGCTGTTTTTTATTCTTTAATGTATTGTAACGTGTCTTTTAGTTTCTTGAAAAGCGCTATATAAATAAAATGTATTATTATTATTATTATTATTAGGTTGACTCTAGTGGTGAGAAGGATGAAGAGGGTAAAGGCAGAGCAGAGGACGAAATAGTGGAAGCTGAAAAAGGAGGAGTGTTGCGTGACTTTTAGGAAGGAGTTGAAAAAGGCTATGGGTGGCCAGGAAGTCCTTCCAGATGACTGGACAACTACAGCTACTGTGATCAGGGAGACAGGTAGGAGAGTACTTGGTGTGTCATCTGGAAGGAAAGTAAATAAAGAGACTTGGTGGTGGAATGAGGAGGTGCAGGAGTGTATACAGAGTAAGAGGTTAGCTAAGAAGAAGTGGGACACTGAGAAGACTGAAGAGAGTAGACATGAGTACAGAGAGATGCAGCGTAAGGTGAAAGTAAAGGTGGCAAAGGCCAAACAAGGGGCTTATGATGACTTGTATGCTAGGTTGGACAGCAAGGAGGGAGAGAAAGATCTATACAGGTTGGCAAGGCAGAGGGACAGAGATGGGAAGGACGTGCAGCAGGTTAGGGTGATGAAGGATAGGGATGGAAGGGTATTGACAGGTGCCAGTAGTGTCATGGGAAGATGGAAAGAGTACTTTGAAGAGTTGATGAATGAGGAAAATGAGAGAGAACAAAGAGTAGAAGAGGTGACTGTTGTGGACCAGGAAGTAGCAAAGATTAGTAAGGAAGAAGTGAGGAGGGCATTGAAGAGGATGAAGAATGGAAAGGCACTCGGTCCTGATGATATACCTGTGGAGGTATGGAAGTGTCTAGGAGAGGTGGCAATAGAGTTCCTGACCGGGTTGTTTAACAAGATCTTAGATAATGAGAAGATGCCTAAGGAATGGAGGAGAAGTGTGCTGGTGCCCATTTTTAAGAACAAGGGAGATGTGCAGAGTTGTGGCAACTACAGAGGAATAAAGCTGATGAGCCATACAATGAAGTTATGGGAAAGAGTAGTTGAAGCTAGACTAAGGGCAAACGTGAGCATTTGTGAGCAGCAGTACGGTTTTATGCCAAAAAAGAGTACAACAGATGCAGTATTTGCTTTGAGGATGTTGATTGAGAAGTACAGGGAAGGTCAGAGGGAGCTGCATTGTGTTTTTGTAGATCTGGAGAAAGCTTATGACAGGGTGCCCAGAGAGGAACTGTGGTATTGTATGAGGAAGTCTGGAGTGGCAGAGAAGTATGTTAGAGCGGTGCAGGACATGTACGAGGACTGTAAGACAGTAGTGAGGTGTGCTGCAGGTGTGACAGAGGAGTTCCGAGTGAAGGTGGGACTCCATCAGGGATCAGCTCTGAGCCCCTTCTTGTTTGCTATGGTGATGGACAGGCTGACGGACGAGGTTAGACAGGAATCTCCATGGACTATGATGTTTGCAGATGACATTGTGATATGTAGTGAGAGCAGGGAACAGGTGGAGGAGAAGCTTGAGGGGTGGAGGTTTGCCCTGGAAAGGAGAGGAATGAAGACGGAGTACATGTGTGTAAATGAGAGGGACCCAAGTGGAAGAGTGAGGTTACAGGGAGAAGAGATAAAGAAGGTGGAGGATTTTAAGTACTTAGGGTCAACAGTCCAGAGCAATGGAGAGTGTGGAAAAGAGGTGAAGAAGCGTGTGCAGGCAGGCTGGAATGGGTGGAGAAAAGTGTCGGGTGTGATGTGTGATAGAAGAGTTTCAGCTAAAATGAAAGGAAAGGTGTACAAAACTGTGGTGAGACCAGCGATGTTGTTTGGTTTAGAGACAGTGCCGCTGAGAAAAACAGGAGGCAGAGCTGGAGGTAGCAGAGATGAAGATCCTGAGGTTCTCTTTGGGTGTGACCAGGATGGACAGGATCAGTAATGAGCACATCAGAGGGACAGCACATGTTAGAGGTTTTGGAGATAAAGTCAGAGAAGCCAGATTGAGATGGTTCGGACATGTCCAGAGGAGAGATAGTGAATATATTGGTAGAAGGATGCTGAGTTTCGAATTGCCAGGCAGGAGGCATAGAGAAAGACCAAAGAGGAGGTTTATGGATGTAGTGAAAGAGGACATGAAGGTAGTTGGCGCAAGAGAAGAGGATACAGAAGACAGAGTTAGATGGAGGCAATTGATTTGCTGTGGCGACTCCTGAAGGGATAAGCCGAAAGGAAAAGAAGATGATCATTCCTTACACTCAATTATCTTTTATTTTATTCTTAAATAATGGCAAGTGTTAAATGCAACTGAGATATTTGCTGTATGTTTAGAAGTGGAAAAAGTCCATTTTAGGCAACCTGACAGATTTTGTTTTCCTGAACACTGCAGGGGGAGAAGCTGAACACCTCTAATAGATTAATGGGGGTCAATAACTGCCACACTCACTGTGGACCGCGTAACACAGTTTATTCAAGACCTGCTGAGCATTCTAATTTAAAGAAAAAAAAGTGTTCACTAGCGTACCACATGACCTTGTTGAAGTCTCAGAGGGTGGCGGAGTCAAACTCCTTCAAGTTGTCTCTGAACCCTACTGCTGTCACTGAGGTCATTAATCACTGTGACACCTTGCACTCAGTTACTTTGTATTACCAAGCACTTAATGTCACTATCTGCTGACCGTGTGGCATCACATGTATTAAATACATCATTAACTTTGAGAAAGTTCATCCCTCAGTTCATTCCCTGGATGATAACTTAGAACTTGCAGTATGTAGTGTACCTACTTTATATGAACGGCCAAACAGCAATGTTTAAAAAAAAGCCAATTCCGATGTTTTGTCTTCTTATGAAATCTGTGGACCTCCAAAAGAGTAGATCCTTGCATATTTACGATTCAGCATTTGAGTCGCAACAAATTCACAATTTTTCTGTCAAAGTTTTATTGTGATATTATTCGCTATCAATCGTTTACTATAAGTTATTATGATAGATAGATAGACCTATAGGCATAATTTTAATATATATATATATATATTTTTAAAATAAATACATGATAGCAAAGCATAAAATACAATACAGCATACAGTACAGCATGCATGTCCAAAGTAACCTGATGTCATTGCAGGATTGTGCCTTCTCTGACAGATACAGTAGCTGGGACAACCCAGTGGCCTGTAATGCGGCAGAGCCACGTATCAGGGTGTATTGTTTGGGCATTTGATTTTGTAGAAATATGTAGTACAGGGAAAATGGGCTAGTTGGTTAAGTGCAATATGTATGTTAAAGACAATATTGCCAGACAGAAATGTGGCTGAATATTGTTGACAAAAAACGAATGAAATGAAAACTGGGGCAGACAAAAAATAAGGTTTTACTGAATTTCCAAATCACAAATGATTTCACAAAACTGGAACACAGAATGAATCAAATTACCATTCAAATCAATCATAAAAAATTACATTATACACTCTAGTGTGCTGTAAAACTGGCCACAAATATATAGCTTTTGCAAACAATGAAAAATGGTTAATTTCAGGTCCCATAATGACTTTCAGTTTCTGTACTGATAATGGCTTGAAACATTTATTCTAAACATGATTCATAAAGTCAGTATGCGTTTAAAAAGTGTTAATGAGGCAGTTCATGAGAATTTGTTGGCTACAGAGGGTGTCACAAGGCGCAGAGACAGTATTTCCATGATACTTCTGATCAGGTTCATGTTAAGCTAATAACTAGAGTTTGAATTTTTCTCTTCCATGCCAAGTGTGATGTCACTTTCACATTACATTACATTCTACAGAAGATGCATTCAATACACAGTATTCTACACTGGACACTTGGTGTCAAGAGGTGAAACAGACTTGTTGGCTGTAATTGCAGGTTTGAATTACCTCACAACATCCACAACAATATTAACATAATAATCGTGATAACACTAGCTACTGTCGCGGCCGTAATCCAGCTAAAATCGAACTTTGAACCCCTAAAATCACTTACTGACCACACCTCTGGAACAGTTTTTTTTTTAAACACACACAAGCACACGTTTTATTAATGTTTCAAATGACTTATTTTCTCTGGTTAGATTTTCTATATTGGATAATAGGAATATATCAAGTACCTTTATATAGTGTAAAGGTGACTATAGGGGTGTTAATTAATGTCGAGAGGGCGCCAATAATGTTTAACAGGTTTTTGGGGGTTAAGTGAAATTCACGTATCACGGATGGGTCTGGAACCAATCAACCGCAATGAAGGAGGGATTACTGTGTATACCAGGGCTCACCAGTATTTTTCTTGCGAGAGGTACTTTTACAAAATGAAAATGGTTTGTATTTCAGAATACATTTCTTTCTAGTGTTCCCACATTATTAACTGAAAACCCAAATGAAAAGCAAACTTGCGGGAACCTCATGCGGCAGTGGGGGGCTACCAGGTGCCTGCGGGCACCATGTTGGTGACCCTTGGTATACACTGTCAAGGTAATTTCATGTCCAGAGGCCTCTAATAATGTTAAAAACCCCTTTTAGTAGGCCGTAAACATGCTCTAACTACAAAAATATTGTATTTATAAATAAGTAATACTACTTTGATCCTGTCCATCCTGGTCACACCCAAACATATATACAGATCATGTCCCTCATATAGAGGGTTGTGTCAGGATGGGAATCCGACATAAAACTTTTGCCAAATCAAAACATGCAAATCAAACAGAACAAAATGATTCGCTGTGCCGAATGCATAAGTAAGGTCATGTGACAGTGTGTTAGATAGTAGTCCTTGTCATGGTAAATAAATTATATTGCCGTCTTGATGAATAATATTCATAATAAATAATAATAATAGTGATAATAGTGATGAGTGGTGTATAACAATTGTACCAAAATATTGTTGTAGTACAGACAATGTTCTCACTAGGATGAAAAGCTCCTAGTACAAGTATAAGGTGATCAGAATCAGAATCAGAATCAGAATCAGAAAAAACTTTATTGCCATTGTAAGTGAACAATTCACAAACTAGGAACTTTTTGGCGACTCAGTGCAACGTAGAACTCTAAGTAAAAATAGAGCATTAAATAAACATAGAACTAACACTAACTAAACATAGAACCCTAAGTAAAAAGTTGAAATCACTGATAAGTAAAGGCATGAGGGTGTTTTTAGTGCAGGTATTATAAGGTGCCAAAAATACTGGTTATAAAGGGACCATAGTGCAAATGTTATAAAGTGTTCATGAGTTCAACAGCAGCAGGAAAGAAACTGTTCTTGTGGCGAGAGGTTCTGGTCCGAATGGACCGTAACCTTCTGCCAGAGAGGAGTGGCTCAAATAGCCATCAGATAGTAGATAGTAACAAACATAGCATTGACAGTCAACAGACAAGGAATGTAGTAATATGGCCTTGGATGTACACAACATTTCACGAGTCTTCTTCTTTGTATTTTGTAAACATCAACTGTTTGTATTGTTTCTTGAAGTCACCCATTGTAGAGCATTGTTTTTCTACTTTACTTAATCCATTCCATAGTTTGATTCTACATATCAAAGTACACATTTTTTTTAGTGTAGCATATTTGTCTTTTAAGTTTAGTTTATTCCTAAGATCATATTTCTCCTCTCTTGTTGAGAAAACATGTACGACATTCTTTGGTAACTGGTTGTTGTTTGCTTTATGCATCATTTCAGTGATTTGAAGGTTCACCAGATCAGCAAATTTTAATAATTGTGATTTTTGAAACAGTGGATTTGTATGTTCTCTGTACGCCACTTTATGGATTATCCAAATTTATCTTTTTTGCAGTACATCAAGAGAGTGAAGTGTACTTTTGTAGTTATTTCCCCTTATCTCCACACAATAAGGCAGATATGGTAACACCAGAGAACAATAGAGAGTTTGGAGTGATTTTTGATCCAGGACAAATTTTATTTTATTCAGTATTGAAGTATTTCTTGCTACTTTACGTTGTATTTTTTTGATGTGAGGTTTCCAACTCATTCTGTCATAAATGATGACGCCCAAAAATGTATGTTTATTCAAACTTTCAATTTCCTCCCCGTCAATTTGTATATTCTCACAATTATCTATTCTGCTATTACCAAATAGCATCATTTTCATTTTACCAAATTCAAGGATAATCTATTTTTGTCAAACCATCTTTTTAGAGTAATCATTTCCTCTTAAACTTTTGTTATTAGCTCTTGTGTGTTTTCTCCAGAGCAAAAAGCGGTGGTATCATCTGCAAATAGTACTAGCTTTAGGTGTTTTGTCACTTTTCAGATGTGGTTAATGTATAGGCTAAATAATTTTGGTCCCAAAATTGACCCTTGTGGTACACCACATAATATCTCTAAATTTGTAGATGTATATTCTCCTAGCTTCACATATTGTTTCCTGTTTGCAAGGTAGCTTTTAACCCAGTTCAGAACTAACCCTCAATTTCATAACTTTCCAATTTGGTAGTTAGGATGTTGTGATTGATTGTATCAAAAGCTTTTGTTAAATCCATGAATACTGAGGCTGCACACTTTCTATGATCTATAGCATCCGTAATTTCCTCTGTGATTTCAATCAGTGCCACAGAAGTGGAAATATTAGCTCTGTAACCGTATTGGCTGTCCGCCAGGATGTCATTCTTGTTGAGGAATTTGTCCAACCTATGCTTAAATAACTTTTCCATGATTTTGGAAAATTGAGGTAATAACGAAATTGGTCGGTAGTTTGTGAAATTATGTTTATCTCCATTTTTGAAGATTGGAACTACTTTGGCTGTCTTCATTTTGTCTGGTAATTTGCCCGTCTGGAATGACAGATTGCTGATGTACGTTAGCGGTTCTGCAATCTCCTTGATATCCATTTTTATCGTATTCATTCCTCTCCCATTACAATCAGTTGAAGTTTTTGCTTTACATTTACGTACAATGTCAATGATTTCCTCTTTTCTCACATCAGTGAGAAACATGGGAGTTAGGGTTCCTGTCTATAGTCTCCTTCTCTTCCGCCACTGACCAGGATTTTGGGATCTCCTCTCTTTTGTCCTATATTTACAAAGTAGTTATTAAACTTCTCAGCTACGTCCCTCATGTCATCATTATTAACATTCCCAACTGTGAAGTATTGAGGGTAGTCTGCTTTCTTAGTGTCTTTCCTAATAATACGTATTATTATTATTAATATGCAAAATCAAGAGGGGGGAGTGTAACAAAAAGCACTTAGAAAAAGTCATTTATTGAAAACAACAATTAAACTGAAATAAGTTGTTTATCGACTGATCAAAAGTTTAAGACCATCACTCACAAAATGACAAAAATGACAAAAAAACAGAACAAAAAATGTTTTCAGTAGGACTCAGTAATGAGCAGCTCCATCGTTCTTGTTATTCACTTCAAAAATTGGTTTGGGCATGCTTGATGCGAGTGTTTCCAGGAAGATAGTGGGAACATTGCTCCAAGTGGTGAAGATGGCGCCACAGAGGGCATCAACTGTCTGGAACTGACGGCCATTTTTATATACTTCCCTCGCCATCTATCCCCAAATGTTCTCTATGGGATTTACATCAGGAGAACATGCAGGTTGGTCCAAAAGAGTGACGTTATTCACCCTGAAGAAGTCCTTCGTCAAGCGAGCACTGTGAACTGCAGCGTTGTCCTGTTGAAAAACCCAGCTTTTACCACCCAGACGAGGGCCCTCAGTCATGAGGGATGCCCGCTGCACTCTATTAAAGAGAACACACTCTTTCTGGCAAAGAGGAGCATCAGATGCATGTCTCAACACATTTAATCAGTCTTTTTGCAGTTTAAAAATGCTTTGGGGAGTATCTGTCCCTCATGTTACATTAAAATAAGCCGGATGAGTTTCAGGTTTACTGCAGATGCACAGAAAATACATTAGAGACCATTGATCAGATAGTATTGAGTGCATGGAAATGAATATAAAAATCATGCGTGCGTGTCTAATAGATTGTTTGCTGCGGTGCTTCGAGCCATCGGCATGTTGAGTGAAGACTGGATGTTAATAAGTTTTGTGAAATCAGAAATGTGTGAAATCATCTGACCTTAATGAGTCACATACCTGAAATAAGTTCTTTTAACATTACATATTCAAACATTTTTAGTCTTTTTTGCATCACGTTAGAACTGTATATAGGGTTGTTTATGTGATCATATCAACACCTTATTTGTGCACTCTAAACTGTTTAAGTTGTTTGATTTGGTAGATTTTTATACTGCACAGATTTTATACAAAGCTGATAAAAATATCATTCCTACTAATATTCAAAAGCTCTTTACACAGGGAGAAAGGGGTTAAAATTTGTGGGGATGTGGTAACCACCAGGAAAAGTTTTTGTGTGTGTGTGTATGTGGTGTTAAACTCTGGAACAGATTGGGGTACAGCCTCTTGAGTGAGTGGCAGACATGCTAACAAATACACCGTTGCGCATATATAAAACACATCATATTGAAATTATTCATTTTCTTTTCTCTCAGCTAACAGGAATAAAGGTCACCCAGAAAAGGTCTGTATATTATTAACATTTTAAATCCTCGATTATATTCGAAAAAAAAACAACTCTTGTCATCAAAATGGTTTTCTCTGTGTGTAACTCGATGTTTTACATGTACTGTATCGCATGAACCCTGACTCACAATGCTGTGTTTTCCTTTTCTCCAAGTTGGACCCTCAAGCACATGTGGCAAACGCTGCATGGCTGGGCCCACTGTATGAGTCTGCGTCCCTGTCACCTCAGATCAGTCTTCATTATGTTGAACATGGCTCAACGGGAGACAGGCCTCCAAAGCATCTCATGTACAGTGTCATAAATTCACATTAGAGAATATGAGGCATCTCATGTAGAGGTGGGAAGCTGAGGGGGTGATAAGAATTTGCAGGGGTGGGCAATAGCATACAAAACCTAGACAAATGTAATTTGTGCCATATCAGTGTTTAGGGAACTGTTTCATTGGTATAAATCTTGGCATCATAACTCCAGTCTTCTGTTTGTGTCTTATGACAGCTTTTTAAATCCCATTTTTACAAAAGGAAAGGTCACTAGCCAGGGCAGCTTGCCAGGTGCAGACAAGTGCAGTATAGTGAATGTAATTATGGCTCTCTGGCAATCTGATGACCTGCCAGTCTGTCTCTCAACACAAGTAAAGTGCACTGTCATATGAAATACAAGTGGCTGAACAAATAGAGTTGTCAGCATGTGCAGTTTTGTGGGTGTTATGGGTCATTATTGATTTCAATGTTGGGTGGGCCACGGGTTTATTCTGCACCATAAAAAATTACGCCAGTCTCATTCCAAGCAGTTGAATGTGGTGATAATTTTTCTATTGTTAATTTTGAAAGTGTGGAATCTCTCCATTACGCCGCATCTTGCTTTTAAAACTGCTCTCTTCCTTGCTTTCAGGACTGTGTTATAAGAGATAATTATTTGGGGATCGTGATTAGGGCTACCAGTAACGATTATTTTCTTAGTCAATTAATCTGAAGCTTGTTGTTTCAACTGAGTAATCAATATGAAGATCTAAATATATCAGAAAACAGGCAAAATGGTGTCAAAAAGGGTGTCAATTTCTTGTTTTGCCTAAAGCACAAAATAAGTCTGCTTCATGGACGACTAAGACAATTAGAAATACTGTATTGATATTTAAGAGGATGAAATCAGAGGATATCCATCAGTCCATTTTCAATGCTGCTTGTTCTCATTTGGACCGCAGGGTATGCTGGAGCCTATCACAGCTGGCTTTGTGGGCAGAGGCAAGGTACACCCTGGATTGGTCGCTTGCTAATTGCAGGGCACATATAAACAAACAACCATTCTCACTCACATTCAATTTAGAACCTCCAATTAACCTAGTGGTTCCCAAACTTTTTTTGCAGTGCCCCCCATTAGGAGATAAAATTATTTTCTGCGCCCCCCGAAAAATACGGTAATTAAACGGCTCAGCATTATGACTGGAGGGCTTCCCTTTTTTTGGACAGTGGGAGTAACATGCCAACTCAAATGAGAAAATATTTACACTTAAATCAGAGATCGTATAATTGACTACCAAAATATTTGTCGATTAACTGGATAATTGAGTAATCATCAATTCATCAATAAATTGTTGCTGGGTGGATGGATGGATAAATGGTGGCTACAGTAACAAGCTTGCTCGTTCTGTGCCTAACATTGTTTGTGGTTTATTTCCAGGCACTTGAGATAGCTCTCAACAAAGGCAGTCGCATCTTTCCCCTCTCTTCTCCCTCATTTTCCCTTTGCTTCTATGTCTCGTTTTAGTCCTGTCTCAAACTTTTAAAGAGGCTCTTTCCGCACTCTCCAAATCTAAATCATAGAATTTGTCATTGGTCTCTCCACACAATTGACAATCAGAATCAGAATCAGAAAAACTTTATTGCCATTGTAAGTGAACAATTCACGAACTAGGAACTTTCTTTGGCGACTCAGTGCAACGTAGAATTCTAAGTAAACATAGAGTATTAAATAAACATAGAACTAACTAAACATAGAACCCTAAGTAAAAAGGTGAAATCACTGATAAGTAAAGGCATGAGGGTGTTTTTAGTGCAGGTATTATAAGGTGCCAAAAATACTGGTTATAAAGTGAGCATAGTGCAAATGTTATAAAGTGTTCATGAGTTCAACAGCAGCAGGAAAGAAACTGTTCTTGTGGCGAGAGGTTCTGGTCCGAATGGACCGTAACCTTCTGCCAGAGGGGAGTGGCTCAAATAGTCCATGTCCAGGGTGGGAAGGGTCAGCAAGTATCCGGCCTGCTCGCCCCCGAGTTCTGGAGACGTACAGGTCCTGGAGAGATGGAAGGCTGCAGCCGATCACTTTCTCGGCGGAGCGCACGATGCGCTGCAGTCTTTGTTTGTCCCTGGCAGTGGCCCCGGCGAACCACACTGTGATGGAGGAGGTGAGGATGGACTCAATAATGGCCGTGTAGAATTGCACCATCGTCTGGACAGGCAGCTTGGCTTTCCTCAGCTGCCTCAGGAAGTACATCCTCTGCTGAGCCTTCTTGATGATGGAGCTGATGGTCTGCTCCCACTTGAGGTCGTGGGTGATGTTAGTGCCCAGGAAGCGGAAGGAGTCCACAGTTGTGATGGGAGAGTCTGTCAAGACGAGGGGGGGCAGGGGGGCTTTGACTTTCCTGAAGTCCACGATCATCTCCACTGTCTTCTGAGCATTGAGCTCCAGGTTGTTGCAGCTGCACCACGACACCAACCGGTCCACCTCCTTCCTGTAAGCAGACTCATCACCGTCTGAGATGAGCCCGATGAGGGTGGTGTCATCCGCAAACTTAATCAGTTTCACCGAGTCGTGGCCGGAGGTGCAGCTGTTGGTGTACAGGGAGAAGAGCAGGGGGGAAAGTACACAGCCCTGTGGGGATCCCGTGCTGATAGTCCGAGTGTCCGAGACATTCTTCCCCAGCCGCACGCGCTGCTTCCGGTCCGTCAGGAAGTCAGTGATCCACCTGCAGGTGGAGTCAGGCACGTTGAGCTGGGCGAGCTTGTCCTGGAGCAGAGCTGGGAGGATGGTGTTGAATGCAGAGCTGAAGTCCACAAACAGGATCCTGGCGTAGGTTCCTGGGGAGTCCAGATGCTGCAGGATGTAGTGGAGGGCCAGGTTGATGGCGTCATCTACAGACCGGTTGGCTCTGTAGGCGAACTGCAGAGGGTCCAGGAGCGGGGAGGTAAAGGACTTGAGATGAGGCAGAACCAGGCGCTCAAATGACTTCATGACCACAGATGTCAGTGCCACAGGTCTGTAGTCGTTGAGTTCAGTGATCCTGGCCTTCTTGGGGACGGGAACAATGGTGGACAGCTTGAAGCAGGCTGGGACATGGCATGACTCCAAAGAGATGTTGAAGATGTCCGTGAAGACAGGCGCCAGCTCTACCGCACAGTGTCTCAGGGTGGAAGGAGAGACACCATCTGGACCTGGAGCTTTCCGAGGGTTTTGCTTTTTAAATGTCTTGGCCACATTCTGCTCCGAGAGTGTGAGGGCAGTGGGGGCGAGGGGGGGCTCCAGGGCTGATATGCCTGCAATGTCCATTGTAGTCAGTGGGGTGGGGGAGGGGTGTGAATCTTCGAACCTGGAGTAGTGGGTGTTCAGTCTTTCTGCTAGGTGACGGTTGTCAACAGCGGGGGGGGCTTTGGGTCTGTAGTTGGTGATTTCCCTCAGACCTTTCCAGACAGAGACAGGGTTGTTGCTCCCGGACTTCTCCTTCAGATGTTTGTTGTACCTTGATTTAGCCTTCTCCACCTCCTTACTAAATAGGTACTTGCTCTGTCTGTATACGTGAGGGTCGTTGTTCTTGTGGGCCTTTTCTTTCTCCTTCCTTAGCTGTCTCAGTCTGGGTGTGAACCAGGGTTTGTCGTTGTTGAAGGTCACTCTGGTGTAAGATGGGACTATGCTGTCTTCACAGAACTGAATGTATGACGTCACTGTGTCTGTGTATTCGTCCAGGTTATTAGTAGATACTTTGAATAGTTCCCAGTCTGTTGTATCCAAACATGTGCGAAGCTCCTCCACAGCCTCACTTGTCCACTTTTTAGCTGTTCTCACAGTAGGTTTGGAGAGCTTCAGTCGTTGTTTGTATGCTGGGATGAGGTGAACCATGGCATGATCAGAAAGGCCTAAAGCAGCACGTGACACATTTTGATAAGTCCCACTGACTGTAGTATAACAATGATCCAGCGTCTTCTGCTCTCTCGTCAGACATTTATTAAACTGTTTGTACTTTGGCAGCTCCTGGCTCAGGTTTCCCTTGTTAAAGTCGCCCCGGATGATAAGTAAAGAGTCCGGGAAAGTCCGCTCAACATCCAAAATCTGCTCCGCGAGCGCGCGTTGAGCTACGTGCACATCCGCACATGGCGGGTTGGACAAGATCTTCTCGTTGGGAAGTTCAGGTTCAGGGGGTTCTGATTTGTTGTCACCGTCTCAGGCTTGATCATGGATGTCTCCACGGCAACTGCTGTGTTATCGCGATGACACCCCGCGGACGAGGCTCCTAGACTGAGCACCTGTCGGGGGAAGTTCTTAAGGCCTGCACACTCATGCATTGTAGGACACCCACATGCACATTCGCACACACATCCCCTCCCTCATCCATCGCCTTTGTTGCTTTATCCCCCAACGTAGAGAGGCGGGGTCCAAGTTACGCGCCAACGTTTTATGTTGTAATGCGTGTTTATGTTTATGTTGCAAAGGTATTTGGCCAACCCACACTGAACCCTCCCCATATGAGCATAGTTTTGGCCGGCTTTTTCCTCCCCTCTCGTGCCTTGTCCACACAAAGCAGGGTATTTGTAAAACCGCATATTTCTCCCTCTCTGTTTATGTTCACGCAACCTCGTACTTAAAAAAATAAATAAATAATTTGAAACTCTGGTTATTTGCGTCTATACCCAAGCGTATAACCAGAGTTTTCTCAAATCTACACTTTGGCCGGAAGTTTTGGTTTTTAGTGCCATATATCTGCGGGCTCGTGTGGATGAAAGGCCAAATCGTGGAAAAATAACTTCATTTTATGAGATGCCCGCCTACGTGAGGGCAAGGCTTCTGTCTCCCCTTTTCTCTCCTCCTATTATTAACCAGTCATCCGTCCTGTTTACCCCCCCATCAGATTGTATAGAATGCTGTATATGTATGGATGGATGATTGCACAATTTTCCTTGTACCCAGTATAAGTGACAAGTAAGCTAATTACTGATGCTGTATCCGTTATGTTCAGAACAGATTTCTGATTTTCAAGCGTTAGCCAGGAAAACATGTTGCTTGACTGCTCAATGATTAGATAAAGGCTGTTAATTCCACCACAGGTGATATGTGATGTTATGAAATTTGACAGTTGGACAATATATATCGGCAAATATGGCAATACTGATCATCACTAGCTGGTACCCTATAAAAAGGATTTCCATTGCGGTATGCTATGGATTTGTTCATTTGCAACCTTTCCGGTTTCACACAGTAGTCCAACCACTGCACTTCAATACAGGTCGATACAATCAGACTCCATTCAGAAGCTGCTCAGGATTAATGCACTGAATTGAAACATATATTGTAGATATTGCACAGATTTGAGCCTTTCTAGCCTTAATCAAATTGGCAATGGCAGTGTTGACTATATTGATCCCAAGCTTGTACGTCTCTGCAAAAAATCCTATATTTAGTGGCAACACAAGCATCACTTCAGGTCTGGAAATGAGTGCAAGGGAGCCATTCTGACAGCTGACAGAGTCCAGGGAGCTTCCTTCCAGAGCTGCCCACAACAAACACTGACATCACTAGTCAAAGACTGGCTATTTAGATGTTGAAGGTGCTTGGAGACTGCTGTTAACAAGCACAAAAGGGCCACTTAGTTGACGGGTGTAAATGTCGACTGGGATTATAGATCAGACTGTGCTCATCCGTTTTATACTTTCACCTCCAAAACCGTTCACTTTTTTTTCACTGTAATTACGTGCTGCCAAGCGTTGCTCGAGATGTGGCTAGGGGGGAAAAATCACTGCTTAATACGAATGTGCAGCATGTGTGGAGGACTACACACTGTGGGTCTCTGTGGAAACATTGTAATCACCTGTATGTATTTCGCTCCTGGGACACAGCGCTTGGTAGGCCTCACTGTGGGGAATTGAGTGTGAAGGGGAGGTTGTCTATTTCAAAATCAGCAATGAAAACAAGTGCTTGTGTGTCATGCTTAAGTCTTTAACTTTGGGATGGATGAAATGAACCTTTAAGGTCACTGCTTGTTTGGTTAGTCGGTGCCAGGGAGAAACCCCAAACACACTCCCTCTGCTGTTTTTCAACAAACGCCTCGCCAAAAGTCTCCAAGATGAGAAGTGTTCAACTGAAGGTGCAATAGAAAAATTCACAAAGTACAAGAGGGCAGCAGTGACACAAACCTAACAAACAAGTGTGTGTGACAAGGGGAGCATGGGCTGTGTCACAAGACCGCTTGCAGTAATAATTATCTGTACGTGCTCTCATTAGAAATGTCAGTTTATAATGGCATATGTACGACATGGAAGGCAGACATGAGACATGAGGATGATAGTTGGAAAAAAATGGGGTAAAATGAACAGCAAAGCTGCTTGAGCTTATTTCCATAATACTTCTTTGTGCCCCCATAAGAATCTTGGGAACAGTTTGCCTTCATTTGCATGTGCCATGAAACGGTTTAGATCTTTTCTGGTACTTGCTGCAGGAGCGACCATTGGAATACATTGAAATTCATACAGCTGAGTGAGAGAGTGTGTTGGTAGGAGCTTCTCCGTTTCAAACCTGCCTACTGGCTGCAGCTCAAAGAAATTATTTTTGGGCGATTCACAGTGGCGCCTTGGATTTTTATCAGGTTCACAGCAGGAAGCAAATTAGACAGGAGATAAATGTTGGCCACATTTGTCTCCGGTAAAACTACAGCTAATTCAGTTCAATTCAATTCAGGAACTATATCCTCTGTTTGACTATGTTATATCCACTTTATATTTTGCACATATTGTAAGTTTGCTAAGTCGCCAACTCAGCAACTAAAGTATTTGTTTTTCATATTTCCTGCAAGATTTGGAGCTGACACCTACAGAAGACATGTCAGATGTGATTCTTGGATTGCCTACACTTAATTGTTATTACTACTTACTACTACTGTATGTATGTAAAAATTACTTTGAACCCACAACGTGTTTTGAAAGTAATAAATAGTTTACAGAATATACATTCTAAACAGGCCTGATTTTTCAGATGGTCCACTGCAATAGTGCTGTGTGATACTGCCATATGTATCATAGTGCGGCATCAACATACAGTATCTACCGTACAATGTAATCATCTATCATTTATGACAAGTAGTCCCGCAGACACCGAGAAATTACAGATGCCAACTGTAGATTCATATGCCCCAGTACAGTCGTCCCTTGCCACATTGCAGTCCAAATTTTGCAATCACACGCTTTTTAAACATACACTATAATGATGAATTAATCATGCTGTTTACTGGTTGGATACAGCCTATTATCAGTCTAAGAATATGCATATTTAAACACATTTTAATGGTTTTGCCTTTAGCAATTTTCAAGCATAAAATGGCTAAATGAACTAAAATACAAATACAAGGCATTAAGACGACACATTCAATTTGTGAATGTATTATTCTACATTGGTCACTGGTGTCAGCAATGGTTCAGTGAGACCAGCCACTGTTGTGGCCATAACCCACAACACACTAAAACTATAAATTCCGACATCACTTGCCCACCACTCAGCTCACCTAGTGTTAGGGGCCTATGAAATCAGTTTTAATATTTTCCAAAATTCCGTTTTTATTTTTCAAAATTTTGTTTTTTACATTTTACACTTCATTTTACCAGCATAATGCATGTAATTTTTGGGTTACTGAACAAAAGGTGCATTAAGTAAATGGAAAAAAACTTACCTTCAATTGAGAAATGGATGTAGCTTGGCTAACTTTTCTAATTATATGTCAGCCTCTGCACACATTGCTACAAAATCTTCAACAAGCTGTAATGCCCATGCATTAAGACACGCTTATTTTGTTTGCAGTTGGACAGCATGTGTCTAACGGTGCTCTTATTTTGAAGGTTGGAAGGATGTTCTTTGTGTGAGAATGTTTCTTTATGACTAAGGCAAGCCGAGTGCAAAATAAACATGCTTCTTGTTTTTTTTCCCACTCAGAACCTGCACGTCGTTATAGGGCATTGTAGAATTCTCATTACATTAAAATACAGTTACAATGGTGAAAATATACTCACCCATCCTGAGTTGCCCACAGAGCCGCACTAGCATGCTAGCTTCCATTCAGGGAACGTGAATGGAAGCTAGTGGAAGCAAAGCCGAGAGGAGGTTCTGCCAACTTTCGCCGGTGTTTATCGTCATTTCACTACATGTTTAGTTCAGGATGGGGCGGTTTAGTGTTTGTAATGTCGTCCACCGGGTATATAACTTCTCTTCATAATGACAGGATATCATTCACATGATGTCAGTTTCCGCGAGATTCCTCGTTTAACAGTAAGATCCATTTTTACTGGCGAATTCCACGGAAATCATAGAGCCTTACCTAAGTAAACACATACACCAATACACAAGCATGAGTTTTATTTGTCTTAAACAGCTCACTTTCTCTGATTATATCTACTACAGTATATTGGGTAATATGCGAGTAAAGGTGACTATAGGGGTGTTAAATAATGTCCACAGCGCCCTAATAATGTTAAAAATTGTATTTAGAAGTACATAAAGTTTTTTTTTTTTTTGGGGGGGGGGGTGAAATTAACTTATCCAATCAACCACAACACATGCAGGATTACTGCATACACTGTCTAAAAGAAAGGCTCCAGGGTTTCTCTTGTTTATTTTTTAATTGTCTAGTAACAAAACATATTTCATTATAACATCCGTTATAGGTTGGGATCAAACCTGAAGCAAAGGGAAAATCCTGACTATTTTAGTATTACAGGTGAAGACTACATCATACTGTATTATTGACAACTTTCACTCTTGGAACAATGTAGGTTTTTACAATTTTGAAAATGCCTTCAGACTGGTCACTATAAATAGCAAATATTCTCTAGCAAACGTACCATGTTTTTGACACAATTGTATAGCAGATATGCATGGTAAACTTTTCATGATGACTTCAAGCAGCAAGTGCAAAGCATTGTGGAACTAGCTGGTAGGGGTGTAGATTTTTGCTCTTGGCATATTATAAATATGAAATCAATATTAATGATATACAGTACATTATATTATTAAATATTACACTAATTTGCTTTGTCACCTATAACACAAAGCTAAGATGAGTTCCAATATTGACTTACATTGGATAGGTTTTAGCATCTTTAAAGCACAAAATGTATTAGTGTTTTCTAAATGTTGCCCTTAATGGAAAACATTTTCAGTATCATATTTGTGTTATTTCATTTTTTTAAAGTATTTATTATTTGACGATTGCATTCATTGGAAAATTACTTGCCAGTAGTTTGGATTTTTTTGTGTTTTTTGAAATTATTAATACTATTTACACAAAAGCTGAAAAGTTTTATGCTTTGTATTATGTGGCCTCGCTGCACTGAAAATGACCACCATGACCTCAAAACCAAGGTTTACGGCAAACCGTGATTATGGCATACAGTTACAACCCTACTAACTGGATATATAATAAATAAGTAATCAAAAACATATAAAATACATACATGTTTCACACTTCATCTGACCCTCAGATTTGAAGACAATGTTAGAAAACCTGAATAAATCACATTAGAATTACTACAATCATTGGATTGCAGTTAGAGAACATTTATGGGTGCTTAATACATATACCCCCCTGGACCATTACTCAGTCCTATCATTGAAAGGCTCTCAGTCAAGGTGGATAAAAGCAATTCAGAGGCATTTTATTTAGCTGACCATATTCACAAGAAAAAGGATGAGTCACATCCATCTAATAAACTAGGCAATAAAGTATGCAATGTGCACTATAATCATACAAAGAAATCCAACTAGCTATATACAGTAGTTATCACATATTTAAAAACCACAAACAAGCTATTTAGCATTTCTCTTCGGCACAGGCTTCCCATTAAAGATGCAATGGTCGGCGGTACATGGATTACCCAGGTATTTTTCCATATCTTTCATAAAAGTCAGTGCACTCCAGATGTTTGTCCTTCAGGTAAAGTCAACATAGAGCATTCAACCAGTCATCATGATTGATTGCCCATGCAATGATCATGCACATGGGAAAAAGAGCACAGGTTATTTATCAGAGCTTCCAGGTACACAACATGCAGCAGTAGCAGAGAAGGCAAAGTGATGAAAGGGTTCATCAGAAACCAAGACAGGCAGCAGGAAGACTCTCATGCAACTTTTGATAGTATTAAGTCATATTAATGTCTCACGGGGGTCCTGGACAACATCCTCTTGTCGCTCACAAGTCGGAGTTGATGCTCAGGTTAGCCAAACGTGGGTCAGAGTTTATTTCATACCTGTAATGGTATCCCTCCATATGGTCCCTACAAGCATCCCGGATGTTGTACATCCAACGCTTGATGCCTTTTCGGTTCAAGTAGAGCACCAAGAGGAATATGACACCAATCAGCGCCAATACCAAACCCAGAAAAACATACGAGGTCTCCAGCACACCCTCCATGTTGCCTGAACACTTCAGCTGGGACTGCTCCACCTGCACCAGCAATCGGCGGCTCAGACGCGCAGGGTCTGCGCAGGTGAGGTTGTTCATGTCAGTGACCTGAGTGGAGTTCTTTAGCCAGACCAACATGTCCCCAATAAAACAGTCACAACGCCATGGGTTTCCCGCTAAGCGAACATGAAGGTCTGACTTTAGGTCAAACTCAGTCAATGTGTTGGTAGGGAGATTCCTGAGACTGTTGTCCCTCAGGTCAAGTTCACGCAGTGGTGGCACCTTCAGTATTCCACTTGAGATGGAGATGATGGAACTGTTCTGCAGGTTGACCGTGACCAAATTCGACAGGCTTGTGAAGATACCATCTGGAAGAAGCACAAGGTTGTTGTCGGACAGGTCCAAGACTGTAAGATGGAGGAGGTTTCCACTCTGTAGAATATTCAGGACCTCACTCACCGAGGAATGATTGTGAAAAGCTCTACTCAGGTTTAAAATCTGCAATTTACTCTCATCCGGAAAAGCTTTTTCACTGAAAATTTGGATGTTATTGTTGCTCATGTCCAGTCTCTCGAGATTTGGCAAGTTATGAAATACCATTTCCTCCACAGCCTTCAGCCCATTGCCACTGAGAGAAAGATCTGTTAATAATTCCAAGCGGGCTGGAAAGGAATCCACATTGATGTTGGAAATGTTGTTTCCTGTGATCCACAGAAATGTAGCATCGACAGGTATGGGATGTGGAATCACACCCAAGTCCTGATTTTGGCATTTAACAGTTTGCACGGAGCAAGTGCATTTGTCCGGGCAGCCTTGGCAGGACAGTATGACAGCAACTAGTAAAAGCAAGTGCATCACAGCAGACATCAGAGCATCCATTCCTTCACCTTGACCCCAGCACGACGCGCCTAACAAGCGCATGTTGGCTTTAACCATCAGTCCCAGCGTAAAGTCAGTGCTGAACAGTCACCTAATTGTATTTTTTTCTCACCTTGATCCGTTCGAATTCCAACTCGAACGCCATAAATCTATCCCCACACCATCTTCACCGAAGTCTTCATTTTCCTGATAGGGGGGAGAGGTAGGTAGGTAGAGGGGAACAAACTTATTCTCTGGGATTTTTCCCCTCCAAGCATTAACTTGCGCGCGCACAAAGAGACTACAAAACACTCCAAAAGTACTTCAAAATGACATTTGGCGAAATGAATGTTGCTCCGTACACACACTCCACCTTGTCCCGGCGAAGTGCCGTTTACCAGGCTGAGCTTGGCAACCTGCTGATAAAGCAAGCAGGCAGAGTCAAACAGCAGCACAACACAGGCTGGGGCATACCATTACACATCTCTTACAGGGGGAGCTCAAGACGCTTATATTTTGAAATATATACGTATTCACGCACTTCTGTCCATGTTTCCACTAATTATGACCACCGATAGCCTTTTGAGACTGAATTGACTTTAAAAAAAGAATTGTAATGGTTAAATTGAATTTTTTTAAATCGCCCTTAATTAAAAGCACCACCTACTGACAAGTGGCATAGTAGCGTTTGAGACCTCGGAGGGAGTTTTGTTACTACAAAGTCAGGAATAATTTAACATTTCCAAGTCATACAATAATAAAATGCCTAAATAACTTCAGATGAATTATTACAGCTTGGTGATATTACAAATTTCCATATAAATATAAATAGCTTTGGGTAGTGACCGAAAGGACAAGATCGCGGGTACAAGCGGCCGAAATGAGTTTTCTCCGCAGGGTGGCTGGGCTCTCCCTTAGAGATAGGGTGAGAAGCACTGTCATCCGGGAGAGACTCGGAGTAGAACCGCTGCTCCTCCGCATTGAGAGGAGCCAGATGAGGTGGCTCGGGCATCTGGTTAGGATGACTCCCAAACGCCTACCTGGGGAGGTGTTCAGGGCACGTCCAACCGGTAGGAGGCCTCAGGGAAGACCCAGGACACGTTGGAGAGACTATGTCTCTCAGCTGGCCTGGGAACGCCTCGGCATCCGCTGGGAAGAGCTGGACGAAGTGGCCGGGGAGAGGGACCTGGCCTGGAGAGGGCTTCCCTGCTTAGGTTGCTGCCCCCGCAACCCGACCTCGGATAAGCAAAAGAAAATGGATGGATGGATGGAATATAAATATAAATCTATCATTGTCCATATCATTCTTTTTACATGAACGTTTTCAAAATCAATGAATGATTTTTTAAAAATATTTGCCTTTAATTTGTTGATTATGATTATAATAAGCATAAAAACGGGGCAAAAATGTTCACCACATTTATTTGTAGACAATATAACAATATTTAATACAACATAGGCAACAGTATTAACAAAATAATACCTTTATTCCCTTTTATTACATACAATTGTTTCAACAAAATATAAAGTCAAAAGCGCAAACTAAGTAAACTAAAGCAAAAACTGCTTACTATTGGCTGTCATTTTTGTACTTAACAGACATTTGTCATATGAGAGAGTTAATATATATGTTTTAATTGTGAGGTAAGGGTTCACTCATCAATTTGTCATAATTGGGAAACTTGCAGTGAATCCTTGTGTAACGCAGGTTTCACCCTTGTGACCCTCTACTCTTCTTAGCCAAGGTTCTATACCTAATGTTCCCAAAGTGGGGTTTGGCAATTGTGAAAAACGAGTAAAAGTGAAAAACAATTAGCGCCTAACACTCACAATTACGAGTGCCCCTGAATGTCTCACGGCACAAGGAGAACAGAGCAGAAAGGAGTGCATGAAGTTGTTCATTGCTCTGTGCACAATATATGAACAAATAAGTTTGAAGTTTGATGATTGTTTTGTGCATCAAAGCCTGTTAAGTCCTGATTTAATCTTGAGTAAACAATGAATTATGTTGAATATTTTAAGTCAATTCAGATAAAAATATTTATGTCTTAAGTATGCAGAAGTAGGAAGTACATGGCTTCAGGTCAAAACATCTTAAGGGGTGCACAACTGTAAAATGTTTAGGAACTACAGTCCTAGGTAAAACTGACACTGATACAGTACTTGTCCGTTTTGAGTACCACTCTTAACAAACTGATTATTTCCTACCTTATTGGCTAATTTATATCCCGTGTGTGCAGCCTGTGTTTTGTTTTTTTATTGGCCCTGACATGTCTCTTCAACATTGCATGGAAATTGGGAATGGTACCTCTGGACCAGGGTGGTGGTCCCCCTTTTCAAGAAGGATGACAGGAGGGTGTGTTCTAACTATCACACTCCTCAGCCTCCCTGGTAAATTGCATTCCAGGGTGCTGCAAAGGAGGGTACAACCGGTAGTCAAACTTCAGCTACAGAAGGTGCGGTGGGGTTTTTGCCTCAGTCGTATAACACTGGACCAGCTCTACACCCTTGCAAGAGTGCTGGAGGGTATGTTGGAGTTTTCCCAACCGGTCTACATGTGCTTTGTAGACTTAGAAAAGGCATTTGACTGTGTCCCTTACAGCGTCCTGTGGGAGGTGCTCCTTGAACAACCGGAGCAGGGGCCTGGTTTGCATTGCTAGCAGTAAGTCCAGCCTGTTTCCAGTGAACGTTGACCTCCGCCAAGGCTGCCCTTTGTCACCGATTCTGATCATAAATTTTATGGACAGAAGGCCAAGGCGTTAAGAGAGTCCAGTTTGGTGGCCTTAGGATCTCATCTCTGCTATTCGCAGACAATGTGGGTCTGATTTGCCTCATCAGGCTGCAACCTTCAGCGTATACTGGGCGGTTTGCAGCTTTGCAGTGCGAAGCTTCTGGGATGAGACTCAGCACCTCCAAATCCGAGGCCATGGTTCTCAGTCGGAAACGGGTGGACTGTACTCTTCGGATTGGGAAAGAGATCCTGCCTTAGGTGGAGGAGTTTAAGCATCTTGGGATCTTGTTCTCAAGTGAGGGAAGGTTGGAGCGTGAGGTCGACAGGCAGATTGGTGCAGCGTCTGCGGCAATGCGGTCGCTGTACCGGAACGTCATGTGTGAAGAGAAAGCTGAGTCAGAAGGATCTATGTTCCTACCCTCACCTATGGTCATGAGCTATGGGTCATGAGCGAAAGAACAAAATCACAAATGCAAGCAGCCGAAATGAGTTTCCTCCCTAGGGTGGCTGGACTCACCCTAAGAGATAAGGTAAGGAGCTCGGCCATCCGGGAGGAGCTCAAAGTATAGCCGCTGCTCCTTCACATCGAGAGGAACCATTTGAGGTGGTTCGGGCATCTCGTCCAAATGCCTCCCTGGTAAGATGTTCCATGGCATGCCCAGGCGGGAGAAGGCCCGGAGGCAGACCCAGAACACGCCGGAGGGATTATGTCTCACAGTTGGCCTGTAAACGCCTTAGGTCCTCATGGTGAAACTGGAAGAGGTGGCTGGAGACCGGGAAGGCTGGGCTTCGCTACTAAGACTGCTGCCCCCGCGACCCGGACCCGGATAAGCGGAAGAAAATGGATGGATGGACCTCAGTCCTTAAAGAATGGTGTCACTGTGCAATGCAAGATGTTTATTTTTTTTCTACAATGTTACTTATTTTAGAATACACATAATCTCATATTTTACAAAGCGTCTAGATAATTAAAAAAATCCTATTTCCAATTATTTAAGTACATCGTTATCGCACACTGATCGGCGAAAAATACATCCACCAATAAGAGCGTTGAATGCACAAACTTCGGCCAATCAAAAGTCTCGTTGGCAGTGAAGCCTTTTTTGTAACCAAATCCATAAAGGCAGGGAGCCTGTCAAATTCATATTAGTACAGAAGCAGTGTATTTCTAGCAATGGCACAGTCACTTTGTATTGTTGATACTACTAATGCCATGTACCTTTCTTCGTTCATCTAGCGAACGGTAAGGAATTTCTTGTCTTTGGTAACGTAAGTCAGCGTCAGTCAACCTAGCTACCCACGGCTAATGCTAGCTAGCGTCTACCGAATGAAATGTTTGGTTACGTTGGGTATTAGTTGTGTTTATACACGCATGTTACCAAGTAAGATCCCACACGAAACACATTTGTTGATGTTTTTCCTTTGACCTTCTCGGAAGCTGCACTTATTTTAACTAGCGGAGATACCCATCTTGCTAACAAGTAGGTTACTGGTGTGTTACATTATTCTGAACTACAGCAAGCCTTGCTGAAGTGTTTTTTGTTAGTTGAATTAAACTACAAAAGCGGCTGAGTTTATTTATCACAACTTGGCTTGATAACTTCGCACTAAAAAGGAACTGCTCAAATGCACTCTGCTATCTCGGTTACATAATCTTCATGCATCGTCACTGCCGTCGATATTTGTTATCACCCCTGCTGTCTATTTAGAAGACATTATTTCATTTCCATGCAGTGCTCGTATTAGATACATCGATATTTGCTAAACAAATATAATATTTAAAATGTGGATAATTGTAGTTGTTAACATCTAACACAATATATATTTCTCCCCCCCCCCCACAGGTGTACACTTCAATTATGGAGTTTTAAACAAGCCTAGTGTGTGCTGTGAGGGGAAAGGTACCCTTTCCCCTCAAGTTGATGGTTGGATTGCTCGGTGAGAAGATTGTGGGATTTGCTTTTGCAAATGATTTGAGGAACAAATAGATGACACACTATTTTTGCAAACATTGAGTGTACAGTTTTGTATAAAAACAGGTGGTTTTGTTGTTGGAAATTGAGATGCAGTTGTATGAAGCAAGCACCTTTGCTTGTATTCAGCAATTTGTTGAAATGGTAGACTGAGCAAGTCTCACACAGTCGTGGTGTCGCTAGGGTGCGGTGGAACCTCAACACAGGCACAATTCTAGCACTCCACAACCATCTCAACCTTTTTTTTGGTATAGATTTAATGCACTCATCGCCACAGTTAGAAGCATTGTTTCAGTTTACATTTTCATTGTTACCTTGTACATACGTATTTTGTGTTGCCTTTGATTTACTTTCAATTTTGGAAAGGCAGCTGGGCTTACTGTGGAGATCTGTGATTGCTCAGGATGAGTCTGGCATTGCCGGACTGCACCCCAAAATGCCGCTCATTGCAACATGCAAGTGAGGCAGTAGCGGCTATAACGGGTGGCTCTGAAGGGCAGCTTCGGGCTTTCTTGACCTCACACTGCCACAATGCTGGCATTTTACGGGATGAATTCGGTCGCACAGCATTGCATCTGGCTGCTTCACTGGGAAAGAAGGCCTTACTGGAGTGGTTGCTGGAAAGTAAGAACGCTGACTTGACTGTAAAGGATAAGGAATCGGGTTGGACTGCTCTTCACCGCAGTGTCTTCTATGGACAGATCCACTGTCTTCTTTCATTGGTCAAGGTACATGTTCAAATATCAAAGTTGTATTTTGATGGTGTCAACAGGTCTCAAAGTTTATTTATAAACGTTAGCTCCTGTAATTTCAATTCAGGAGTAGAAAACCTACACCATAGTGTGTCTGTTGTCATGTCTTTTATTTCTAGCATGGTGGACTCCTCTCCACTCAAGATAAGGAGGGTTTCTCTGTCCTGGACTTGACAATGAAGGATCGACCAGCTCATGTCATCTTTAGAAACACTGGTAGAATTTGTATCTCGGTTACACATAATTAAACTTAGGGTGTTTTCCATTTTTGTTAACCTCTATGAGTTCTGGTGCTAATAATAAAGTAATATTATTATTAATGATAATTTCCACTATAACCGTCTGGTAGTCCATGTCAATTGGTAAATGTGTTCTCGTCCCCATTACAGATCCAACTGAAGTATACACGTGGGGAAACAATACTAATTTTAGCCTTGGGCATGGTAATCAAGACAGTCGACAGCACCCAGAGTTAGTGGATGTCTTTACCAGGACTGGTGTTTACATTAAACAGGTAAGCAACAGTAGTCACCATCCTCCATTAGGTGTCCCTGCAACAAACATCCCACACTTTTTCTGTATTTCAATCAAATTGCTCAAAGTAACATGCATCAATACAAAACCAATACCATAATGATTTGAGTTTGTTTGAGTCTGTTTTTTTCCAGGATAGAATTGTAATAAAATGTACATTTTAATGAAAATTTTTTTTCTCATCTTTGACTAACACAGCAGTTGATGCACATATGCTAATAAATTGCTAATTTATAATAGTAATCACACAAATAAATTCCCTTGCAAGCTTGTCCTGTCATCTCATTGAGCACTGTGTGTTTGCTCGCTCGCCAGTATTTGTCACATTGTCCTAAGTCCCCAAATAGCTCTATGCCTGCTGGTAACTAGCAGTTTGTAACCCAAATTTTAGCTCGCAGTTCAAAGCAAGTAAGCCAAGAGACTACTTCCATGTAAAAAAACAAAACTCTCTAGTTTGGAAACTTGTATACCAAGATATCACTGTATAAATGACAATAAAAAATACCGGCTGTACTCCAGTACCTTCTCTTACGGCAACAGTCGATACAAATACCTTCGGTCTTGTCGAGAGGGTCATCTGCCAGAGCTTTGAAGCTAAACGTACCATTCAAAATACTCTTTTCGTTGTCCATTTCTGCTCAAATTTTTTCTTACACTTGTGGCTAAATAAGTAATACAAAACTTCTAACTTTCTTTAGTGATACTCAAAGTACAACAGCTCATTATGCACCAGAAACATTCTGCTGCATTCAAAACGTACTTACCAAACTCCGACATAACTTTACACCCCATTAAACGTAAACAGCCTATTCCACACAGTGTCACTAAAGTGAAACAAGGAAGTGTATATGCAAAGTTGACATCTGCATTGACACACAATGTGAGGTTCTGAGTATTTCTGGGTTATTTCTGGGGTCTTTTGTCAATATTCAGGCCATAACGAAAGTGACGCTGATTCAGAGTTAGAAATTCTGTGACTTAACTCAAGTTTAATTTTTGCAATTTTATTTAAGTGCAATTATTACTAATCAAGACAGTCTATTTAGATTTCTTTCTTTTTGAAAAATGAATTAAAATTGATAAAAAATTGTTTGGCCTAAATAACATGACTGCCATGTTTCTCATTGCTGCGGGTATCATGCTTGCAGAACGTTTGAATGTTGCCGCCCTCTAGGCAGGTGAAGGAAATTGAATAAATAAAATAAAAAAAACGAATAAATTTTAACTTGTGCACCCAAAACAAAAATAAAAACATGTGCTTTGTGAATAGAAAAAATAGTTTAAAAGGTATTAAGGGCCCACAATTGATATGAAACTCATTATCATGAGTATATGTACAATTCTAACTAGAATTGGACATTATATGTCGCATGAATGCATTACATTATTTTGGTTTTTGACGTCGGTACTCTAGCAAAACTATCCCTCTTCATAGTCTTGTTCTATGCAACCTTGTCCCTAAAGTAGAGTAGAGAGAATATCATCATGTTTGTGTTGCTTTTATTTTTATTTTTGGACTGCTGTACTTGTCTTCCAGTGTCATTTCATAAAGCTCATGTGGGGTGCAGATGGATCTGATTTCATGACCACACAATAACTCTGTGGCACCTCTTGTTTCCCTTGTCCTCTTAATCCAATATAGCAGGTGCCAGAGGTTAAATATTAATTCCACATTGGGAGATCTTAATTAAATGAACAACCATGGTGTGCATGCATGTGTGTGACTGTCCACATCAATGTGATACTTGGGGAAACATCCCTGCGCACCATTGAAGGTTTGAGGAGAGCCATGTATTAGTAATGATGTTTGCTTTTCCACTTGTGCAACTGCCTTTTTATTGGCATAGTGTTTTACTATCATGACAAGAGGCCTTGGCAGAAGGACATGGAAAAAGATGGCAACATCTCCCAGGAGGTCAAATTATAAGTCCTAGTCAGCTCAAACAGTCCATTTGAGATGTCGTGTGGAGATTTCAAAAAGAAAAAGTAAACCAAGATAGTTTATGGTTCTCTTTTGGATTTTTTTAGGTGGTGCTATGCAAATTCCATTCAGTCTTTCTGTCTCAAAAAGGTCAAGTATTCACATGTGGACATGGGCAAGGAGGACGACTTGGCCATGGAGATGAACAGACCTATCTGGTGAGATGTGGTGTTTGGCATGATTTTTGTGAAACCAGAATGAAACTGTAAATTAATCCTGACAGTAATTTCCCTGTCTACTTCCCCATGTGTGTCACTTTCAGCAAAGTTAATCCCGGCCTTTTTTCAAAAGACAACCCCTTCAGTACTGGCCAGATGATTTTGATAGATTTTTTGAGGAACACAATATTTTGTCCCAAGGCTATATAAACAAATTTGTTGCTAGAGTATTCCATTTTAGTAATCAGCAGTACACCATAGGTAAATTTCAGGAAAATATCAGTTCAGGAAAGACAAATATAACACCATAAACTATTTACAATTTGTTCATTTGGAACTGAACTGTGTGTGTGCGCATGCATTCGTTAAAATTTCCCTGCAGCGCGTAACTTGCACGCTACACTCCCCCTTCCCGTCACGCGTGTTCGTTTTTTTAGATCAATGTGATCTCTGTCGAGCTCTTATCAAATGCACTTATTCCACTTTGTTACCATTTTTATTATGTCTTAAAATTGCTCTAAAGCACTGGTTCTCAGTTATTTTCTGTCACCCTCCCCCCCCGGGGCCACTGATAATATCTGTGTATTAATCTGTACGGTACAAACGGAACTTGAAACTGAAACCAGGTAAATGCAACAAAATGGAGAGCTGTGAAGTGTATTCAAGTGTCAAATGGCATGTTGAGTATAATACATTTTGACATATTGGCAGGTTTACACTAACATTGAAAGTACTCCTTGCTTTTTACGCCCCTCCCGGACAGTTCACTGCGGCTACCAAAGGGGGGTCCGTCCCACTATTTGAGAACCCTGGCTCTAAAGTACAGTCATCACCACTTTTTGTCTAACGCTCAAAAATTTGTAAAAGACGTTAGGGGTGGGGTTAAGGTTTATAAAAAAAAAAAGTATAATTACATCTTTGGTTTTAAATGAGTTTAGGTTAAGATGTTTTGTTACAAATAACTTTTTACACTTTTATGACATTCAGTAATGTTAAACCTAAGGACGAGTACCGAAACCCATTTCGGCGGTAAATTAATCTGCAAGTATTTTGAAGGTAATATTGTGCAAGTAACATCTTATAAGTCGCTACAGAAGCAGATTTGTGGCACTGTTTTGTTTTATTGCCAAAAATGAATATGCCAACAGCTGTGCTCAGTTCACAAATTTTGCCTTAGCACTGTTCACATCAGCAATACAACACCTTCTCATTGTATACCCACTACTGTCACGGCAAGCAGGGAGCATTCGCAAAGTGTAATTTTAACATTACAACATTACAGCGCAAGCAGGTCAAGCACATTCCGTTCTGTATTGCTGCTGGTTTTACTGTGATAATTATGACAATTTGTTGTGGATTTTATTTCTTACTGGTGATATTATTATTTAAAGTTTTATTTATATTATTGATGGATTTGAATTACGGCCGCACGGTGGCTGAGTGGGTAGCATGTTGGCCTCACAGTCAGGAGGTTCAGGGTTCCAATCTCCGTTGGGCATCTTCGTGTTTAGTTTGCATGTTCTTCCCGTGTGTGCATGGGTTTTCTCCGGGTACTCCAGTTTCCTCGCACATTCCAAAAACATGCATGTTAGGTTAATTAGCGAATCTAAATTGTCCATTAGTGTGTGAATGGTTGTTTTTTGTTGTTCGCCCAAAAGTCAGCGGGGATATGCTCCAGCATACCCGCAACCCTCATGAGGATAAGCGGTATAGAAAACGGATTGATAGATTTGAATTATTATTCTGTTCAACTTACGTTACAAAGTTTTATAAAAATAAAAAGCCATTACCAAAATTTGAATGTTTTACCTCTTTAAAGTACTGTTTATATAGTTAAAACGTAAACAATACCAATCCCTAGTTAAACAACAGTTGTATTATGCACAAGCTGTTTCACCATGTTTGTATTTAATACTTCAGGTTCCTCGGATGGTGGAGGGTCTAATGTCCCACCACTGTTGCCAGGTGGCAGCAGCAAAAGACCACACTGTGGTTTTGACAGAAGAAGGTTATGTGTATACCTTTGGCCTCAACACTTTCCACCAGCTTGGCTTAGCTCCTCCCCCGGCTTCGGCACATGTTCCTAAACAGGTAGGGAATAGGAACAACCTTTTGCAATGCGTTTGATAGAAACTTTGTATATACAATTTTATCAATTAGTGCAGGGGTCGGCAACCATTACTATTAATGGAGTAATTTTACCCCCTTTTATACCAAATTAAAATAGTCTGGATCCGCAAACATAACACAACAACATAATATAACAACAGAATACAACAAAAATAAGTGCAATATGACTTCTTTGAGTCATTCTTGTATTGATTTGTGTAAAATTAAAATAAAACTTAGCTCTTTTTATATAGAGTAATAAAAATCATAGTAGCAACTTAGATTAAAAAGTAAAAATAAAAGTAAACATAAATTTAGGAATGTTTCATGATGGGTCCGAAAAGAATGGTTTTTATTTGACGGACTTTTACGTGCTTGCATTGTCATCTTGTTTATTTTTGTTTATAACGCTTGATGCTGATCTTCCCGATATGACTTTGCTGTTCATATAGGCTCTCATTTGTGACTGATATTATTTATTTTTTTGACAAATTTATTGTTACCTTGCCCAGAGGGATTGCACGCTCAAGAAGCCAGCAGGTAAAGGCAAGGGCCGTACATAAATGTTTGTAAAAATGTTATGTTAACATTTCACTTCAAACTACAAGATATAAAATAAACCAAAGTAAAAATAATCTATAGATAATTCCATTGATAAACATTCTTTTATTTTGTTGTGACCAAAAGAGCCGAAACAAGGAGGCTGACGAGCCGCGTGTTGCCCACCCTTGAGCTAGTATCAATGAAATGCTTGTTCATTTAATTGTGATCGTGCATGCACAGTGGGGGAAGACATTATGTGGTCTCTTGTTGAAAAGCCACATGGCGTGGGGGAGGAATGATCTTCTCAGTCTGTCAGTGGAGCAGGACAGTGATAGTAATCTGCCACTGAAAGTGCTCTTTTGTTGGGAAATGATGCTGGTTGTCCATGATGGAAAGGAGCCATGTCAGTGTCTTTTACTCTGCCACAGACATAATGTGATCTCTTGCTGATGTTGTAAGTTTACCCCTTTAAAAGGATATGACCACTATATCATTTTATGGTATGTTTTTTTAAACAGATGACATATAATTTAATTGTCTGGATATATTTAATTTTCTTTTATATGCTGTTCTGCAAAATAACACTATACAAATTTTACTGTTCATGTCTCTAATGGGGGGTAAAAAATTAGCAGGCCATCAAATGAATGTTTCCCAAATTTTTTGCACACAGGTGTTCTCCAAGACACTGAAAGGGAGGACAATCATTGGAGTTGCAGCAGGCAGGTTCCACACAGTGCTATGGACAAAGGAGGCAGTGTATACAATGGGACTCAATGGAGGGCAGCTTGGTAAACCTGTATATATTAATATCTACTTGTCTGTCCCCATACCTGGTTAAAACAGAATTTTTTGAATGTCATGTAATGAGCATCCAGTGACTTCATAATTTAATTTTAATAATAAGCCTCTTTCTATTCCAATTATTTAAGACTATATGTTAATAAAACCTGGATGTATCAATGCACACTATTACAACTTGAATTTCAGGTTACTTATTGGACCCCAATGGGGAGAAGTATGTAACAACCCCTCGTCAAGTATCAGCTCTGCATTACAAGGATGTTACCATTGCAATGACTGCAGCTAGTGATGGCGCAACGGTGATCGTGACATTAAAGGGGGATGTCTACCTGTTGGCTGACTACCAGTGTAAAAAAATGGCCTCAAGGTGAATAAAACACCCATCAAAATGACAGTGTAAACGACTTTATATAGTCAGTAGTTAGTTTACCATATCAAAACCATTCAATAGAAAAGTCCTTGTTTCCTTGTCCTTGTTTGAGACCCTGATGATTGCATGACCCTTTGTCCCAATCAGACAACTGAACATCAAAAAAGTCCTGGTCAGCGGTGGCAGTTTGGACCATCGTGTCAATCCACAGATTCTAAATGAGGGAGGGGGTAAAAAAGTGTCCATCTTGGCTTTAGATGAAGCTGGTCGGGTAAGTGCAGACAGGAAGGACTTCTTTTACGGTTGTAAAAGTTGCTGAATATTTAACTCAAATAAACGTGGCAACAACACAGTAATGAGGTTTTTACAACACAGTAACCTAAGTTTGGAAAATTTGTTTGTGTGCATCATGTCTCATGGCCACAGTAATAGAGTGGGCCAGGGTGAGCATTTGCTCATTTGCATGAGACATACTGTCTTATCTGAACAGGGCTGCTGGGCTGGGGTGGGGTTGGGGAGGGTTCAATTAAATTTAAAGTAATTCTTGGTCCTTGTGGAATTTTCACTGAAGAATATTACAGAGATGTTATTAAGACATCTACAAACGGTTTTAGTCTGAGGGGGAAAAAGGGCATAATAGAGTACACTTTGTGAACAACTGCATAACGTTCTTTTTTTTTTTGCCGTTGGTTTGCTTTTGCTGTTATCTAACCTATGGTGCATAGTAGACAGTTATACAATCACAACCAGTCATATATCTATGGAGTCCTATAGATGGAAATTATTTAAGTAACTTTCCTCAACGTTTTCTCTCTTGTTTCCATCCCTGTTAGGTGTTTTGCTGGCACTCCTCAGTTAGCTCGGGGAGACAGTGCCGGTGGGCGTACGGGCGCCAGGTTTTCATGTCGGACATTGCTCTCAGCAAAAATGGCATGATGTTTGTGACTCAAGAGGGGGACGGCTTCAGTGGCGTGTGGGCTGGAGAATATAAGAAGTATGGAGAAAAAAAAGGTAAGTGGTCATGAGGAATAACTGTATTAAGCAAAGGGAGTTATCAAATGAGCCATATTTAAGGCCCATTACTTAATTATATGCTTAGTAGTCTCATTTTAGTTCACTGGGAATACTACTACACTATATACTGTATGCAGTATAGTAGTATAAACATGTGACATGGTTCATCTGACATTATCTATATACACATGTATTCTTATAACAGAGATCAGTGTGGAAGTTTGCGGCCAGTCAGATGTTGGCCCAATGTTTGAGCGAATTCGTCTGGAAAAGGTCCCTTACATTCACAGAGCTGTCAGCATCACCATGGACTCCAGTGGCCGAAATTTTGGATTGCTCCAGGTTGATCCCAAAGCAAGGTACATTGTTTTGAACACATAAAGGTGTTCAAAATACTCATCCAAAATTTGTGATAATTAGTACAAAGTAGCAATGGCCACTAAATTATGTCTGTGTAGTTTTTTTGTATTTTTGGTTTTTTTTAGAAAGTAAAGAGTTAAAATACAGTATGCATTACCGATTGGGTAAATTATGTCGTTGGTCTTTTGACTAAATAGATGGTACACTATTTAGAAAGCACAAATTCTGACATTGAAAAATGGCATTATCTGTTGCGTCATTAGGGTCCCACAAGTGGCACTGTAGGTGTCAAGAGTACTATAATGAGTACTTTCAGCTTTTAAAAACCTTTTTGTTTTGTTCTAGTTTATATGAGATTCCGAGCATTTCTCCATCCTCATTTGTCACACACTTCCGGAGCCTTTTGGAAGATGCCGACGAAATGGACAGCATCCATGATGTGACTCTCCAGGCCGGTGATCGCACATTTCCAGCTCATAAATATATCTTGTCAATGAGGTCTGAGTTCTTCCGGAAACTGTTTATGGTTGAGAGATGTGATATTGATGAGGAGCTCACGGAAGATGTGAGGAAGAGTCAAGATGCAGCAGGTTGCGACTTACTTATTTTGGAGAAGATTCCGCCTGACATGCTAAAGTATGCCCTGCAGTTCATCTACACAGATTCATGTGAGCTACTGGTGCATGGGGCTCGACCGAGATGCTCAAGAACCCCGAATGAACAAATCATGGTATGAAAAATGGTTCACTGAATTATTCTTTTTTTTTTCAACTTTATCACTTACTTCACCATTGATGAATTTCTACAGCATGTCAATGTCTTGTGTACTTGTTCTATACGCCTGCACTGTCTAATGAACTAATTTTGGTTTGACTAGGATACAGAAGAGAAGCTCATCAGCAGCCTGCAGGAATTGGGGCTAAGAGGTCGCTCAGCACTGGACGTGTACCGCTCCCTTCCTCTTGCAACTAGAGACGTTGGTAGGAAGGATGCAACCAAGAGCTCTAAACCCGGCAAGAAAGGGAAAGGTGACAAGCGTGCCATCGAGGGAGCAGACAACCCGGTGAAAGCGTTACAGGGAGTCGCCAAAAAACTTGGCCTGGGCAGCCTGTTTGCTCGGTGAGTTTGACATGTCCTCTAAAGCTGCCAAAATGGCAAGTCTATTGATATATCAAATTTCTAAATATATGTTTTTTTTTGACAGATTGGATGCTGTCAGATATGAGGGGGGGAAGATCATTGTTATACATAAAAAAAACGTCAACAAACTTAAGTTCATCCAAAAGAAATGGTAGGTAATCTAACATCAATTCAGTGTACATGATATTGGTAAAGAAATAAATGGATCGAAGTTCTGATTGTAAAAAGAGCACATCCTCCTATTTGCTTTTGTATTGCAGTTCATACCTGTGTGATGTTACTCTCAAGTCAGAAGATGGGAGAGAGTTTCCTTGTCATAAAAGTGTCCTCTGTGCGAGACAAGGTCTGAACTCAACTAAATAGCATTCAGACATTGTTGAAAACTGATCAATTTAACATGTTTGTCTTTGAATCAGTCAAATTAGAAATACGTGTTGTGTGTTCATGTCTCCAGAGTACTTCCACAGTATGCTTGGCAACCCCTGGATTGAGGTATGTTGATATACTTTTTTTTAAATTACCCTGCCAGTGTAGTTAAATCATCCCTTTACCAATTTCTACATTAGTTCTATAGTTGATGGTCTTTTGCCCCCTTTAGGCTACATCCTGTTCTGCACTTGAGATGCCCACCAGCTCAGAGATTCTGCACGTCATTCTTGAGTACATTTATACCGACGAGTCCCCCACCATTCAAGGTAGCTTGTGACATGTTTGAATTTTTTTTTATTGCTTTATTTGATTGATTTACCTTTTGTTATAAATTAAATTTGAAAACAAAGAACTTGCTGTTGTCTTACTTTTCACTCCAGACTCTTTGAATGTGGCCTTTGTATGCAACGTGCTTGTTGTAGCTGATCAGCTGCTCATCCTACGGTTAAAGGAAATGTGTGAGGTCATCATCACAGAGAACTGTATGTCACATTTGTGTTTTTCTTTCATACATCAATAACCTCAACCTTTTTCTCTGCCTACCTTAGGGGCATAATAGTGCATGTTTAATTTTAGAGGAAAAGTCATACTACTGTTCTTTTTATCCAAAAAAACGAGCTACATATTTCTGATCTCAATTCTTAATAATCATATACTGATTATTATAAATGAAAGGATAGATACTTTTAAGAATAAAGAAGCATCACATACTGTAGCTAATGAGTATTTTTTGAACTGAAGACAACTTAATGGTAAGCGTTTTTGTCCGTCTTTTGTAGTGACTGCATATTATCATTTTGACACGAATATAACAGTAATTATTCATACAAAAACAGTCAGACAAAGATGTGTCATCTTCAGACACATGCACAGACAATTTGTGGGGCACGTGTTCAAGCCAGAAAAAACCACTGCGAAAATTATTCATCAAATTATTAGTAAATATACATGAATATATTAATAAAATAATATATATATACAAATAGCTTATTATTAAATGTTAAAAAATGATTCTTCAGATGTGAAAGAAATCAAGCATGTGCCTGCTTGTTCTTAAGTGGTTTGTACATGCAAATCAACAAAAATGAAATGAATACAATACAAAATATTAGTCCCCAGGGTTGTGTTATTTTTTTAACAACTTTCCCTAAGTGGCTAATTTAGCAATTTTTGCTCCTTCCAGTAACTCTGAAAAATGCGGCAGAGTTGCTGGAGTTCGCCACCATCTACAACGCAGAGCAACTTAAACTCTCCTGCTTCCAATTCATCGTGCTCAACATGGCAGCACTACTGGAGTCAAGGTGAGAACCAGGATTGATAATTGTGCAATAGTTGACAAAGGACAGATAAAGGTTGCAGCAAGTTGACAAAATGAATATTATGATTAGTATTTATTTGTCTGCCTGCTTTATTTGTTCTTCTCCACCACCTTCAGAGCCCTGGATAATCTTGGTGATGAAGTGCTTGTGGAGCTTTCTGCAGCATACAGGAAGATGGTGAGAGTCACATTTCATCGAGCCTTTTCAGTTCGCATCCTGTGTACAGTATTCTGTATTGTTTGCTTTTTGTATGTGGATTTGTCTTGTTTTTAAGATACCTCACTGTTGTAAAAATATGTCTTGAAAGTAAATAAGTGGAAAATAAGTAAAGCTGTCACAGATACAGTCAAAGTAAGATCTGCTGCACCATTGGCAAGTCCATTTTCTATAGTTATGTGTGGATTCTCTCTTGTATCACTACATGAAAGCTACTAGGTACGGTATTTGATGTAATTTTTTTACAAATTGAAAGTATTTTGAGGGGACACCGTGTTCATTGTTTTATTTGCACTTTTGATAGAACAACTTCTGGTGCTTTCAAGGGGCTGTGAATAATGTACAAGAATACAAGAACATAATTGAACACAAAACATGGGGTGTATTAAGGCAATTTTATGCAACTTTTACCTTGGGTATCACAGCTTGTAAATCATTTTAAAGCATTGCTACCTTGAGATGCATGTTTTATGTGATCACTCTGAATGTTTGTTATTCATCTATCACTTATGTTGATCATTTGTAATCTGTCATGAGGAGTCTTGTGTAATTTCAAGAAGCATTAATATGTAAGTTGTTTAGGCTGACAGTATTGTATGGTAAGTTTAATTGTTTTTTCATTTAATTTCAGATCCCAGCAATGCAAAGAAGGGTTGTCACTCCATACCCTGATGCCCCAGATCTCAGTACGTATGAAGATGAAGATTTGGATTCTGCCTTCATACCCAAAACAGAAGCAGAATTGGATCAATCTAACAGGTACATCAGCTTAATAATTCATGCCATTTCAGGCATGCATGTGTATGTGCATTGTGTGTGATTTTCTATATTATGTCATGATAAATGTAATTCAAACACTAAAGTACAAAAATATATCTACTGAAGAATATATGATGATTCTTCTAAATTATACAAACCCCTCTTTCTTCAGGGATGTACTTTTAAAGAAAGCCAAGATTAAGGCTAAAAAGAAACCAAGGCGACGCTCTGACAGCTCCGGAGGCTACACTCTGTCGGATATTATTCACAGCCCCCCTGCTGCAGGTATGTTGCACAAACACACACAAACCTGTAAATGTTCCACTCACCTTAAATCACATGTATTAGCTACTTATTACAATTGCTGGCTTAATAAAGGTACAGTAAAATGTAACCCTTCTATTGATTTGCACTTTTTACTCTCAGTGGTTTCCCTGTGCTTGGTGAAGACAAGCAAGGGCACCTCCACAGACTCACTGCAGGAGTTGCTCACATCAGACTCAGAGGGTAGCTGTATGGGGCTGGGTAGCCCCCGAGACATGCAATCACCATTATTTCATGACAGACCTGAGATCAGTGTCGGATTGAAGACCCCACCCAGTACCTTAACTTCAAGGGATGGCCTCTCTACTCCTCCCAGCTCTGGTCCACAAAGCATCCCCAAGCTCCTTCACAGGTATGCTGAATATTACTAAATTATTTTTCCTCCAAATGCTCTTGATGACCAAATAAGTGTCATCAGAGTCAAAAAGTCATTAAACATTTTATAAGAAACTATAGATCTGATCTCTGCTTTATAGTAAGACAATCTTTTACTCTTTTGGGAAGACTTCACTGAATATTTCAAATTCATCAGGAGAACACTTGTGAGGACAGAGGCCACTGATCCAAACTGGTCATCTTCTTCCACACCAAACTTCTAACAACCCTAGTGGATATTATTTTGTGCACCTGGGTGCAGTTACTGCATGTTGGAACAAAAACGGCCTTCCCAAATCTGTTGCATAAGTGTAGAAAAGAAGATATCTGGGGGGGATTATGATTCAGTGTGATAACAGATAATTGCAATGATGAAGAAGTCTGTTTCAATAATTTTGTCCCGGCGCATTTTGCACATAACAGACCAGTTTTATAAATGATTTTAAAAGCAGGTTGGTAGCTTAGTTTATGAACTGACTAAGAACTGACTAATAATTTTCTCCCACTTTATTTTGAGGAGGTGATTTGGAGAACTTTTTCTGCCTTAGTTAATACATGTAATTCCAGTCCTGTGAAGTAACTGTCACTTTAATTTGCAGACCTGCCAATCCACCACCCGTTTTGGATCTTAGAGCCATCATGGACATGGAAGCCAACTATGTGCAGACTGTCAAAGCAGTTCCCAAGAGCCCTGCGAAGTAAAATAAATCATGAGCCATTTTCATGTTCAACACACGACATTTTTGGTATCTTTAATTACTGTACATATTTTTATGCTTGCCCTTAGCATCAGCACCTTCAGCAAACATTCTTCCACTCCCACTAAGCTGTCCCAGAAGCAAAGGAAAATGATGGCATTAGCCAATAAGGAGACCAGTGTGGAGTCTGCCGCATCCAAACCCACCACTACAGTCACGCCATCCAAGAGCAGTAGTGGGAAGGCCTGGTGAGTGTACTTCAGCAAGAGAAGCACAATAGAGGTGTAAGAATTATTTACAGTATATTCATATAGAGAAAACTATACAGTATATTTTTTCTAATTGATCAATTCTGATTGTCATAGCAGCCCTTTTCATTACTTAAAAGCATGTGTTTGTACAGTAGTTCGGCATGTCTATTTAGTGCATCATTTAAGTTGTTAATGTTTTTTCTAACTCATCAGGGCAACAGCAATGCAATCCCTGCCTTCCTCATACTCATTTCGAGCACTACTGGAGGAGGAGAGTCAACTCACGAGAGCAGGGCAGCCTGGGATTCAATGGGGCGCAGGTGGTCAAGGGTCCTCAGTCAGTGTTACACCAGTTAGTAGGAAGGTGACATTCAGATGTGATGAGCACATCAATTTGGAGAAACCTTCAGGGTGAGTTTACGGCATGCAGTGTGTTTTGCTACCGCTGGGTGGCACTGCTGTAGTATTGCTGTAGTATTGCCATAACACAGTAGTACTAGTACACAGGGTACATACTATATATCAAAATAAACAATAAATTATAGACAGTGAAGTAACATGTATGAATATTAATTTAAAGATAAGAAAGTTGTGATCACACATTTATATTTGATATTTAATCACATCAATGTTTATCTAACAAATCACTCTAATCACTTTACCTAATTTATAATACAGAAAATAATCAATAAATGGCCATTGCATATATTAAAAAGAGAAAAGACCTGTTTAAAAAACACAACACGAATTACAGGGACAATGAACTGTGGAGATCCTGCCGTGTTTGTTTTGGTAAAGTAAAAGATGAAGGCTAATAATGTGAAACTAGCACACAATGGACCTGTAAGTGCAACAAAAGTTGTGAGAGTAGTAAAAAAAAAAAAGTTTGGTGTGGGAGAAGCATTTTAGACTGATCAACAAGTGTAAAACAACTGAAAACTAACTGCCTCGTATTAATATATAATTCAAAGCAGGGGATTCAAACTCCCGGCCCCACAGGACAATATTTTGTCACCTCCTATTTGACATCAAAGTTTATTCTGAACTTGCTGAAAAGAAACAGCTCTTTCATACAGCAAGCAAAAGCCAACACTGAACTCTAAGTGAGCTTCTCACTAAATTAAATGAAGAGGGGTTATCAAACTACAGTCAGAGTGCCAACACAGAAATGACAGGGAGACATGCATCAGGTAAGTAAACATACATAGGATAATTGCTCAACTACTTGACAACACTACTACAACCACCATGGTAACTGTAAACTTGTAACATAAGCACTCTTGTCGGCCATCCCGCCATGCTTTGCAGCACATGCTTTATAAAAAGTTGCTATTGTTACATGTTACATACTTATCTGCCACTAGTAGATTTAGTAGTAGTAGTTGCCCTGTGTGTGTGTGTGTTATCTCCTAGTTCTGCAATGGTTATAGCATTATGTTTTATGACATCAAGAGTAGGAGACTATTAAGTTGTAATGACCTCCAATTTTTTGATCAGTTGGTCACTTGATTATTCCAATGGTGGGAGAGGATGCTGGTCAGACGTGGTAGACCCAAATGCATTTTGAGGGTTTGCTGGGAACATCTGGCAGTCTCCTGTCAGAAGGAGTTTCAACTCCCATCTCCGGCAGAGCTGCGACCATGTTCCCAGGGAGGCAGCGGACATTGAGTCCGAGTGGGCCATGTTTTTCGTGCCTCCATTGTCGAGGCGGCTGATCGGAGCTGTGGCCAGAAGGTGGTTGGTGCCTGTCGTGGCGGTAATGCCAGAACTCGTTGGTGGACGCCAGTGTTGAGGCCCCGAATGCTCTGGGTGTGTCTTGGTTGACGCAACTCGGCAGCATCGCGTGGGGATCGGGGGCAGTGCACCTGGTTTGGCAGACCAGGGTGATGGTCCCACTTTTTAAGAAAGGGGGCCGGAGGGTGTGTTCCAACTATCGTGGGATCACACTCCTCAGCCTTCCTGGTAAGTTCTATTCAGGGGTTCTGGAGAGGAGAATCCACCGGATAGTCGAATCTCTGATTCAGGAGGAGCAGTGTGTTTTTTGTCCTGGTCGTAGAACAGTGCATAGTCTTGGCAGGGTCCTTGAGGGTGCATGGGAGTTTGCTCAACCAGTCTACATGTGTTTTGTGGACTTGGAGAAGGCATTCGACCGTGTCCCTAGGGCAGCACTGTGGGAAGTGCTCCGAGAATATGGGGTATCGAACCACCTAATTTAGGCGGTTCCTTCCCTGTATGACCGGTGTCAGAGTTTGGTTCGCATTGCCGGCAATGAGTCGGACCCATTTCCAGTGAGGGTTGGACTCCTCCAGGGCTGCCCTTTGTCACCGATTATGTGCAATACTTCTATTGACAGAATTTCTAGGCGCAGCCAAGGCGTCGAGGGATTTCGGTTTGGTGAGCGCAGGATTGGGTCTCTGTTTTTTGTGGATGATGTCGTCCTGTTGGCTTCATTAAGCCGTGACCTTCAACTCTTGCTGGATCGGTTCGCAGTTGAGTGTGAAGTGGCCGGGACGAGAATAAGCACCTCCGAGTCCATGGTCTTTGCATGGAAAAGGGTGGAGTGACATCTCCGGGTCGGGAATGAGATCCTGCCCCAAGTGGAGGAGTTTACAGTGGTGTGAAAAACAAGTAAACACAAAATGCAGTTTTTAAATGAATGTTTTTATTATTTAGGGAGAAAAAAATCCAAATCTACATGGCCCCGTGTGAAAAAGTGATTGCCCCCTGGTTTAAAAAAATAACTTAACTGTGGTTTATCACACCTGAGTTAAATTTCTGTAGCCACCCCCAGGCCTGATTACCACAGTGAGAGCCATTATCCACAAATGGCAAAAACATGGAACAGTGGTGAACCTTCCCAGGAGTGGCCAGCCGCCCAAAACTACCCCAAGAGCGCAGACAACTCATCCGAGAGGTCACAAAAGATCCCAGGGCAACATCTAAAAAACTGCAGGTCTCACTTACCTCAATTAAGATCAGTGTTCACGACTCCACCATAAGAAAGAGACCGGGCAAAAACGGCCTGCATGGCAGACTTCCAAGACGCAAACCACTGTTAAGCAAAAAGTACATTAAGGCACGTCTTAATTTTGCTAAAAAAAAAACATCTCGATGACTGCCAAGACTTTTAGTAAAATATCTTGTGGACTGACGAGACAAAAGTTGAACTATTTGGAAGGTGCGTGTCCCGTTACATCTGGCGTAAAAGTAACACAGCATTTCATAAAAAGAACATCATACCAACAGTAAAATTTAGTGGTGGTAGTGTGATGGTCTGGGGTTGTTTTGCTGCTTCAGGACCTGGAAGGCTTGCTGTGATAGATGGAAGCATGAATTCTACTGTCTACCAAAAAATCCTGAAGGAGAATGTCCGGCCATCTGTT